>LNAC01000553.1:758592-845965 GCA_002007465.1 Ailurus styani
AAAATCTATAAAGAGCTTCTCAAACTCAACACCCATAAAACAAATAACCCAGTCAAGAAATGGGCAGAAGACATGAACAGACATTTCTCCAAAGAAGACATCCAAATGGCCAACAGACACATGAGAAAGTGCTCAACATCACTCGGCATCAGGGAAATACAAATCAAAACCACAGTGAGATACCACCTCACACCAGTCAGAATGGCTAAAATCAACAAGTCAGGAATTGACAGAAGTTGGCAAGGATGCGGAGAAAGGGGAACCGTCCTACACTGTTGGTGGGAATGCAAGCTGGTGCAGCCACTCTGGAATACAGTACGGAGGTTCCTCCAAAAGTTGAACATAGAGCTACCCTATGACCCAGCAATTGCACTACTGGGTAGTTACCCTAAGGATACAAAGGTAGGGATCCTCAGGGGCACGTGCACCCTAATGTTTATAGAACCAATGTCCACAATAGCCACAGTATGGAAAGAACCTAGATGTCCATCAACAGATGAATGGATAAAGAAGATGTGGTATATATACACACAATGGAATACTATGCAGCCATCAAAAGTAGCAAAATTTTGCCATTTGCAACGACATGGATGGAACTAGAGGGTATTATGCTAAGTGAAATAAGTGAATCAGAGAATGACAATTATCATATGATCTCTCTCATATTAGGAACTTGAGGGGCTGGGCGGGGGGCCATGTGGGGTAGGGATGGGAAAATAATGAAACTAGATGGGATCAGGAAGGAGTCAAATCATAAGAGACTCTTAATCTCACGAAACAAACTGAGGGTTATGGGGGGTGGGAGGGTAGGGATAGGATGGATCGGTTATGGACACTGGGGAGGGTTTGTGCTATGGTGAGTGCTGTGAAAGGTGTAAGCCTGGTGATTCACAAACCTGTACTCCTGGGGCAAATAAAAAAAAATCTTATGCAGAAGAATGGACTTTCCGTTATCCTTCACTCTTAGTAGGTATCATAAAAATGCTGTATTTTACTTATTTGCTTTTTCTTCAAACACACTCTTTCTAACCTTCCAATAACATGAACATGCATAAGAACATACACAGTTGTGCAAACATATCTACACATCCAATCTGTCATCCTGCTTGCTACCATTCAAAATTGGCCAAAATCCCTTCTTAGTGAAAGCTCTCTTTTGTAATTCTGTAAGTTAAAGTACTGTGTGACACATAGTGCTGTTTATGAATATATCCTTAGCTCTCTCGGTGTTCTAATTTTCTATTTTACAGTTTTTAAATTTATAATTCTTTTATTCTACCTTGGAAAGCAATCCTTCATAGGCATAAATATTTGTGTATTGGCTAGAGACTTCATCCATTCAATCTGTGTTCATCCAGTTTATTCCCACAGTGGCCAAACTGTCTGATTCACGCATTATATAATATATATGTCCCTTCTGTTGTTGGGGTTGGTGGTTGGAGTACCATGGATCTAATTACTTTCCAACACAATTTGACAAATATTGTAAGAGATGTATATTGGGATAATAAAATAGAAAATGAAAAATGAAAACCAAGGAAAAATAGATCCAAATGTGTCAGATGTAAGGTTTAATGTAATTGCTATAACTATACCTCAGATTTAATTGAGTCTCCTAGGAGTTAGGTAAAAAAAAGTAAATACAGTATCATAATGCACATAAAAATAAGCTGAAACAAAATATTTTTTTACTGAGAAAATAAAGTTTGGTTTCTTTAATTTTTTTCTCTTAAGAAATCATAAAATAAATTTTTTACCAGGAATTTTATATAGGGAATGCTGTTGCAAAAATTGTTGGCATACGTTTTATAAAATACCTGCCTGAGAAGTAAAGATACCATTGTTTCTTTAAAATAGTCTTGAATAAAAACTTGAGCAATATGTGAATGTACAAGTTTTTAAAAGTACTTCTATTGGGGCACCTGGGTGACTCAGTTGTTAAGCCTCTGCCTTCAGCTCAGGTCATGATCCTGGGGTCCTGGGATCAAGTCCCGCATTGGGTTCAGCTTGAAGCCTGCTTCCTCCTCTCCCACTTCCCCTGCTTGTGTTCCCTCTCTCACTGTCTCCCTCTGTGAAATAAATAAATAAATAAATAAATAAATAAATAAATAAATAAATAAGATCTTAAAAAAAAACAACAAAAAATTAGAAGTACTTCTATAAAGAGCAAAGATGTATGGTTCTTATAGTTGGCTCATGTCTAAACTAAGCATGGAATATGACCAAGAGTAACCAAGAGGTGATGAATGGTATCTCCCTTTCAAGACCCTTTCCCAAATGGAATCCGTGTTAGCCAGATGAAGAGCTAGTGACATGTTGTACATATGTTTTAATAATGTGATGAGTACAGTGAAGTTGCTAATTGCTGCTTGAGTGAAAATCTGTATACTTTGGAGATCAAGAGAGCAGACTGTAGAGTTCGCATGGTTTTGCTGTTTTATTATTTTTTTAATTTACTTAAAAAAATTTTTTTTTTGTGTGTGGTTTTGCTGTTTTAAAAAAATCAGGGGGATGGGGTTAACTGAGTGATGGGCATTAAGGAGGGCACGCGATGTGATGAGCATTGGGTATTATACTCAACTGATGAATCACTGAATACTACATCTGAAACTCATGATGTACTATATGTTGGCTATTGGAATTTAAAACAAACAAACAAACAAAGTATAGTTGCTGTTCTCCCACAGAACACCTGTATGGAGGTACAACCTAGGAGTAACTGCATGCACAACCAAGATGTTCTTTTGGGAAGAGCCTTGGCCTCATTCAGCATTTGATCTAGCAGGTGTTCAAATGAGTTCCTAGGGATGACCCTCAGAGATGAGGGGAGATGTCTGAACCAAGAAATGTTTTAATGTGGGGTATCACCAGGCAAAACCCTACAGATTGGGGCAAGTGTCAACTGTTCCCCATTGGTATATGTTTCTGATCTCCATGATTTCTGGAGAATTAATTAGCTACAAATATACTTAATTCTCTGGTCAGAAAACTAGTTTCCTTGCAAAATAGAGCTACTCATCACTCGATTTTCATATCTGGAAGAAAATGTGCAAAAGGAAATGTGTATTTAATTCATATTGTGGGATTCTTTGTGGCAGTAGGTAGATGGCAAGGCTAGTTACCTTTTGACTTTACTCCTGGCTCATGATGGTAAACAATAATGCCAGTACACAGCAGCGAATGTTCCCTCTTCTTTATGGATTGAGGGCATAGGTCCAGTTCATTTAAAAGGAGTATCAAACAATAAAGTTATAAAATAAAATTAATGGGTGAAAATATTGCTGAGGGTCATTTATCCTTGCCCTAGTTCTTGTGGTATTAAAAAATATATATTTTACAGCATGCAACGATATTCAAGGATATATATTAAGGCCACAAATCTTATCCTTTTTATAGTTAATACTACCAGCAGAGCTGAACTGAGTGAAAACAATTAACCTCCTTCTTATATAAGCTACTCATTTGGAATACAAAGAAATAATTTTGTATTAAAACACAGATCACAATCACTCAGAAGGAAAGCTGATTTTGTCTGGTAAACTGTGGAAAAATAAATAGAGGAATAATGTGAGGAAAAAAAAGACCTAGTTTAGTCACAGCTGATCACCTTCTACAGTGAATTGAATTTACCCAGCAGTGTAAATCTCAGAAACCCTTTAAGAGCTACTTTCGTCAAAAGCAGTTTTACATTTTATTAACTTAGTTATCTAACTTAAAGAGGATAATAAAAATTATCTCTTAGATAAAATTGAGGAAAAACACGTACAGGATTTAAGTGGCTTGCCCATATAAGTAAGAGAGGGGGCATTATCACTTTCAATTTCGTGAAGCTTCCATCAGTTAGTGAAGTTGTTGTATCTGTTTGATGTGTTGATATTCTGACTTCTAATTTTTTGAAAGCCCCCTATTATTACATGGTCATTCTGCATTAAATTGGCCTTCTGCAAGAATTGGACCTCCCACTATGCTCTAAAGACAGGATTGTGGTTCATTCCTTTCCCCATGATTCTTTTCATCATGACTAACCAACAGGAGAGAGATGGTTCCAAAAAGCATTTGGTAGCTTTTTTGTTTACTTGTTAGTTCCACAAATATTTGATGGGTATCTGCCATATATCAGACACTGTGCTATTTGCTAGGGATAAAGCAACAAATGAGACAGATATTTGTCTTTGGCTGCATGAAGCTTATAATCTAGTAAAATAAAAGAACAAATCCTCAACCCAAAATTATCAGGATGATGAGTGTTACACATAGGGGAGTTCCAGGAGCTTTGAGACTAGGAATTGCTCCTTAACAAGGTTGACATGTAGAGTGAGCTGATATTTGAAGGATAAACAGAGTTATCCAATTGTTTCATTCTGTAGTCTACATTTATGTGAAGGGACCTAATCTAAGAAAACAAATGAAATGTTTCCATTTGTTGATTTCTCCTTCTATTGTCCCAACCTACACAGACACCTTACCATGAACAATAAAGGATTAGGGTCAGTGGCTTTTTATTCAGGGTGTAGTTCTCCTGAGGGTTCTGAGCACTTGAAATACTTGTTTTCCATTTAGTCTTAACTTTAGCTCTTTGTCTACAAAAAAGCTTAAAGTGTCACTTGTGATTATGAGGACTTTTTGTATCATCTCTTCCCTAAAACCTATTCTTCAACAAGAAAGGTCAACACAGAAATTCACACCTTCACTTTCAAACAGCAGTTCTTAATCCACAACACAATTCGGGGAATGCATAACTTGGGTGGGGAAAAATTACATCTATACTTTCATCTTTATTTTACTTTCCTAAGTTCTAACTAAAATGCAGCATTTTCTTCATTATGAATATAAGTCACAAATCACAGAAGTATCAGCAGTACCTGTGACTTTATATAGACCAACAGAAACAAAAATATTTTCATATTATACATACAGGATACTATGTACAACATTTTGTACTTGTTATAGATACTTCAAGTACTGATTTTTTTTTACCACTACTTAGAAATTATAAGGGCTATTAGCCTTGCCACTAGATCAGTTCTTATTATGATCTTTCTACCTACAGCTACTCATAATGCCAGGCTGGACAACTGCATGACATCTAGTGGTGGTTCTAGCACCAAGTGGTGGCAAGTTCTTCTAATGGTGACAGAACATCAATGCTGATATCTACAACTGTTCATTCATCAATACATATGTGGAGATAAGTCTTCTTCACTTTTTAAGTTGTATAAGACTGGATGGTTCAAATGAGATTTCTTAACTTTCTGTAAAGACACACTCCTATTTGTAATGTGACATAGGAAGGTATAAATAGCATTCACTCTGATATATCTTCTTAAAATAAATTTTAACTTTAACTTTACTTTCTAAATGTACTGTCTTGCTATTCAATGTATTAAGGAAAATTCATAATTAATATTTTGATAACTGTACAATGGATTTCCTTTGTAATCTTAGGTATATTAGTTTATAGGTCATACCAAACTAGCTGAGGAAAAAAAAAAAAAGGTTAAGAATCCTTGCTTTAGAGTAATGCTCACCTAGTTACACTGTAATTACAATGCTGAAAGGAGTCCTTCCAGAGCTTCTAGAAGGAGAGCAACAGATTTACACTGGTAAACTTGCATGCTCCTGTAAAGAATATTTACCATATCTACCCAAAATGATCTCTTCCAACTTTTATACAGACATATTTCTGGCATACTGATATGTTATCATCAGCTTGCATTTTTAAAAATACTTTTATTAAAGTATAGCACACACACAAAAATGTGTGCAAATCATAAAATATAAATTACCACAAACTGAACATGCCATAAACTCCCCTCCAGGTCAAGAAAGGGAACATTCTTGTACTCCAGAATTCCCCTTCATGTCTCTTCCCAATCATTCCTCCTCTTCCAAGGTTATACCACTCTCTTGACTTCTGATATGGTAAGTTAGTTTTGCCTATTAGTGAACCTTATATAAATGAAAACAACTATCAGATTCAGCCATGTTTATGTATATAGCTACAGTCCATTCATTTTCTTTGCAGCATAACACTCTACTGCATGAATATGCCATGTTTCTTTTATCCATTCTACTGTGGATGTACAATTGTACTGTTTCCAATTTGGGACCATTAGAAATAATGCTCCTCTGAACATTATCATTCATGTCTTCTGGCACACACGGAAACAGCTAATTAAATGGTATGCAAATGCTAAATTTCAGTAAATGAATCAAACAGTTTTATCAAGTTGTTCTACCAATTTATATGACTATCAGCAATGTACAAAAGTTACAGTGGTTCCATATCCTTATCAGTCTTTGACAATAGTATCAATCCTGTTATTTTTAGCTCTTCTGAGGTATATCTCATTGTTGTTTTAAGGATATTTTGTACATAAATTCTATGAAATTAACATACCAATTTTCTGAAAAACATGTTTCCATTTCAAACAACCATCACGGACAAGTTTTTCATTAACTATATGCATGATGATATAAAAATTAATACCATTTTTTCCACTTCTATTTTGTATAACTGAAGAAAAGGAAAATAAATTAGTGGGTTTCTGTTACTTTAAGTGAGGACTTAATGATAATCCAGACCCACATGATGCCCGATCCCCAGGATCTCACAGTCAGAAGGAGGAAGTAGATGAATGCACAGGTGTTGATAAAGCAGTGTGACAAGAATTTATGGAAACACGTAAAAGGGTACTGATCCTGTTTTAGGGGTCTGGGAACTGAGTCTGAGCTTAGACATAAATAGTAAGTAAGCTCTGGACAGGTGATCAGGAGGGGATTATGGAATTATAGAGAAAAGGAAGTGCTAATAAAAGGGGCCACCACCACCATGAACTCCCTGAATATCTGAAAAGCATCTAAGGTCAAAAGTTCTAGATAACTGGCAAAGGGGACACTGTGGGCAGTACATCAGGAGAGACTCTGTGAGACTCTTCAATGCACGTGTGCATTTGACACACCACTTTCCATTGTTTCTGCACCTGCTTAATGCTGGTATGGTGCCACAGCCTAGCATGGATAAATAGCTCAGAGGGTGACAGACCTATAGAGATGGTGGAGTAGGCAATGAAGTAGGATGAAGCAGGTACTTCCCTCATCAGCCAAAAACCAATCTGAATGAAGATATCTCAGGGGATTCCAGGGTGATTTTCTGACAATTCCAAGAAAAGCTTTTTCTTTTCCTTCTCCACCCAAATGACTTTTAACATGTATAACTTGAAAATTATATACAACTTTAGGAAAAGAGGAATAATGCCTAAATTGAGATATAGTTTCTGTCACCCAGTGGACTGAAAGTTTAAATTAGATGCTAAGTGGCAATGAGCAGTGGTTATTACTTTTTTAAAGTTTTATTTATTTAAGTAATCTCTATAAACCGTGTGGGGCTCAAACTCAAAACCTTGAGATCGAGAGCAGCATGGTCTTCAGATTGAGCCAGCCAGGCACCCCAAAGAGTTACTTTTATTGCACAGTAAGGGGAGTAAGATTTGTATCTTCTACAGTTTGAGTCATTTCTCTCCAAACTGCTTGGCAACACACTTGTACAGTGGGTTAAAGATTCTTTAGGCAGGTGTGGAGGAAGGAAAATAGGAAAGAAGGTGGGAGAACCTAGCAAAAAGTACAGTTATTGATGACAGTCCACAGAATCAACTTAATAGGAAAGAAAATGAAAACAGAGAGAAGCTAATATGTTTAAAAGAAGCAGGCAGGCCAAGGAGCTCCTGGAGCACACCATGAGACTAACTAGGTCAGAAGTAACAGCACTGAAGAAGGGAGACAGAAGAGAGGGAGGTAAGGTCAGAGAGCAGAATGTTTCTATAGAGGGAGCTAAAAGCTTGAACTCGGAGTAGACATCTTTATTTTTCAATCCAAGCTCTACCATTAGTCACCCTATAACTCTGAGTAATTCCCTTGACCATTTGGAGCCTTGGTTTCCCACTCAAAAAAATGGGGTCATTGTAGTGTCCACCTCAGAGAGTTGAATTCAGAATTAAATGAAACAATAAATCTGAAGGTAATAGCTCAGGGTCCTGGCACAAAATAAATGTTTAATCAGTGGTAGTTACTATAATTGGTTAATTGCTGTCACGGTTGAAAAGGCAAAAATGCATAGAGCATAAATATACAGAGATTAAAGAGAAATTGGGAGGAAATTCAAATGCTAATTATCAAATCAGTACATTTGATAGTACTTGTCCATAACTCCCACTCTTCCACAACCCTTCCACAAAACCTTCTCTTAATGAAATAACTACAGTGTTCTAGCTCAAAAGTACCAGGAGTGACCTAGGCATATCCTATTCAATACCAGCACTGGCTGCTTTGCTTGGCAAATCCCAGAAGCTGTGAGGCAATGATTGGTATTAGCAAACCATTTTAGATACTTCACTTCCTAAAGTTTAAAAAGTTTGCTGTTTAGATGGTCTTTGAGCATGCCTCACATCTATTGACAGGTCTTTGTGTTGTCCAGGACATGGTCTCAACTCAGTGCCCTAGATACCTTTTAGGGAAACTGGAGAAATTTGCCTGTCTGAAAAACACAACTGCCAAAGTCAACTTTGACTGTGGCTTTGCTTCAAATTCCAGGAGGTTTTCAAACAGTAGGGTTGATGCTGCCAAGGCCAAGAACTGCATATGAAATAAAAGAAACATCCATAATGAGCGCCACAAATGAAGATCAAATCATTGTTTCAGGAAAAACAAAGCAGTTAGGAGGGATGTTGTGATAGGATCTGTTCCTCATTTTTATTCATTATTTTGCTACCTCCAGGTAAACTGACAGCACAAAGGTGAGAGAGATCGTTCAGCCTGTGGAGCAGAGACAAATTTGGTTAAAAAGAAGCAGGCAGACATCTGTCTGCCAGGACAAGCAACTTCAGACCAGGGGAAACTCTCTTTAGCTCAGTCAGACATTTGGAATAAATCACTGGCTGCTGGCTGGAAATAACTTTTTGGGAAGGATTTCCTGAGACACTAATATTATGCTCGGAAATTCAATGCTATGGAACAAAGAGAGCACTGTTGCAGAGTTCTGCCACGAATCCGGTGCACCTGGCCACTATGCTGGGATGCCAAGGCCCTTGAGACTATTTGAAGTTGCAAGGGTCTCTCTCAGTGAGCACGAGGAACTACTGCATCTGTATTTGGTTTAGAAGAGGTGGGAAGGACATGGAACTGAGAGTCAGGGAGAGCTTCACTGAAGTTCTCTCCCATCACTCACAATGTGTGGGATCTTGGACTAGCTACTTACCCTCTCTGAGAATGAATTTTAGTTTCTTATATATAAACTGGGTCTAGAACTTGGCAGGAATTACATGAGATACTATACATAAGGCAACTGGAAAAACTTGCAGTTTTTAGAAAATACTAAATAGTATTTACCATATGAATAAAGCCCCAGATCTATATGCCTACTGGGGAAAGGAAAAGGATACCCATTATTAAGCAACTTACTGTTAGCTGATTATGTATCCACATGAAATTCAGAAGAATTCACAAGACAGTTCTATAATTTTGGTTCCAGTACACCTTCCAACTTTTTCAAAAACCACATGAGTGTAGAGGTTCTGGAGTGGGATCCCTTATGCTGCTCAAGCCTTCAAGATTCAGGCCTTCAACTAGTCTGAGTCCCTCATGGTAGGCTCTGAAGCTTACAAATGACCACCATGTCTAGTATTTGGAGAAATAAGTGCTTCCTAAAGGGGAATTCTCTTTCCCTCTTTTCTTTGCTCTTCTTCCCCCAAAGCCTCACCTCCTCTTACCTTTCTATAGAGGATGTCAATTAAGTGGATCTAGTTGATTTCATTATGAATGTACCCAAGTGGGAGTGGGAAAGAGAATTCAAAGATCCCCAGAGCCTAAGGAGGTAATCAGACTTTTTAGATCGTGAAGATGAACCTTTTCTCAGCAGATCTTCTGTGAGTTATATTTAAAGCTTCCAATCTCTTCCTTAACTGTGAGAGCTCTTTTTGCTTCCCTGGCTTCTATCAGCCATGGTATGTTGATGTATGTTGGAACAGCTGAGTGTTAGAGAGGAAAAAAGTCCCATCATGCCATATCCCTCTGATTGATACCATTAAGCTCTCAGAAAGGGAGGTAGAGTTACTTCTTCCTAGTAGTGAAAGATGGGCTTAAGTATTCTTCTGTGCCCTAACACCAGCAATAAGTTCCCTGGCGTGTTTAGCTCTTAGAGGCTGTTCTATATGATTTGCCTTTCTACTCTGGAGTTCTTTCAAGTCCCCAAATACCAATCTCCATCACCTTGTCCAAGATATACTGGCTGTTCCCTTGGGCTCTACTGCCACTGTCTCTTGCTCAAGAACCATGAAAGAGAACATTTGCCTTTCTGTATTGACGTTATAACTTTCCCATCCTGACCCAAGACCTCTTCCTAACTCTCCCCTTCTACCATCATTCTACTCTCTTTTTTTCAGAGAAAATAGAGTTGGTATTTTTTTCTTGTGACAGAGAAACCCACCTGTTAATCTGGGTATATTCTATAAAGGATGGATCTTCTATTCTTCACTCCTTTAAATACCCCATCCTAGCCTCCTTTATAAGTGATGGGGAGCTTAACCAATCCACTAGAGAATAAAAGGAAACTTCTAGCAGTCAGCTACTTTATGCTGATCGAGAGCCATAAATCTCACAGCAAAATTCAGGTCACCAAGGCCATTGCTCTTGGTATCATAGTGCTTGATTTTCTTTCTTCCACTGCATATTGTTATGCTGATCCACCATATGCAACAATGGTGCACCACCATATGCAACAATGGTGCAATACCATTGCAACCATATGCAACAATCAATAAGCCACTTGGACTTTACTGCTTAAGTTAGAGGCATATATTAAAGGAAACTAGTTCCTATTGTCCCCTTGTCACATACTACAAACCAGACAATGGATATCCAGATGTCCTTGAATTTATAGAAATGAGACTCCAGTGGTGACATTTCTAGTAGCATTGCATACATGGACTAGGAAATTTGTATCTTGACTCTGTTAAGATCCTACTTCATAACCACAGAACTGGCAAAACTGAAAAGAGCTGAAACAACTATTTCAGGTCTGGTTGTGAAGGAAAGGGTACCCTTGTACGCTAATGATCTAAGTATGAACTATTACACTTGTAAACATCTATTAAAAGTAAAAACACTTACACCATTTAATCTATCATTTCAACTTCTAAGAATCCATCCCACAGAAATAAAATATTTCAATCTGAAGAGACCCTTGTACAGGATATTTATTATAGCATTACTCATACTGGACAAAAACTGAAGATAAATTTAGTTTCTGTCAATATGAGAAAGATCATGCACAGTTAATACCACCCCATAACACATGATGGAGGCATGAAAACAAATAAATTAGTTGTACCAAATTCACAGAGTTTTCCATCAAAAAAGTGTATTTTGCAAAACAGTGACAAAAAATAGATTTCATATGTATATATAGGTATGGTATATATATGTATATATGTATCTTTATAAATATATATTATATATACACACATGTAGCTCTATAAATTTCAACCATTTTCATAGAAAAGATGAGAAGCTGTTAAAATAGATTATTTGTGGGGACGGCCAGGCTTATTTTGACAAGAAAGTCTAAACAAACAAACAGTTCTTATGTAACCTTAATTATAGTAGTATGTAAAATTTAAAAAATCATTATGCATATGAATTATTCTATAGTCACCAAGGTGGACCTCATGTTCAATGTCCACAGCTGCAGATTCATAGGAAGAAAGGCCCTGTACTGATAAGGTATCATTGAGGCAACTAAGAAAGATGTTTTTATTTATCTAGGGCTTTCTTCAATCCATAATATCTATTAAGTCCCAAGAACACCTCTAGTTTTCTAGAGTTGTTCTGGAACTGTGCTTTTTCTCTATTAAAAATGATATGTTCCATGCATGCCTCCTATAGATAGAGAAGGTATAATCTAGTTCTCAACACACTGGCATTTCCGGTTCTGTCTCCCAGGGCTCTTTCACAGTCTCGAGTACACACAGTTGTCTATTACAGGAGCACCTCCAAAAATCTTTAGAGTCCAACATCTGTCCTCCTCAATCAATGAAATAAAACTTCACTTCAGGAAAACCCTCGGAAATTTAATCCAATGAGGTAAATCGGAAGAAAATCTACCTTACCTTCCTCAGCCAAATGTAACAGACATTAACCATAACTCCTCAGTCTGTGGTAAAGGGCAGCCTGTATGCAAGGTATAGTGTAACTAATCTTAAACTGCTTTCAGTCAGTTTAGAATAACCCACATTTACGAGGTGCACACAGGGTTTTTGATATACCAGTATAATATGGTTTTTTAATCCATAAATTAATGAAAAGTGAACTTTTGAAGAATGCTTTGGAAATTTCATGGCATTACAATTCTATTCAGTGCTTCTCATCTTTTGCACAGCCCATGTCCCACTTATGGAGAAAGAAAGCCATCCTCTTCTTTTCTGAACTTAATTCTAAACTCCATCTCCATTCTTTCCTTCTGGATTAGGCACATGAGAACTGCCTCCTTTCCTTTTTTTTTTTTCTCTCTGCAGCTTCATGCTAGTACATGGGAGAACATCAGGAAAATAACTTCACATTGCTCCTCAGTCTGCTGATGGCAAAATTGGCTGACTACCTAGTAGAGGTTTAGGTTGTGCCCAATGAGCACATTTCTGACTTGACTGTGGAAAGTTGAGCATGCTATTTCAGATGCATACTTAATTATCTCACCCCCACAATTTCCTGTGGAAATTCTAGTCCACAATATGTCCAAGATATAGATTGATCTCTAATTAAAGAAAAATATGATAGTGATTGGAACTCACTGTCCAATATTGCTTTGCACATTACTTAGCTTAGCCCGTGGCTGTACAGGTCTCTTGAGATATATTCTGAAACTTATGAGCCACAATTCCAAGCAAATGGGCCAGTTAGTTTTGCAAGGTTTAATCTAACATCGAAAGGCCCTGAAAACATTGCCTTTAGGACGCAGTTCATCTTCCAAATGCTGTGAACCTTTTGCAACTTTTTCAGCATTACACTATGATTTCCCAGACAAATGGAGTACTCCATTAATTCCATATCCTTACACTTGTTACAAAAATAGGCCCCTTTTACTGAGGGAAGCCCTACGAATTTACTTAGGAGAAATGAGAAACATCTCTCTCCTGCCCTCTCAAAACAAACAAACAAACAAACAAACAAACAACCCAGGAGGTTCTCAATCACTAATTTTTCCCCATGGGTCTTTAATATTTCAATATGACTCCACAATATTGTCTACAATAACCAAGATGTGAACTCCTCTACCCAGTCCATTGTATGTGTGTGTCTGTGTGTGTGTGTGTGAATTCTTAGTAGGCAGTCTCAGTTTGTTCTCCTTTCATTCACTTTGATGGCAATAACAGGAAGACTAGAGGGCTCTGCTGCCTGCGGTCTGCTGACAGAGTCTGGCTGTATTTGGCTTCCAACAACATTTTATTGATCTTTATTCACTTCTCTGTACAAGTTCCATGGGCCATTTCTCTACTACTTTAAGTAAAGCTTTATTCTAATTAAAAAAAATGTTAAGTCTTTTATCTCACTTTGCTGGATAGTGAAAATATTGGCATGCATTCTCTAAAAACCAAGGGACTTTAAAAAAAAAATTTTGCCGAACAGATGGTTGAAAAAAGGTACCTCACAGTTGTTATATTTTGTATTTTCATAATTAGTAGTGAGAACAAACATATTTTCATTTGTTTACTGGCCATTGTTTTCTTTTTCCCTAAGTGATTATTCAGAGCCTTTGCCCATGTTTCTGTTGAGCTGTCATATTTTTTATTTTGAATGAATATATCAACTGTTGGCAAGAGTGTAGAAAAACTAAAACAGACATATACTGATTGTTAGAATAAAACTGTCACAGGCACTTTGTAAAGCAATTTGGCCATACCTTCTAAACTTTAAACGTGAGAATGTACTATGAGCCAGCAATTCCATTTTTAGAATCTATCATAAGGAAAAATCTCCCTCATGTTCTTTAAGAGATATATAAAGGATATTCACTACAGTAGTCTTTGGATAGAAAAAATTGAGAAATCAATTAACTGTACCTAATTAGAAACAGCAAAATAAATTACTTGCTCCATATATAAAGACAAAGAATATCTAGAATAAAGAACAAATTTTTTAATTAATTTTTTTTATTATTTGCCCCAGGGGTACAGGTCTGTGAATCATCAGGCTTACACCTTTCACAGCACTCACCATAGCACAAACCCTCCCCAATGTCCATAACCCACCCACCCTATCCCAACCCTCCCACCCCCCAGTAACCCTCAGTTTGTTTTGTGAGATTAAGTCTTTATGGTTTCTCTCCTTTCTGATCCCATCTTGTTTCATTATTTTTCCCTCCCTACCCCCTACGACAACCTACCCTACCCCTCAAGTTCCTCCTATCAGAGAGCTCATGTGATAATTGTTAGAATAAAGAACAATTCATGAATATAGTATTCTTATAAAAATCATAATGCTATACACAAAACTAAATTTCTCTTTTATTACTACTATAAATTCTAGGTCCCCTTTAACAGGTAACAACCATAAATTCCCTATGTACCACTCTGTATGTAGCCTTTAGCCTTTTTTCCCCACTTTCCTACTGGTTTTATCTTTCTTTTCTTATTGACTTCTAGAATTTTTATAGTCGTGATATGAATCTAATTCCCATTACATATACTGCTAATACTTTATCCAGTCTGTTGCTCATTTTATCTTTTTAGCTTCTAATTTTGACATCTGATTTATCAATTGTTTTCTTTATAGTTTTTGCACCTTGTCTAAATAAGGTTTATGCTATCTCAAGTCATAAACATAGTCATATGTCTTCTACTATTACTCTTATAGTTTAGATTTTTGATATAAAGCCTTTATCAAGTATAGGATTTATTTTTGTGAAAAACATGTAGTAGAAATATAACCTTATTTCCTTCTTAATGGATAACCAATTTCCTCAAAACTTTTAATTGAATACTTTATATTTTTTTACACTGATCTGAAATGCCAATTTTATAATATAATGTATCATCAAATGTGCCTGGGTCATTTCTGATGCTTCATTTTAACACCCTAATCCACTTAATTCATAGAAATGAACTAAAGATCTCAAAATAAATAGCAAAATATTAGCTAGAATTCAAAACCCATTCATGTATAAAATAATACCAAATTTTTATTAGAATAATTTTTTTCACTCCTCAAACTCAACACCCAAAAAACAATCATGTCAAAAAATGGACAGAAGACATGAACAGACACTTTTCCAAAGAAGACATACAAATGGCTAACAGACACATGAAAAAGTGTTCATCATCACTAGCTAGCAGGGAAATTCAAATCAAAACCACATTGAGATTCCACCTTACACCAAGTAGAATGGCCAAAATCAATGGGACAGGAAACAAGTGTTGGAAAGGATGTGGAGAAAGGGGAACCCTTTTACACTGTTGGTGGGAATGCAAATTGGTGCAGCCACTTTGGAAAAGTGTGGAGATTCCTCAAAAAATTAAACATAGAGATACCCCATGACCCTGCAATTGCACTACTGGGTATTTACCCCAATGATACAGATGTAGGGAAAAGAAGGGCCATATATACCCCAATGTTCATCGCAGCAATGTCCACAATCGCCAAACTATGGAAAGAGCTAAGATGCCCTTCAACAGATGAATGGATAAAGATGATGTGGGTCCACATCCAATGGAATATTACTCAGCCATCAGAAAGGATGAATACCCAACATTTGTATCAACATGGATGGGTCTGGAAGAGATTATGCTGAGTGAAATAAGTCAAGCAGAGAAATTCAATTATATGATTTCACTTACTTGTGGAACATAAGGAATAAAATGGAGGACATTAAGAGAAGGAAAGGAAAAGTGAATTGGGGTAAATCGAGGGGGAGACAAAAGATGAGACTGTGGATTCTGAGAACAAACTGAGGGATATGGCGGGGGATGGGGGGTGGGGATATGGGTGAGCCTGGTGGTGAGTATTAGGGAGGGCATGTATTGCATGGAGCACTGGTTGTGGTGAATAAACAGTGAATCTTGGATCACTGAAAAAATAAAAATTAAAAAAAGAATAATCTTTTTTCTTTTTTTACAGATTATTTATTTGACAGAGAGAGAGAGAGAGAGAGAGAGAGAGAGAGAGAGAGAGAGAGAACACTCAAGGGAAGCAGCAGAGGGAGAGGGAGAAGCAGACTCCCTGATGAGCAGGGAGCCTGAGGCAGGGCTCAATTCCAGGATCCTGGGATCATGACCTGAGCCAAAGGCAGGCGATTAACAACTGAGCCCCCCAGGTGCCCCTAATCTTTTTCATATCATTAATAGTGATCCCACTTCCCTGACTGAACCCCAACTGATATAATTGTTCTAATTATGGTCTACTTTTTGGGATTAGCCAAGTGTACCAAAAAACACATATAGGATTTATCATAGAGACATAAAGAACAATGAAAATGAAGTACATATTAAAAAGAGCAGAAGAATAAGGATGATTAGTTAAGGGGTAGATGATTCTATTATACAGATGAGAAAACCGAGATAAGTGGAAGTTAGGGAATTTCTCCAAAGTCAAATAGTAAGAAAGTGGCAGGGCATGAATTTAAACAGAAGCAGTTAGTCTAGGTCGCATGTAATTACGCTAAGCAACCAGAGCCCAGGTCCCATGAATTTAACCACTACCTAAGGTGACTTCCAATTACAGTGAGATTAAACATTCCTGAGTCCAAAATACTTTGTTACTGTAATGTGCACATCAAGCATGTCTATTTACCTACATTTCCTTACTTAGCCCTATAAGAAATAATCAGTAAATTTCTGCATGACTACAGATTTATGTGTTCTAAA
The DNA here is from genome assembly GCA_002007465.1 of Ailurus styani. Taxonomy (NCBI): domain Eukaryota; kingdom Metazoa; phylum Chordata; class Mammalia; order Carnivora; family Ailuridae; genus Ailurus; species Ailurus styani. The sequence goes on from LNAC01000553.1 coordinate 775,500, forward strand.
ACTTTGTTGCCAAGCAGTTAAATATAGCCAAAGACCTCAAGAAAAATTGTTTTGGAATATATAGAATAGTCCTTTCTCATTAGTGCATGATTAAGGCACCACAAATTATTCCAAGGCCAACATAATAGAGTAACATAATAATAATAAAAATTATTCTATTTTCAAGATCAAGAAGATTCTCCACTTGCAATGATGGAAAATTACAAAGTAATATTTTTATATAATGATCAGCAAATACCTAATATCAATGGAATAATACCCTTGACATTTGACAATTGAGATACTGGCACTATTCATTAAATAATGTGTCTAGTTAGTACAAGGCTATTAAAATCCATCAACCAGGATATAGTAACTATGATAATTACAAATAAAGCCATTCTAAAAGATAAGGAATGAAAGCATAGCATATGCTATTCTTAAAAACAAGAACTGGAAAACTATAACGGTAAAATGCATTAACCTTTTTTTTTTGGTGCAGGCAAGCAATTTAGTTACTTTTAAAATTCGAAATCTAACAAATATATAGATTATATTTCAGATATAAACATAATGATTAGGTATTTGTATATACTGTGAAATGATTACTACAATGTCTAGTTAGCATCCATTGTGATGAGAACTTTTACGATGTATTGTCTTAGCAACTTTCATATATACTACACAGCATTATTAACTATACTCATCACACTGTATATTACATCTCCAGGAAATACTTATCTTATAATGGGAAATTTGTACTCTTCGGCCTTTGGCCTCTGGAAATCACTGGTCTGTACTTTGTATTGACGAGGTTTTCAAATTTTTTTTTTTCAGATTACACATATCAGTGAGATCATATGGTATTTGTCTTTCTCTGACTCATTTCAGTCAGCATAATGCCTTCAAGGTCCAACCATGGTGTTGCATGTGGCAAGATTTCATTATTTTTTACAGGTGAATAATACACACACACACACACACACACATTTTCTTTACCCATTTGTGCACTGATGGACACTTAAGGTTGCTTCCGTAGGTTGGGCATCATAAATAATGCTATAGTGAATGTGGGGGTACATACATCTTTTCAAGTTAGTGTTTTCATTTCTTTTGGATAAAAACCCAAAAGTGGACTTACTGGATCATGTGGTACTTCTTTTTGTTAATTTTTTGAGGAATCTCAATACTGTTTTTTCATGATGGCTGAACCAACTTACAAGATTTCCCTTTTCTCCTCATTCTCACCAACACTTATTGTTTCTTGTCTTCTTGATGACAGTCACTCTGACAGGTGTGAGGTGATACCTCTTACCGTTCTGATTTGCATTTCCCTGACGATTAGTGATGTTGAGCATTTTTTCAAGTGTCTATTGGCCATCTATATGTCTTCTTTGAAAAAATGTCTATTCAAGACCTCTGCCCATTTTTTAAAGAGAATTATTTGTCTTTTTGGTGTTGACTTGTAAGAGTCCTTTATTTGTTTTGAATATTAACCTCTTATTAGATATATGATTTGAAAATATTTTCTTCTGTCCCATAGACTGCTTTCTCATTTTGGTGATGGTTTCATTTGCTGTACAGAAAGAAGCTTTGTAGTTTGATATAGTCCCATTTATTTTAGCTTTTCTTACCTGTACCTTTGGCGTCAAATCCAAAAAACTCACTGCCAAGACCAATGTTAAGGACTTACTGTCTGTGTTTTATTCTAGGAGCTCTATGGTTTCAGGTCTTTGTTCAAGTTGTCAGTCCACTTTGAGTTGATTTTTGTGCATGCTGTAAGATTTATGGTCCAGTGGTTTCATTCTTTTGCATGTGGCTGTCCAGTTTCCCCAATACCATTTACTGAAGACTATCCTTTCCTCATTGTATTTTGTTGGCACTTTTTTTTCATAAATTAATTGACCATACATGTATGGGTTTATTTCTGGGATCTCTATTCTGTTCCATTGATCTATATGTTAGTTATAGTAACCTTTTTGAATCACGCTTTACCCTGAAATGTTATTAAGGTTCTAGAACATCTTTGGCAAAGAAAAAGAGCAGCAGTAGTACCTACAATTAGATTTGGTATGATGTGACCGTAAAATAAAGATAAATCTCATTCAACTATAATTTCATAAAGGACAAAGATTGCACCTGAAGAAAGGTCAAAGAAATATAATTTTGATACCAGATTCTCTGCTGTAATCCAATTTTTAGTGTTTTTTAAATATATTTTTTAAGTTTTTATTTAAATTCCAGTTAGTTAATATACCATGTAATATTAGTATCAGGTGTCCATACACCTGATATCAGTATCACTTCCATACAACACTGGGTACTCATGACAACAAGTGTACTCCTTAATCCCCATCACCTATTATACCCATCCCCTTACCATCACCCCTCTGGTAACCATCAGTTTGTTCTCTATACGTTCGAAATCTTGCCGTTTGCAATGACATGGATGGAACTAGAGGGTATTATGCTAAGTGAAATAAGTCAATCAGAGAAAGACAATTATCATATGATCTCTCTGATATGTGGATCTTGAGAGGCAGGGAGGAGAGTTGTGGGTAGGAAGGGAAAAAATGAAACAAGATGGGATTGGGAAGGAGACAAACCATAAGAAACTCTTAATCTCACAAAACAAGCTGAGGGTTACTGGGGTGTTGGGGGGTAGGGATAGGGTGGATGGGTTATGGACAGTGGGGAGGGTTTGTGCTATGGTGAGTGCTGTGAAAGGTGTAAGCCTGATGATTCACAGACCTGTACCCCTGGGGCTAATAATAATAATAATAATAATAATAATAAAAAGAAAAAAAGAAATGGTAGGGAAAAATAAATCCAAAAAATAAATAGTCTTTCATGCCCATCTATTACTCAAAAGTGTACAAACTACTGGGGGGTGGGAGGGTAGGGATGGGGTGGCTGGGTGATGGACATTGGGGAGGATTTGTCTATGGTGAGTGCTGTGAAATGTGTAAGCCTGATGATTCACAGACCTGTACTACTGGGGCAAGTAATTTAAAAAAATCTGTTTCTTGATTTGCCTCTTTTTCCCCTTTACTCATTTCTTTTGTTTCTTAAATTCCACACGAGTAAAGTCATATGGTATTTGTCTTTCTCTGACGGACTTATTTTGCTTACCTTAACGATACTCTCTAGCTCCATCCACGTTGTTGCACATGGCAACATTTCATTCTTTTTGATGGCCAGGTAATATTCCATTGTATATATATATATATATTCACATATTCTTTATTAATTCTTCAGGCAATGGACACTTGAGCTGCGTCCACAGTTTGGCTATTAAAGATAATGCTGCTATGTACACTGGGGTGCATGTATCCCTTTGAATTAGTATTTTTGTATTCTTTGGGTAAATACCCAGTAGCCCAGTTGCTGGATCATAGAGTAGTTCTAGTTATAATTTTTTTGAGGAACGTTCAACTGTTTTCCAGAGTGGCTGTAGCCATTTGCAATCCCACCGACAATGCACCAGGGTTCCCCTGTCTCCAAATCCTTACTAATACTTATTGCTGCTTGTCTTTCTGACAACAGCCATTCTGACAGGTGTGAGGTGATATCTCATTATGGTTTTGATTTCCATTTCCCTGATTAGTGATGTTGAGCACCTTTTTATGTGTTTGTTTGCTATCTGGATGTCTTCTGTGGAAAAATGTCTATTCAAGTCTTCTGCCCATTTTTACATTGGGTTATTTGTTTTGTAGGTATAGAGTTTTATAAGTTCTTTATATATTTTGGAAAATAACCCTTTTTTAGATAGGTCATTTGCAAATATCTTCTCCCATTCCATAGGTTGCCTTTTAGTTTTGTTGATTGTTTCCTTCACTGTGTAGAAGCTTTTTCTTTTGATTAAGTCCTAATAGTTTATTTTTACTTTTGTTTCCCTTGGTTCAGGAGGCATATCTAGTAAAAAGCTGCTATAGCCAATGTCAAAGAGGTTACTGCCTGTGTTCACCTCTAGGATTTTAATGGTTTCACGTCTCACATTTAGGTTTTTCATTCATTTTGAATTTATTTCTGTGTATGGTATAAGAAAATAGTCCATTTTTATTCTTTTGCGTGTCGGCATCCAGTTTTCCCAAAACTCCTTGTTGAAGAGATAGTCTTGTTCCCATTGGATGTCCTTTCCTGCTTTGTCAAAGATTTATTGACCAAGGGTGCCTGGGTGGCTCAGTCATTCATTAAGCGTCTGTCTTCGGCTCTGGTCATGATCCCAGGGTCCTGGGATCAAGCCCCACATCGGGCTCCCTGCTTGGTGGAGAGCCTGCTTCTCCCTCTCCCACTCTCCCTGTTTGTGTTCCCTCTCTCATTGAGTCTCTCTCTGCCAAATAAATAAATAAAATCTTAAAAAAAAAAGATTAATTGACCATATAGCTGTGGGTTCATTACTGGGTTTGTGCCAGTATGGTATTGTTTTGATGACTACAGCTTTGTAATACAACTTGAAGTCCAGAATTATGATGACTTCAGCTTTGCTTTTCTTTTTTAAGATTGGTTTGGCTGTTCAGGGTCTTTTGTTTTTCCATATAAATTTTAGGATTGTTTGTTGTAGCTCTGTGAAAAATCCTGTTAATTTGATAGGGATTGTATTAAATGTGTAGGTTCCTTTGGGGAGTATAGACATTTTAACAATATTTGTTCTTCAAATCCAAAAGCATGGAATGGGGGCACCTAGGTGGTTCAGTGGGTTAAGCCTCTGCCTTTGGCCCAGGTCATGATCTCAGGGTCCTAGGATCAAGCCCAGCATTGGGCTCTCTGCTCAGCAGGGAGCCTACTTCCCCCTCTCCCTCTGCCTGCCTCTCTGCTTACTTGTGATGGCTCTCTCTCTGTCAAACACATAAATAAAATCTTAAAAAAAAAAACAACCAAAAGCATGGAATGTCTTTCCATTTCTTTGTGTGTCCTCTTCAACTTCTTTTTTCTTTCCTTGTCAATTTCTTTCATCAGTGTTTTATAGTTCTCAGATGACAGGTCTTTTATTCCTAGGTATATTATGGTTTTTGGTGGAATTGTAAATGGGACTCACTCCTTAATTTCTCTTTCTGCTTCTTCATTGTTGGTGCAGAGAAATGCAACAGATGTATGTATGTTGATTTTGCATCCTGCAACTTTACTGAATCTGTGTATCAGCGCTAGCAATTTTTGGTGGGTCTTTTGAGTTTTCTATACAGAGTTTCATGTCATCTACAAATAGTGAAAGTTTTACTTCTTCCTTGCTGATGTGGATTTTATTTATTTGTTTGTTTATTTATTTGCTGATTGCTGTGGCTAGGACTTTCAGGACTATGTTAAATAACAGTGTTGAGAGTGGACATTCCTGTCTTGTTCCTGACCATAGCGGGAAAGCTCTCACTGTTCCCCATTGAGGATGATATTAACTGTAGGTTTTTCATAGATGGCCTTTATTATGTTGAACTGTTCTCGCTAAACCTACTTTGTTAAGGATTTTTTTTTATCAGGAATGGATGTTGTACTTTGTCAAATGCTCTTTCTGTATCTGTTGAAAGGATCAAATGGTTCTTATCCTCTCTTTCATTAATGTGGTGTATTATATTGGTTGATTTGTGAATACTGAACCACCCTTGCAACCCAGGAATAAATATACTTGATGTGGTGAATGACTCTTTTAATGTATTTTTGGATCTGGTTTGGTAGTATTTTACTGAGAATTGTTGCATCCATGTTCAGCAGGAGTACTGGCCTGTAGTTCTCTTTTTTAGTAGGGTTTTGTTTGATTTTGGTCAGGGTAATGCTTGCCTCATAAAATGGATTTGGAAATTTTCCTTCCTTTTCTATTTTTTGGAACAGTTTGAGAAGAATAGGTATTAACTCTTCTTTAAATATTTGGTGGAATACTCCTGTGAAGACTTCTGGGCCTGGACTTCTGTTTGTTGGGAGATTTTTGATTACTGATTCTATTTCTTTGTTATTGGTCTAAGTTTTCTATTTCCTCTTTACCTAAGTTTTATAGCTTGTATGTTTCTAGGAATTCATCCATTTCTTCCAGGTTGTCTATTTTGTTAACATACAGTTTTTCATAATATTCTCTTTATAAGTTTGTATATCTGTGGTGTTGGTTATTTCTCCTCTCTGATTTCTGATTTATTTGGGTTGTTTTTCTTTTTCATAGTTCTGGCTAGAGATTTATAAATTTTATTAATTTTTTCAATAAAAAAATGGCCAGCTCTTGGTTATTAATGTGTTCTATTTTTTTCTCTATCATTTATTTCTGTTCTAATCTCTAATATTTCCTTCCTTCTGCTGGCTTTAGGCTTCATTTGTTATTCTTTCTAGCTTCTAGCTTTCTAGCTTAGATATAAAGTTAGGCATTTCATCTGAGACTTCTCTTGCTTCTTAAGGTAGGCCTGTATTGTTATATACTTCCCTCTTAGGACCATTTTTGCTGCATCCCAAAGGTTTTGAAGCATTGTGTTTTCATTGTGTCTCCAGGTATTTTTAAATTTCTTCTCTGATTTCCATTCATTGCTTCATAGAATGTTGTTTAACCTCCATATATTTGTGGTCTTTTCAAATTTTTTCTTGTGGTTGACTTCAAGTTTCACAGCATTGTGGTCAGAAAAAAATGCATGGTATGAACTTAATCTTTTTGTATTTGTTGAGGCTTGATTTGTGACCTAATATGCCATCTATTCTGGAGAATGTCCCATGTACATTTGAAAAGAATGTATATTCTGCTATTTTAGGGTAGAATGTTCAGATTAATTAAGTCCATCTGGTCCATTGTTTCCTTGTTTATTTTCTGTTTAGATGATCTGTCCACCGTTGTTAAGCGGGGACTTGAAGTCCTCTACCATTCTTGTATTATTATCAGTTAGTTCCTTCGTGTTTATTGTTAATTGTTTTATGTATTTGGCTGCTTCTATGTTGGGTAGAATGGATAATAAAGGAGAATGGATAGAATGGTAGAACAATTTGTTATATCTTTTGGATTGTCCCCTTTATTACTATATTGTGCCCTTCTTGCTCTCTTGTTAAAGTCTCTGTTTTAAAGTTTAGTTTGTCTGATAGAAGTCCTGCTACTCTGACTTTCTTTTAATGTACATTTGTGTGATAAATATTTCTTCATCTCCTCACTTTCAATCTTCATGTTTTAGGTCTAAAATGAGTCTCTAGTAGGCAGCATATAGATGGGTCTTGCTTTTTTATCCATTCTGACACACTATGTCTTTTGATTGGTGCATTTAGTCCATTTACATTCAGAGTAATTATTGATAGACATGTATTTAGTACCATTTTATTACTTGTTTTGTCATTATTTTTGGAGATTTTCTCTGACCTTTTCTTTGTCACTTTTGGTCTCTCCTTGCCACTCAGAGTCCCCTTTATATTTCTTGCAGGGCTGGTTTAAATGGTTACAAACTCCTTTTGGTTTTGTTTGTCTGGGAAATTCTTCATCTCTCCTTCTATTCTGAGTGATAGCTTTGCTGGATAGAGTATTTTTAGCTGCAGATTTTCCCCATTCAGCACTTTGAATATACCGTGTCATTCTCTTAATGGCTTGCCAAGTTTCTTTTGAGAACTCTGTAGCTGGCCTATGAGTCTTCCCTGGTAAGTTAAGGATTTCTTTTGTCTTCTGCTTTTAAGATTTTGTCTTTATCACTATGTTTTGCAAATTTAATTATAGTATGTGTTGGTGTTTGCTTTTGTTGATTTTGATGAGAGTTCTCTGTGCCTCCCAGATCTGGATATATGTTTCCTTCCCCAGATTAGGGAAGTTTTTAGCTATTATTTCCTCAAATTAATTATCTGTCCCCTTTTCTCTCCCTTCTTCTGGGAAGAAGACATTCATATGATATTAATATCCTATGACATCCTGTCCTATATAAAAATGACATTAATATCATATGATATGAATGAATGTCATTGTTTGAGAAAGCCACTGAATTCCCTAAATCTATTCTTGTTTTCCATAATTCTTCTTTCTGTCTTTTGTTCAGCTTCATTATTTTCCATTACTTTATCTTCTATATTACCTATCTGTACATCTGCTTCTTCCAAACTGCTGTTAATTGCATCAAGCCTATTTCCAGTCTGAGTTATTGCATTCTTCATTTCTGGTAGACTCTTTTTAATCTGATAGATTCTTTATCTCTGTGGTAAGGGTCTTACTGATGACTTCCATTCTTTTCTCAAGTCCAGAGAGTATTATGATTATTATTTTAAATTCTCCATCATGCATGTTATTTATGTCTGTTTTGCTTCAATTTCTGGCCATGACCTTATCTTGTTCCTTCTTATGGGATGATATTCTTCCATCATGGCATCTTGTCTAAGTCTCTGCTTTCTTCTCTGTGTTAGAAAATGCAGTTATGTTTTCTGGTCCTGAGAGTAATGGCTTTATGATGAAGAGGTCATGTAATGTCCAGGGCCTGGCTCTTCAGGGAGTGTCTCTGGTGTGTGCTGCATGTGCTCCGTTCTTGTGTTTTTGGCTGCTCTATTCTTCAGGCCAGTCATTTGCAGAGGCTCTCCTTGCCTGAAGTGGGCAGTGCTGAGTCCTCCGCAAGCATGTGGTGAGTTTTAATCAGGCGTGCTCCGGTCAGCTTGTTAAATGAGAACTGCTACTTCCACTAGAACTGAAGCCCTGCAGAAACCTGTAGTCAGGTGATGTGGTGTGTGTAGGGATTTCTGCTGGTCTTCTGGGGAAGAGGCCTCCTGGGCTGGGACTGAGGCAAGCTTAGCTAAGAAGGGTAGTTCCTCCAGAGGGCAGGAGCGTGGGACTTGGTGTAAGCAACTGCCACAACCTGTGTTGGTGCTGCGTGGCTTCCCACAGGTGGTTCTGAGTTTAAGCTGAGGGGCAGGGGAGAAAAATGGTGCTGGCCACTCCTTTGCCCCTGAGAGGGGTCTCCATTAATGCTGCTTCTCAGGGAAATGCTCAGAGAAGAGTGAATAATCTCCCTCCTGTGTGCCCCAGGCATTCTTCAAATTGCTGTTTCAGTGTAGTCTGCCTCTTTGGTTGTTGATCTGCCTTCTCTCCAGGTGCACAGCAGGGCCCTCTGGGCTCTACTCCAGCCAAACCTGCAGACCTTTAGAACTCTGGGCTTTATGTCCCACTGGTTGCAAGAACTCATAAAACTTAGTCCCTCTTCGTTTTCTCAGTCAATGGCTTTGGGGAGATGCTGTCCTTGTGCATTCCTCTCTATTCTCTACTCTTTCTCACTCTTCTCTGTACCCCCGGCTCCATCACAATGCAGCACCTGTGTTCCGTTTCTCCCCTAAACCTTATCTCTGCACTTCCTACCTTCTTTGATGTGGTCTTTCCTCTCCATTTAGCTGTGAAGTTTCTTCTGACAGTCTTCAGGTTGATTTCTGGGGTATTTAGGATGATTTGATAGTTATCTAGTTGTGTTCATCAGACGAGATGAGCCTAGGGTCCTCCTATTCAGCCAGCATCTTCTCACCACCCTCCCTAGTGTTACCAATTTTTAAACCTCCATTTATTATAGAGAGTATTATGGAAACATTTACTATATAATCAACATAATCTAGTTCAATTTGACTGCAGAAGAAATATTTTCATAATATTAAGAAACCATTTTAGCACTCTAAATAAATTCCTAGATTTGCACCAATCAAAATTTGCCTATACATTCTAGCCTGAGGAGGCAATGGTGACTCCATAATGAAGGAATGTGAAGGATCAGATGGTCAATGATTTTATGTTACAGTCCTAAGTAGTATAATGATCTGGACACAGAGAGCATAAAATTGTCTCTTCAACACAAGAGAAAACTGTAAAACAGACAATAACATCAAATAACTAGAAAATGCAAAAAAAAATGGAAACATTCTAGATGGTGAGAGCAACCAAGCCAGTGATGTTGCATATGAAAATTATGTTAGTTTTCATGAAAAAGATAAATACTAATGTTCCATTTTATTAACGGAGCACTCAAAATCTCAAATGACATACTTGAGATCATTCAGTGAGTCAGTAACAGAATAGATACTATGCCTTCTTAGCACTATTTCTTAAATGAAGAAACAAATATGACATCTTGAGTCAATTAAAACTGGAATGCTAGGGTGCCTGGGTGGCTCAGTGGGTTAAAGCCTCTGCCTTCAGCTCTGGTCATGATCTCAGGGTCCTGGCTCCCTGCTCAGTGGGGAGCCTGCTTCCTCCTCTCTCTCTCTGCCTGCCTCTCTGCCTACTTGTGATCTCTCTCTGTCAAAATAAATAAAATAAAATCTTTAAAAAAAAACTGGAATGATATAAAAATGAAAGAAATTATCAAAGAGCAGATTTTGAAAAAAACCATAATTTATAGCATATATAGATTTATCTTTTGGCATTTTAATTTAAAGAGATACAGCCTTAATTTGGGTTGGAAAGTTATTCTGAAAGCAGTAGGAAAAATTTTCTACCTGGGCCACTAAATATGCCAGGAAGCCACCAGTCATCTCGGTCATTCTTTTCCACTATAAATAGACATGAATGAATTCAGTAGCATTAAAACAAAGCTTGCTATATTCATCAAATGTCTCTGTGGTCTTACAGATGAACTGAAATAAGGCACTGTCCAGAATCATTTCATGCAATGACCAACATAAAGTAATTAAATAGCAAAAATTCTAGCAAATAGGCCATTATGAACAGATTTATAGAAATGGAGGGGGAAATATTTAATAGTGGAAACAGGAATTAACCACAGAGTAAATTACTTCTGAGTACTACTGGAGAATCTTTCAGCCAGGTAAGTCTATCCTGCCCCAGAAGAACAGATGGGAGCAAACATGTTGTCCTAGCTGGAAGCGGTAGTCATAATTGCAGGACTATACAAACTGAGCAAGAACAATGGAAATATAGAAATAAGCAGAGCTGCAGACATAAACCTGAAGAAAATTCTGTGCTCAAACAGTGAACTTTGAGGAATTACTGGTGTAAGAGAAAAATTCTTCCAAAGGTCATACCGTCCTTGATGAAAGGGACCAATTGTGAGAAACACAAAATCAGGGCATATTTTACCCCAAAGCAATGTCAGTATTATAATATTTGTGCCATTCTACTACTGTTCTGGCTATGTCTGAGAGATATGGAGGTAGAGACACTAGAGATGAGCCAGTGTCTTTCACCTGAGAATCTGGAGTTTGAACAGAAAGACATGAGGCCCTATGGGCACCTGGGTTGAGCCTAGACAATGGCAGCACTCTAAAAGAAGTTCTACAAATGTCAGTTACTGAGGTCCCAGACCCACCTCCCATCCCTGTCTCACAGAAGCACGACTGCTTAGCTTTTTTGGGATTGTGTGCAGTTCTTTCCAATAACTTCTTTTTCTGCTTGAGTTACCTGGAGGCATTTTATTTCTGTTGGTTGCAATAAAATAAACCTTCCCTGGGTGCCTGGGTGGCTCAGTGGGTTAAAGCCTCTGCCTTCAGCTCAGGTCATGATCCCAGGGTCCTGGGATCGAGGCCCGCATCGGGCTCTCTGCTCGGCAGGGAGCCTGCTTCCTCCTCTCTCCTCTCTTTCTGCCTGCCTCTCTGCCTACTTGTGATCCTTCTCTCTGTGTCAAATAAATAAATAAAATCTTTAAAAAAATTAAAAAAAATAAACCTTCCCTAATATATCTGTCTAGTGTAAGATGTTGCAGAACAATGTGAGATGAAAATGGGTGTGAACCACAAAAAAGAAATGAGCAAATGATGCTACACAAAATGCTCCCTTTCAACAACAAAGTCCAAAAAAGATATTAGTCTTATCTACTCCTAATTAGCAGATAGTAACAGACCCATAGATCTATAGATATAAAGATATATCTGAACATATATATCTATATCTAGATATAAAGATATATCTACTTACAGATAAAAAGATATATCTGCATATGGTCTTTATTTAAACTTAAATTAAAAATTTGGGGAACATGATTGGCTCACTCAGTAGAGCATGTGACTCTTGATCTCAGGGGTCATGAGTTCAAGCCCCTTGTTGGGTGTGGAGACTACTTAAAATTAAAATAAGATAAAATCATTAAAAAATAAACTTAAATTAACAGTTTACATGTTTTATACAAATTTTTTTTTAAAGATTTTATTTACTTATTTCACAGAGGGAGAGAGATCACAAGGAGGCAGAGAGGCAGGCAGAGAGAGAGGGGGAAGCAGGCTCCCCGCCGAGCAGGGAGCCCGATGCGGGCCTCGATCCCAGGACCCTGAGATCATGACCTGAGCCGAAAGCAGAGGCTTTAACCCACTGAGCCACCCAGGCGCCCTATACAAATTATTCCATACTGTGTGTCTAGTTCTTCTCAAAAGGTTAATCAAATTAATTCTTGCCTAGAGAGTTCAGATTTTATAAAATAGTACTTAAGTAAGATACACTGTTGTCTAGAGTTTCTATAGTCATACAGATAATATATACGTATAGTAAACAGGTAAACTCTAACAATAAAGATCAAAGGGAGAAAATACAATGAAAAGAATTGTGCCTTAATTTTGAAACAATCTGAAGAGATAATGCTTATCTTTAATTCAAGTGATAGGGGAACTTAGGGCAGTAATTTGGTTGATACATATTTGTAAGGTAGTTTTCTTGGACATGTGTGGCAATTTAGTGTATATTATGCTAGCAAAACACAGGATTTTATAGGATAACTAAGTTTTGAAAGTAAGTTACAAGGGTATCACGTGTGATACCATTCATTCCCATAAGTTTTGTGGCAAAGATGGCTGCTCCTTTGCATAGCACAGAATAGAAGTGTCATCAGATTACTGGAATCTCTTGAAAAAATATTATCAGCACTGTGAAACTGGAACTCATCAAAATTAATATTTAAAAAACTTCTGGGTTTATTATTTTACTGCCTCCTTCTTATATTTGTTTTCAAGTGACCTTTTCAATATAATTGCCTATGAACTATAGTGGCTCGTAACCTCTTTATGATTTATATTCTGTAACCTAATTAAAAGTAATTGTCTTGAATCTTAATTTCATTTAACACATATTCTGAATTATTGGCATTGGCAAAGCACTTATTGTTCATTTGGTGGAACTTAATTAAGTATTTTTTAATAACCTTGAAAAGACCAGGAAAGATCTGTAACTGTTTAATTCCACCAACACGGAAATATTATATTTTGTTTACTGCTCAACTTTTACTTCTTGGAAAAATGAGGACTTAGAAAATGATTTTTACTCTTTTAAGTGTTTAGTGAAATTAATAATATTTTATTTAAAAAACTATAGGGAACCTGGTTGGCTCATTTGGTTGAGCACTGGACTTTTGATTTCAGCTCAGGCCATGTTCCCAGGGTCGTGAGATCGAGCCCCATGTTGTGCTCCATGCTGAGCATGGAGCCTGCTTGGGATTCTCTCTCTCCCTCTCCCTCCGCCACTCCCTTTACTTGTACACTCTCTCTCTCACAATAAATCAATAAATAAAATAAAAAACTATATAATACTATAGAACATTACCAAACCATATTTCTAAAAGCCTGGATGGTGAAATGTGAGATGTGATGGGTATATTGTTTAGTTTACGAACTCATCAATGAAAATGCATTTGATAAAAGGCATAGCTATTGTTCAAACATAAACGGAGACAGTTAAAAATAAACCCCACCCATTCATTTCTCCTGAGATTTTACTGTAAAAAAAATCATAAACACTGATGGGACACTAATGTGCACTTTTGCATCCAAAGATAATGTGATTAATATTTATGACATTGTAACAAACAAATTAGAAATTTAATAGTTTTCATAATAATAATAGATGAGATTTTTCAAAAGATTTTCACATAATCATCTCACATTGATAAAAACAAATAAATCATGAATTATAGGGCACCTGGGTGGCTCACTGGGTTAAAGCCTCTGCCTTCGGCTCAGGTCATGATCTCAGGGTCCTGGGATCGAGGCCCGCATCGGGCTCCCTGCTCAGCGGGGAGCCTGCTTCCTCCTCTCTCTCTGCCTGCCTCTCTGCCTACTTGTAATCTCTCTCTGTCAAATAAATAAATAAAATCTTTAAAAAAAAATAAAATAAATCATGAATTATAGCAAATAGCACCTCCTGTTTAAAATGAGAAATTTGAAATTTAAATAGTTTAATGTCCTTAACCATTACTGTTCACAGCTGGGATTCATACCTTAGTTTGCTGGTTTTAAATTATGGGTTTTTTCCCACAATGTCACAATATAACATGTAACATTGCTACTGCTCAAAACTTTTTTTTGAATTATTCTTTAGAAATTTTTTTTTCAGAATCAATCTATGAGCCATGAAAGAAAATTAACTCACTACCACATACCAAAGGTCTGAGATTTTTGTGAGAAGTAACTATTTCTCATTACCAAAAAGCCTGGTGATTACAGAGATGGGTAAGTTACTGTTGACAGAAAATTCCGGTCCTAGAGAAAGGTAGCTCACTCTTTATCTAGTCGACTATTCAGTCATTAATGTAATGAATATCTATTGTCTTGCCTGCTTTCTACAAAATAGTGGATATATTGGTAACAAATGGTAGAGAACAGAAAAAAATGATCTCACTGAGCTTACAATGAGCACAATGGCAGGTAGGAACAAAAATAACCAATTAAAATAAAATGTGATAAGTCATCTGACAGAGACAATATTGATTCCAGGAGATAATATTGGAAGTGCTTTCAAACTATGCAAAGAATAACTATGCCATTCTTTCAGCCATATAAATTGGAGCAAGAGAGTAGAGTGTCTAAGCACACAGGTTTAGAAATTCTACTACTTGGACTTCAATATCTTGATTCTTAGTTGGGTGACTCTGAAGTTGGAGAAGCTAATTAATTTTATAAAGTCTCAGTGTCTCCTCATAAAAATGGGGATGCCTCAAAAGTGTAACTGGGGGAGAAAGTAATGAGAGGAGATCGATGCATTTAGAGGATTCCACAAAATTCTATTCTGTGCTGTCACTGCAGAGACAACAGATGAGAGTGGAAGCTCTGTCTTCTCTCAGAGGGAGAAGATGCCAAGTGTTAACGGAGGAATGAGGAAAGAAAAAAGGAAAAAAAAAAAAAACCAAAACAAACAAAAAAACTCAAACACCACAACCCTTGGCTGTTATGTTTGAGCATAAGTGATGCAAGACATTTGAGAAGAAAGGGGAATTTAGGAACTTCTGCTGTGTTTTACTACTTGTATCTGTTAATTATCTTTGAGAAATCTAAGTAAAGCCTGGGTCTTGTGTTTAATTACACTTGCTGGCTGGACTATGTTTCTTTGAAGATTACACTGTGTAGAAAGTGAACCACTGAGGACCCGGGATTTATTTGAATTACACAGGTTGGTGTTACACAGGTCAATGTTATAAAATATTTACCACAGTGCTAACACAAACTAAGCACTCAAGAAATTAATGTTATTGTCATCATTTACAGTGTACAGTTTAGGAGCTCCTATTTTTATTATTTGTATGTCCCATCTAAATCTAATTTTAATTTAAGGAAACCTATGAAATATGCACAGAAAAGACCAGAATCCAGTAATGTCAAATCTATTTAACAGAAACAGAGGACAAGAAATTAGCTGCACTGATAATGAGCAAAAGCTGCAAAATACTGAGCAAGACTCTAACAGGTGAACCTAAAACAAAGCTCTTTTCTTTCTACAGCTAAGGCAAAGAGGAAAATGCAATTGATTATATAGGTCCAATTGTGTAGTCAAGCAGAATAAATTTTTAGAAGAATAGAATTTAAATGTATTTACCTGGAATTGAGGGCTGAAAGAAATAAGTCATTAGGATCTTTACATCAGAAAAACTGAACAACATAATTCATAATACCCTTGGCAAAAGTTCTGACGCAGAAACTCGTGTCAGTGGTACACACAGAGGTATTTGTTATCACCGCTTGTGAAAGCTGAAAGCATAACAGGTTTCTGCGAAGGGAAATCTGCTGAAACGGAACTTTCTGGTGACTCACCTTATCACTACGATACAGCTTGGGAGTAATTTGACCAATGAGCCTAAGCCAGACCTGCTGAATCAGAATCTCCAGGGTAGAAGCCCAGGATTATGTATTTTTAAAGTTCCCAAAGTGACTTTGACAGTCAGACAGCACCAGTGTGACTGCTAGTTGCTCCCCAATGTCCATTCCCTTCTTTGCCCTTCTAAGAATTGAACCCTTGATTTCTACTGCCTCCTGGATACCCAGACTAAGAACTAAATTTTCTAAACTTCTGTTCTATTGGATAGAACAGACTATAGAGAAAACTGACCTCTTCGGGACTTGTCCTTAAAGTAGAGACCGTGCCATTTCTTTACCTTTCCCTCATCCTTCTGTTTAAGTGATGGTACAAAGCCTGGAACTCTTGTCATTTACCACATGGAAGAAAACCACATGCAGAGAAAGCAGAGAAATAGTAGGCAGAGATTGTACTCTGGATGATCTCATGGACCCAAATGGCCATACCAGCCCTGGACCATCTGCTTCCGAACTATTACTATGAAAGAGAAGTAAGATTCCATTGTGTTTAAGCTACTACTATGTGGCTAGTCACTAATTAATGCAGACAGCTCTCAGGGTAATTTCCTAAAACAATAACATGAACTAAAAATTAAAATCTTGATTTTGCCTTAACAGATTGTATGCAAATTTTAAATTGTGTAAGTCTTGACTTTTAGGGATATTTCTGAAATGTGAAAATAGGATCACATTATTTACCTAAAGAGTATGATTCTTTTCTGGCTTTCCAGGACAGGTAATAGTCATTTTCTCCAAAATCTATACCAAGTCTCAGAAATAGGAATGTTAGGACTCATGGCTGACTTAATTAGTCTTTTATTTTTTTTTATTTTTATTTATTTATTTTTAAAGATTTTATTTATTTATTTCACAGAGGGAGAGAGATCACAAGGAGGCAGAGAGGCAGGCAGGGGGGGGGGAAGCAGGCTCCCCGCTGAGCAGGGAGCCCAATGCGGGCCTCGATCCCAGTACCCTGAGATCATGACCTGAGCCGAAAGCAGAGGCTTTAACCCACTGAGCCACCCAGGCGCCCTTAATTAGTCTTTTAAATACAGGAATATCCTTTGTCAGAAGAAGGTTTTCATTGTCCATTTGAACTCTTGTGCTATATTTTTATGAAGGCTGTGAAACTGTAAAAATGGTTCAGATCAAGGTCAAAAGAGGTGATGTGATCCTAGATTATTTCTACCAAACCACATTGAGTCAAAGTCAGAGGGGAATAAACGTCAGAAATTTCAAATCATTTCTGAGCAGTTTTTACTCTTTAATATAGAGTAGATTAACATTGAAAATCAGATAATCTCCCCCACTGCCTTACCCAGTGCCCTAAAATAAACATCATTCCTACAGTTTGTATTGAAGAAGTCAATACTTATGGAACATGTATATAAAGAAACCTGGAAAATCCTGCCTCGCCAACTTAGGAGACTTCTTAACTATATTCCAGAGAACACCAGGAAAACAGATGGATTTAAATAAGAGATCATGGTGCCTTAAAACATGGCCGTTCCACTCCCAAGAGGTAGTTTACAGTAGTTATATGTGTGTACGGAGGGAGGCATTGGGGTCAATCATTCTTCAAAATTCTGTAAGTGCAGAGAAATTTGACATGTTTGCTAGTTTCTAGTACTTTCACGGAAAGAGATATCTCAAATTAGAAATTAAAATATTATTGAATGTCATCACTGTCAATTATCTCAGGTAGAAACAAGGGAGGCCAGAAAAGCAGTAACAAATGAGGGGTTGAAAGTAGGAGACTTCCGGACATTACTTTTTAGCTCAAACTTTCAAGATTCCATGATTGATCTGAATGTATACATTCTGATAAATAGCTTTTAAACTCAAAACAAATAAATAAGGGTAGTCTCATGACACCATATCAGTCATCATGAAACTAAATCATACATGGGAAGAACAGGTAGTTGCTGAGCTTCCAGGCCTATTTTCACAGTAGTAAAAATGAACATGTGCACAGAATTCTATGCAGAATTCTACATAGGACAGAAAATGGGCCTCCCAGAAAATGGGCTTCCCCAGCCCAGAGATGGGAGCCCCCCCCCCCACCTATAGGGGAGGTCAGGTATACAGCACACAACAGAGGCCCCAGGAGGACTTCTGCATTCACAATGAAAATCAAGTTAGCTTTCAAGCTTCATGACAATGCCTACTTAGCATCATTTTTAATCAGATTCCATCTAATTTAGAAACCTGAAAGTATTTGAAGCAAGTATTTGAACTGCTTTTTTGTAAATTTACAAGGAGATAATCTTATCCCAGATGTCAAAGATGTATATGTAATTTAGTTCTTATATCCGAGGAAAGCACAGTCAATAACCCACTCAAGGGTCTTTCCTTTTTCTTTTATGTTAAAATTCTAACTTTATGAATTCTGCAAAGCCTCATTTAATTTTTTTTTCAGTCTAAGGCTCTTTGCAAGTTAGAAACTAAAGAAGCTAAGTTCAGAAAGGCTATTAAATACTTAAATAGCTAAGAAAGTGGGCGGGGGGGGGTGAAATGGAAAAGAGTTCCAGGGAATCTGCCACCTAAGTTCCCTACATGCAGAATAAAGAGAAAATAGTTTGAGACAGACTCTTGAGTTTCAGAAAATATACACAGGCTTAGTGTAATTTATTTAATAATTACTCAACAGGGTAAGTCAAATAATGGTTTTTTGATTCAACTGTAATTTTAAAAATCATTAAAAATCATTTACCACTAATCCTACTACAGAGAACATTTATTCTTTCCCTGAAACATTGTCAATAACTTGGACATTAGTTAACTTTAACTGTACAAAAAAACAGTTTTGCAAACAGAACACCTGTAGAGCTGAACCCAGGGCTACTGGGAATAAATGGGGTCAACAGCAAAGATAATTACTAAGGTTGACCAACAGCTCATTTTATAGAGTAATTGTCCAGGCAATGATTTGATCTACTTCTCTAAAAATCTGTTAATTATTTCTCAAATTCTCTTTCCATCTCTATTTTCTCAAGATGTTCAGCTTCAGCATTTTCTTTTTCTTTTTTTTTTTTTAAAGGATTTTATTTATTTATTTGACACACAGAGAGAGATTACAAGTAGGCAGAGAGGCAGGCAGAGAGAGAGGAGAGAGGAGGAAGCAGGATCCCTGCTGAGCAGAGAGCCCGATGTGGGCCTCGATCCCAGGACTCTGGGATCATGACCTGAGCCGAAAGCAGAGGCTTTAACCAACTGAGCCACCCAGGTGCCCCAGCTTTAGCATTTTCAGGCTTGAAGCACAGTACTAACTATTTGTTGTGATCTTTTGCAAAAAGAGTAAGGTTAGTTCAGATGGTTTGACAAATTTAATTCCTTTGAGCAGTGAGTAGTAAATAAAAGAATTACTTTACTGTGCTGGGTCTGTAGGAAAGATAGCTAGACTGGAATTTGATGTTTCACTGGTGAAGAGTTATTTTAAGCATAATTAGACATAGCCCTTGGAGTGCTGACACAGGATCCAGGCAGATGGGATTCTAGGCTGATCCCACCACTACTTCATTATTCATTGAGAAAAAGCATTTAATCTTGGGCTGAAGCCTTTTCACTTGGAAAAGAAATATTTATTAGAATAAGTATTTCCTAAAATTCTCCTATTACAAATAAACTACAAAATAAAAGCAGTTTATTATCACTGAAAATGCTTGTGTGTTTATCAAATAGCTTGATTTGATACTTTGTTAATAAAACCAATCCTAAAGTCACATGCCAAGAAGAGCACTTGGGTGTACATTCTATACGGTGTGGACATTCTTTGCCACCTTTTCTGTGGGGATGGGGCTTCATCCTGATCACATTCTACATTCTGATGCCCACTTGTTCTTGGACACAGTGTCTTGGAAACTTCCCGAATAGAAGTATTTTGATAAATGGGCTTGATCTTCACCAGATCCCAGCAGATTTCAAACTTTCAAAATAAATACTATCAAGTGCGCCGGGGTAGTTCAGTGGATTAAGTATTTACCTTCAGCTCAGGTCATGATACCAGGGTCCTGGGATCAAGCCCCATGTCAGGTTCCCTGCTCAGTGGGGAGTCTGCTTCTCCTCCCTCTGCCCCTCCCAGCCCCACTCATGCTCTCTCTCTCTCGCTCTGCTCTCTCACTCTGCTCTCTCTCAAATAAATAAATCTTTTAAAAAAATAACATCAATGTAAGATTTTTCATTTTGATTTGAAAATTGTGAAAAATAGAAAAGGAGAAAGTGAATTTTTCTCTTACAAGTAAGAGGTTTTTCACAATTTTATGATACAAAGATCTTATTTGTTATTTTTTATTGTTTATCCCATCATAATTTTGGAGATATGAACAAATTTAGTTTTGATCATCTGGTATATTCAAAATGTTATAATACTAATTGTTAAATGTCAGCTTTTCTTATTGTAAGAATAATATATATACACAGTATAAGTTTGGAAAATAAGAGGGAAATGCTAAAAAGAAAATAAAAACATCTAAAATCTATTTAAGAAGACAATTATCTGTATAAGGTTAGGGAAAAATCTAGAAAAGGGACTCATTGTGAACACATTTGACCACCATCACTCTGATACTATGTATTGACTGGTGGGGGAGTGAAAGCATGACTGTAAGTGTGGGACCACTGGTGAGGCAGCTCAGCTACAAAGACCTAGTCTCCATATGTTTGTAGGACATGGTTCTGTTTAACTACCTATTTAAAAAAACATATTATCCATTTGTACTTAGACCCTATTTCCCCTTTTGCACGGCTGGATATTTGCAATTCTGTTTGGCATTGGGCATTCTGCTGCAAAACAATAAAAATATAGGACGCTAAAAAAAAAGCACAACAAATACTGAAACTATTGGTGTATTTTCTAACTACTGTGTACCTGTGTGCATATATTTTATAAAGGACATATTACATTCCATATACTGACCCAAGGTGAGGCATTAGAACTGAAACTTCTAGAAGAGCTGCAACCTTAGCCGTACTGATCAACACCTTTACAGGTTTCAGGAAGGTAATTTAAAGGAAGTTCTTTGACTGACGGATAATGTGTCTCCCCAGTAGCTATATCAGCACCTATGTCAGCACTTCAGACTCTTTTCAGCAGTTTCACAACCACTTACACATTGGGTACTTCCCTAGAAGGATTCACAGATCTCAGCATGTGGTTGTACTCACAGCTAAGATTTATAATAGAAATACAGCAAAGTTACACAGGCAGAGGGAAAGGGATAAAGACATGTCATGCAGAGTCTGGAAGTTTCCTATGATCTCGAAGGGGCTACACGCAGCTCACTTGCCCCCAGCAGTGAAATGCACCCTTGCGTCTGCAGTGTTTTGGCCCAGGGAAGACTGTATGAGACTTGGATCCCAAGGCTTTTAACTGGGGGCTGGTGATGTAGGCACACAGTGTCTAGCCACAGCTACTTAAACCCTAAACTTCCAGAATAAAAGCTGCTGTTCACCATAAATCATATTGTCTGAGAGAATGGGTATAGAGGTCCTATCAGCACTGGGAACATTCTAAAGCCATTGCCAGCCAGATCCTGGCTCTGCCACTTGCTAGCTGTGTTGTTCGATATCTTTTAGATTCAATTTTCTCACTTATTAACTGTGAAATATAGTAAGAAAGAGGGTTGTGAGATCCCAATCTTCACTATGCAGTTAGCACAATACTTGGCACATAGCATTCTATGAAAGTTATTACTATCGAGTTAAACAAAATTACATTAATGATATGTATAATAAATGAATCATACAGGATATTCAATATGAATTTAAAGATATTGAGAGCAGTATGTAAGCCCTTTGGTAAAGGAAATAGACATTATGTTGATTTATGCAATTCTATCTACCCATAAGCATTTTTTGGGAGGAGTACTTAATAAAGCTATTCCAACTATTTGAAGGGTATAAACATTACAAACAAGTGTTGAAAAGAACAACAGAGGTTCTTGATATAAATGATCCTGAAACTTTCAAGAGGTTTCATCTGAACTGTGGCATGAAGGTTTGTTTTCCTTCGTACTAGGAAAGGAAAAGCAGCACAAGAAAAATGAGTTGAGAAGTACTGTAAGGTCAGACTGAACCCCTAACTCTTTGTTATTACACCTAAGGAGATGTGCCTTTTATATATTGAGCGCTTTACTGTGTCATGTCCTGTACTAACTGCTTTACACCTTTATTTCATTTGTGAATTAGGAATCATTATTGCAATTGTACACATGAACAAACTGTGACCCAGAGAATCTAAGGAATATGCCCAAGGGAGGTCTAGGAAATGCAGGTCTAGGAATTTGAATTCAGAAAAGTCTACCTCATGGTCAGGGCTCTTTCCCACTTTGTGTTTCTGTTTCTCAGGGCCTAAAAGAGCTTTCCACGTTCACAACTTCATTCATGCTAATAATTCTTTCATGTTGCCTTTATCTGTCTCTAAACACACAAACTGCTGTACAGAGAAGAAAGGACATTCACATTAGCCCAGCACTCACTGGTCAAAAGAGATCATTTAATGATTGCTGTTTTTTTTTAATAGCTTCCCCCAAGTAATTCCATATAGATGAGTTTGTTTTTTTTTAAATGCCCATGCTGCAGCTAATTTAACAGAGGTAATCTATTAGGAAGTAAATGTTTTCAACAAAAAAAGGAATAAAAAATAATAATACATCTGGAAAACCAGAGAGACCATTTTATCTAGACTTCCTTTCTTCAGAGAGGTACATTCTTTTTGTCTTGTTCTTTCCAGAAAGTCTGGCTTGATGCTATTTTCAAGGTGCACAGAATGCACACACGCATACCTGTTCCACAGTCAAAAAAGAAAGAATGCAAAAAATCCCAAGTAATATGCTCTAACGCCCCAGGGAACCTTCAGTAAGTCAATGCATTTTGTGACCAGATTTCATGGTCTAAACAGGCGAAAATGCACAGGATCTAAAAGGCCTTGAAATTAGTGCCTGCATTTCAAGGTCACTTGTGTAATGTAGAGAAACATCACTCTATTTGAAATGGTGAAAAGAGAAAATCAGGATTCAGTGTGTAGGGTGTGCAAAAGCAGTTGCTAGAGAATGTTCCTTCTGAAGGGTGAAAATAGGAGCACAGAAAAAGTAGACAATATGCAGCCTCCTAAAACTGCAAAAACACAGCTATTTCAGCTAAGCTGAAACAGTTTGACTTAAGGGAAGTATTGACATCCTTCTCCAACCCTGCCCTACCCATGGGAGCCCATGGGAGCCAAACTACGTAAAATGTTCAGAGGTTACTAGTTTTTGTCTTTTTAAAAAAATTAGTCAATCTCCACACCTAAAGTGGGACTCAAACTCACTATCCTAAGAACAAGAGCCACACACTCCACCCACTGAGCCAGCCAGGTGCCCCCAGAGGTTACTAGTTTTAAACTGAAGCATTGTAGGAGGATCCAGGGGGATGTGGAATAATATTTCAAAGTAATTGTGTGCCATCACTGCCACACCACAGAAAAATTCTGGGGGAAAACTTCTAACATGATTTCCCCCCTTACTGTAATGCTTACTTTGAGTTTCTTTTTGGAAATTAGGAAGAGTAGTTCTTCCTAACTAGTGAGAAAGTGCAGGCCTCAAACAGAAATTTCAATCTATGTAGGTTGAAGAAAAACAGACAGCTAGATAGTGATAAAAACAGAGAGACATAGCTACTAGGTACTTCATTACAAATGAAGATGAAAAACGCCTTTCTTGTAATATTTATTTTCCTCTAGAGAAAAGTATCTTAACTTTGAACTCCACAGAGTTGGTACAATCTTTCATTTTTTCAAACTCATGCCCAATAGTGAGAGCTGTACTTATCTATAGTGTTAAGCAGCCACTCATTGCCAGAGGTATATAAAGCTTCAGACACATGGGGAAACAGAGAGGGAAAAACCTCACAAGTTTTAACATCTTCTATCTTTAATGGATTTGATGTTTCTTTTTTTTAGATTTTATTTATTTCTTTCTTTATGAAAGAGAAAGAAAGAGAGAGAGTGAGCACATAAGCAGGGGAAAGGACAGCAAGAGAGTTGAAGAAGCAGACTCCCCACTGAGCAGGGATCCATCCCAGGACCAAGAGATCATGACCTGAGCTGAAGGCGATGCTTAACCAACTGAGCCACCCAGGCACCCCTGTTTGATGTTTCTTGGGGACCACAAGATGACTGTAAATTTTGGGGTACTCTAAATCTGTTATTGTAACATAATAACTAATAATGTCTCCTATTGTTCTCAAAAGCACCCCATTTCAGAAAAAAAAGAGAGAGGCAAACAAAGGAATAAACTCTTAACTATACAGAACAAACTAATGGTTGCCAGAGAGAAGATGGGTCGGAGGATGGGTTAAACAGATGATAGGGATTAAAAAGTGCATTTGTTGTGATGAGCACCACTTGATGTATAGAAGTGCTGAATCACTATATTGTACACCTGAAACTAGTGTTATACTGCAAATTAACTGACTGCAATTTAAACAAAAACTATTTAGAAAAGCACCCCATTTCAAATTTAGTGTCTTAATTATAGTGTCACTTTATTTTTTATAGTGTTACTTTAGAAATTACTGTAGACAGATGAATGGATAAAGAACATGGCTGAGTATTGGCTCAGATGTATCCAGACAGATGAATGGATAAAGAATATGGCATATATATGTGCGTGTGTGTGTGTGTGTGTATATACATATATATATATATATATATATATATAAAATGGAATATCACTCAGCCATAAAAAGAATGAAATCTTGTTCATTTATAATGACATGAATGGAACTAGAGAATATAATGCTAAGGGGAATAAGTCTGTCAAAAAAAGACAAATACAATACGATTTCACTCGTACATGGAATTTAAGAAGCAAAACAAACGAAGAAGAAAATGATGAACATGGAATACCGTATAGCATTGCTGAATCACTATATTGTACACCTGAAACTAATATAACAATGTATGTTAACTATGCTGGAATGAAAATTAAAAAATTAAAATAATACTTATACTGGGGCAAGAGGGCTTTGGGAAAAAGAAAAGAATGGAAGGAAGAGAGGAAGGAAGGAAGGAAGGAAGGAATTACTGTAATTATACAGAACATACCCAGAGAGGAATATGAATGCATATACCCAATATTCCCATCTACAAACCTTCTTTGATAACAAATTCAAACCAGGTAGTGTCTGTCCTATGACAGATGCCCTGGAAGTCAATGGCATTTTAACTGACCTCAGTAAGAACTTCAATAAGAATGGACTCTGTTGAAATGTGCCAAGAGATATGGGTTCAATATTATTATTTATTCATCTTATAAATTTTGTTAGTCTAGTTTCTTCCAGATTATGGTAGCTGAAGACCACGGGAAGTAGATGATGCTTTTTTATTATACATAGAATCACTGTAATTCTCGTTATGCTATTTTCTCAAGCTTTTAAGGAAAATAAGTATTTTTTAAAAAAGATTTTATTTATTTATTTGACAGAGAGAGAGACAGCGAGAGAGGGAACACCAGCAGGGGGAGTGGGAGAGGGAGAAGCAGGCTTTCCCGCAGAGCCAGGAGCCCGATGAGGGGCTTGATCCCAGGACCCTGGGATCATGACCTAAGCTGAAGGCAGACGCTTAATGATGGAGCAGGCGTCCCAAAATAAGTATTTTTTTAATGACTTTACCTATTTATTTGAGAATGTGAATGTGAGACAGCATGAGTGGAGGGAGGGAGAAGAAGGAGAGGGAGAAGCAGACTTCCTGCTGAGCAGGGAGCCCAACGACAGGAACCTTGGTCCTGGGATCAAGGCTCAATTATGACCTGAACTGAAGGCAGATACTTAACCAACTTATCTACTGAGATGCTGCAAGGAAAATAAGTATTAAGTAATATAGGAAAAAAGAAATAGAAGCCTGCTTATGCCAGAATAGTAAAAGTAGCTAAGATTTGTTTAAGGCTTATTAAATGCCAGAAGCTTTTCTAAGTCATTTATACATTAAAAGTCTGCAGAAGAATCCTGTGAAGTTAATAATATCATTTTCCCCCACTTTATAGATGGGAAAGCTGAAGAACAAAGAATTCAAGCCAACTGTCCAAGTTTAAGTCATAAAGTTACAGAGTACCACAGTCAGGATTTTACTCCAGATATGAATCCCAACTCTGCAGTAATAAACCTTAGTAGATTGCCTATCTGGATTGCGACTACATACTTAATCGGCACACATGTGGGCACTAGGTTCTCCCAGCCAAGAACAAAGCAGGAGTATTTCTAAGTTTCCACTCTGTGACCAAACCTGTGTTACGGACCCAAGGCATACAAAAGGAGTTTAACTGTCACTTCTGCCCTTTTAGAAATTAGACAATGTATATACAGCAGTGGTTGCAAATTTGGTTGCACACTGGAATTATCTGGGGAGATGAAAATAAATGCTGCAGGCTGGGAGGTATGGGGAGGATGGGCAGATATCTTCATCTCCAGAGATTCTGATTTAATTGATCTGGGTCACAGCCTGGGCATAAGGATTTTTTAAATCTCCACAAATGATTCTAATGCGAAGTCATTGAGGCAAACCACTGATATACAGCAAATTATTAACCCAGGTGAAAAAGTCACTCCAAAATTTTTCTCATAGACTTGAGAGTTGTGAGGCCAGGGCAGGCTTGGAATTGTCAGGGAAAGCTATGTGGGACTTAAAATTGGCATTGACGGCTGTATGAAGTTTGAGTAGGTAAAAGAGAGGACACTGAACAGAAAAAAAAAAAAATGAAGGCAGGAATTAACTTGATCCTCGATGGAGGCAAAAGTAGGACAAAGCATCTGCCTTGCCTCCTGAGCACAGAAGCTCCCAGGAATTAGGCTCCAGGAAGCACTGTCAGTCCCATCTGGCCCACAGCTGTTGCTGGATACCAGACAGGATTATCTCCTGCCAGAACAACCTCATTCCTGATGAGTAGTTGAGCTTTATTGGCTTAGCACACCTTCCAGCTCTGAATTTGGGAACCACCAACAGGTGGCATCTCCCAAAGGACCATGGAATCCACTTACTGCCCACATAACCACCGTGTCATCCACATTGTTCCTTTTAGGAAAAATTTAGAGGAAATTAACAGAGATTTGTATTTTATTTATTTTTTATTTTTTATTTTTTTTAATTTTATTTTTATTCTTTGCCCAAGGGGTACAGGTCTGTGAATCATCAGGCTTACATCTTTCACAGCATTCACCTGGGGGGTAGGGAGGGAAAAATAATGAAACAAGATGGGATGGGGAAGGACACAAACCATAAGAGACTCCTAATCTCACAAAACAAACTGAGATTTGTATTTTAAAAATAAGACCAGATTTCTTAGAAGTATCAGGCCTATAATGGTCCAGTTATTTCTCATCCCCTATACCAACCATCCTTATATTCCTCTGGCAGTTCCAACATCCATTTGAACACCAGGAAGTGAGATCCAAAAGTCATTCCCAAGTACCTTTCTGGACTCAGTACTTTGAAATGGGTTGGTCCCTGGGTTTTCAACCATAAACCATGTATTAAAACTGTATTTTATCCAACAGTACCTTATAAAAATCATACACCATGATCAAGGAGGATTTATTTCTGGGATGCAATGGTGGTTCAATATTGACAAAACAAACAAGATGATGTGTCACATCAATAAGAGAAAGGATAAAAACCATATGATCATTTCAATAGATGCAGAAAAAACACTTGACAAAGTACGACATCCCTTTATAATAAAAACCCTCTGCAAAGTAGGTCTAGAGGAAACATATCTCAACGTAATAAAGGTCTTATATGGAACACCCATAGCCAACATCATACTCAATGGAGAAAAATTGAGAATTTTTCCCCTAAGGTCAGACATAAGACAAGGATCTCCACACTCAGCACTTTTATTCAACATAATACTGGAAGTGCTAGCCATAGCAATTAGACAACAGAAAGATATAAAAGGCATCCAAATTGGGTAAGGAATAAATAAAACTCTCACTATATGCATGACATGATATTATATATAGAAAACACTAAAGACTCTATCAGAAAGCTACTAGAACTGATAGATGAATTCAGTGAAGTCACAGGGTATAAAATCTATGTACAGAAATTTGCTGCATCCCTAACACTAATAATGATGCAGCAGAAATTAAAATTAAGAAAACAATCTCACTTAACAAATGCACCCAAACCAATAAAATATCTAGGAATAAACTTAACCAAAGAGGTATCAGACTTGTACTCTGAAAACTATAAAACACTGATTAAAGAAATTGAAGATGACACAAAGAAATGGAAAGACATCAGATGCTCATGGTTTGGAAGAAAAGATAGTGTCAAAATGTCTATACTACCCAAAGCAATCTATACATTTAATGCAATCCCTATCAAAATACCATCAGCATTTTTCATAGAAGTAGAACAAACAATCCTAAAATTTGTATAAAACCCCAAAGACCCCAAATATCCCAAGCAATATGGAAAAAGAAAAACACAACTGGAGGTATCACAATTCCAGATTTTAAGTTATATTACAAAGCAACAGTAATTAAAACAGTATAGTACGGTCATAAATATAGACACATAGATCAGAAATAAGCCTACAGAAATAAAAAAACCCCAGAAATAAACCTACAATTATATGGTCAATTAATCTTCAACAAAGGAGGCAAGAATATGCAATGGTAAAAAGACAGTCTCTTTAACAAATTGTGTGGGACAGCAAAAGAATGAAAATGGACCACTTTCTTAAACCATACACAAAAATAAACTCAAAATGGATTAGAGACCTGAATAAAGATCCCAGAAGAGTATTCCCTAGGCAGTAATCTCTTTCACATGGGCTGAAGCAACATCTTTCTAGATGTATCTCCTGAGGGAAAGAAAATAAGAGCAAAAATAAACTATGAGGGGCGCCTGGGTGGCTCAGTGGGTTAAAGCCTCTGCTTTCGGCTCAGGTCATGATCTCAGCGTCCTGGGATCGAGGCCCGCATCGGGCTCCCTGCTCGGCAGGGAGCCTGCTTCCTCCTCTTTCTCTCTGCCTGCCTCTCTGCCTCCTTGTGATCTCTCTCCCTCTGTGAAATAAATAAATAAAAAATCTTTAAAAAAAAAAATAAAAAATAAACTATGAGGACTACATTCAAATAAAAAGCTTCTGCATAGCAAAGTAAACAACCAACAAAACTAAAAGGCAATCTACAGAATGGGAGAAGATATTCGTGAATACCATATCCAAAAAGGGATAGTACCCAAAATATACAAAGAACTGATACAACTCAATACCCAAAAAACAAATAACTCAGTTACAAAATGAACATAACACATGAACAGACATTTCTCCAAAGAAGACATCCAGATGGCCAAAAGGCACAAGAAAGATGCTCAACATCACTCATTATCAGGGAAATGCAAACCAAACTATAATGAGGTATCACTTCAAACCTGTCAGGAAGGCTAAAATCAGAAACACAAATAACAACAGGTGTTGGTGAGGATGTGGAGAAAAAGAAACCCTGGTGCACTGCTGGTAGGAATGCAAACTGATACAGTCACCCTGGAAAGCAGTATGGAGGTTCCTCAAAAAATTAATAGAACTACCCTATGATTTAGTAATGGCACTACTAGGTGTTTACCCAAAGAATAAAAGAACACTAATTCAAAGGGTTACATGTACCCTTTGTTTATAGCAGGACTATTTGCAGTCACCAAGATATGAAAGCAGCCCAAGTGTCCAGGGATTGGTGAATGGATAAAGAAGATGTGGTATATATATATATACACATACACATACACAATGTAATATTATTTAGCCATAAAAAGAATGAAATCTTGCCACTTGCAACAACATGGATGGAGCTACAAAGTGTAATGCTAAGCAAACTAAGTCAGTTAGAGAAAGACAAATACCATAGGATCTCATTCACATGTGGAATTTAAGAAACAAAACAAATAAGCAAAGGAAAAAAAAAATAGAGACAAACCAGAGACAGACTCTTAACTATAGAGAACAAACTGATGGTTAACAACTTTATTCCATGAAACATATCACAAAGTGAAATGAAGCAATGAAAAAGTATTGTAACAGTTTTTAAAAAAAGGAGTGGACTTATGCTCTATTTACCAAGTAATCAATTCTCTTACCACTTCCCACATTGCTAAATTCATATGAATACAAGTTCTTCCCACAGGGAACACACTGTTACCCAAAGATGCTGATTCACAGTAACAAGAAACATAAAAGAAACATTTAGAGTCCCGAGTACTGTTTGTGGTTCTTTCACAAAATGCTTGTATTAATTCTTGCGACCATGTCACTCTTAACTTATCTGGGTCCTAGTTTCCTTGTCTTTAAAGAATGAGAAAGGGATAAGAACCTCTAGGTCATTTCCAACTCTGATATGTCTGGATTCCTGGATCTAGACTGCTTAATTCCCTGAAAACACCTTGCATGAACCAACTTGGAACATAAAATTATTAGAAGGACTATAAGGAGTCATTAGGTAAGTTGTGTTATAAGCCTGAAAACACTTATGTTTTTAATGTAGGGCTTGTTTTTCATTGAATCCTCATTTTAATTTGAGATTAGTTTTAGTCCCAACCTATCAAAATAGAGCAAGAAAGCCATATCTGTAGGATGGCCATATCTCCAAATACGGTGTCCTAATGAACCATACCTCCCATTGTTCACATCCTTGCATAGTGCCTTCCCCTCTCCCTGTTTAACCAAGAAAATTCAACTGAAGTGATGTTGAGGGACTTCCAAGGTCAAGACAAAGAAGACTTGCACCTTACTCCTTGATTCACTCATTCTGGAGAAAACTAGCCATCATGAAGTCTGACTACTCTAGATCACCATGCTGTAAGGAAGCTCAAGTTAGCCATGTAGAGAGCCATGTAGAGAGGCTGTTAGAACTAATACCAATTCAGTAAAATTGCAGAATATAAAACCAGTGGGAAAAAAATCGGTTGTGTTTCTGTACATTAACAATGAACTATTTGAAAGAGAAATAAAGCAAACAATCTCATTTATAATAGCCTCAAAAACAATAAAATACCTAGGAAAAAATTTAAACAAAGAGCTTTACACTGAAAACTGTAAGACACCGATGAAAGAAACTGAAGAAGACACAAATAAATGGAAAGGCATGCCATGTGGCTCTATGGAATTTATAATAAATAATATGTGTGGTATACATCTTTTATATCATTAGGCTTTATAATAAACCTAAGTAGAAATGTATATATATATAATATACATGTATATCACACGCTTTTTTTTTCAAGAGAGCAGAGAGCTAAACATTTATTAGCACATCACTGGACATATTTACGTAAGAACATATTGGTTCAAAGGCCAAAGGACACCATGTAAATAAAGATTTTTCAGGAGAAAAAAATTGGAGTAGAATTGAATCATCATGATTTTAATAAAAATGCTGAAGCCAAACACTTTTAAAAATATTTATGTGAGAGACAGAGCACATGTGTGTGCAAGCAAGGTGAGGGGCTGAGAGAAAAGTAGACGGATAGAATCTCAGACTCCCTTCTGAGCGCAGAGCCCCATAGGGGTCTTGATGAGGGGCTTGATCTCACAACCCTGAGATCTCACAAACCTGAGTCAGGACCAAGAGTCCGACACTTAACTGAATAAGCCATCGATATGCCCCTTGATTTATTTTAATACATTTAATAGTGGAATTTGCTTTAAATTTTATAGCTGGACAAGAATTAGGAGCAATCATTCATTCTTTTCCTAGTGAATGGATGGCTATAGTTAATATATACCAAATGCTACGTTAGGTGCTAGGATATATCAGTGAACAAAATTTCAATGTTTGTTCCTATTTTGTTCATATTTAAGTACTATTCTAATTAAATTAAATTAATTAATTAATTTGTTTGTTTATTTATTTATTTTATTTGACAGAGAGAGAGATCACAAGTAGGCAGAGAGGCAGGGAGAGAGAGAGAGGAGGAAGCAGACTCCCCGCTGAGCAGGGAGCCTGATGCGGGCCTCGATCCCAGGACACTGAGATCACTGAGCTGAAGGCAGAGGCTTTAACGCATTGAGCCACCCAAACGTCCTATTTTTATTTTTTTTTTAAGACTTTATCTACTTATTTGACAGAGAGAGACACAGTGAGAGAGGGAACACAGGCAGGGGGAGTGGGAGAGGGAGAAGCAGACTTCCCGCCGAGTAGGGAGCCTGTTGTGGCCTGATCCCAGGACCCTGGAATCGTGGCCTGATCCCAGGACCCTGTAATCATGACCTGAGCCAAAGGCAGATGTTTAACGACTGAGACACCCAGGTGTCCCAGTATTATTCTACTTTAAAGAAATACAGTTAAACATTGGATATCTGTGATTTTTTTTTCTTTAGAGAAAGCCTATACATTAGTTATATTTGAGAATAAAAACAACTGAGAGCCTTTTTCAAAAGTAGGACAAATTGTCTATGGCCTGTTCACTGCTGAGAGAGCTGAACATAAAACTCGTAACTCAGTCAACAGTCATGGCTAAGGGGTAGGAATGAGGGGAAACTAGTCTTTGTCACTATTTCATTTTAATGTGTATGTCAATCATCAAAAAATAGACCATACTCAATATTTATCATGTCTAAAATAATTTCATTGGTGACTAAGCTCTTACACTAAATCTTTTCCCTCCTTTAAAAAGGACAGACCTGTACCCCTGGGGCAAATAAATAAAAAATGTAAAAAAAAAAAAAAAACTAGTCTGCCACTTAGTATCCATGAGACCTGACATGGTCTATTTATTGAGGTACTCAATAAATACTTGAGTAAATGTGTTGAAAGTAAAAAAAAAAAAGGGTGGGGTTTTAACAGGGCAATTTAAAGTAGATCAATGTATTAGGGTTCTCCAGAGAAACAGAATCATCGGGATATGTATAGACAGATTGATATATAGCTAGCTAGCTATACAGACAGATGATAAGGGTGTGGCTTATGTGATTGTGGAGGTGGAAGTCCAAAATTTTCAGCATAGTCTGGCTAGAGACCCAGGGACAGCTGTTGTCTCAGTCCAAAGGCAGTCTGCTGGCAAAATTCCTTCTTGCTCAGATGATGTCAGTCTTTTAAAAATTAAGGGCTTCAAATGGTTGGATGAGGTCCATCCATGATACAGAGGGTTATCTGCTTTACTCAAAGTCAACAGATTTAAATGTTAACCACATTGAAGGAACACCTTTATGAATCCAGAATGTTTGACCAAATATATGGGCACTGTGGCTCAGCCAAGTTGACACATAAAATTAATAATTATAGTAACAAGTCATTCAGCATTTATTAATTGATAATTTCCAAAATACATATAAAAACATTTAGAATGTTAAGCTTATCTCTTATTTTGAGATAAGAAATCATTTCTAGCAAGTAACTATAAATTGAATTCAATTCTGGCAAATAACCATGAATTGGAGTCCCCTGCACTTAAACTTCTATTAGGGTTTCCTATTGTCTGTTAAATTACTTAGTCCTGCAACAAAAATAAAAGGCAAATAAAACTGAAATTATTAAAGAGTAATCTGAACTCAAAAGGAAAAACTAAAGTATTGGATTTGGAAAAGAATATAGAGAAATAAAGGTCAGCTGTTACAATTCTGTTTTAAATTCTTTCACTAAAAATAAGGGCATGTTGGTAATTTAAACACACATGAACACAGGATACAGAGAGGTGAGGAATAAGAGAGCAAAAGGTTTTTCCAGCATGTCAAAGGAAGAAATTGCTGGGGAGGATCAGAAAAGTGCAAAATAGAAATGAAGTCAAACTGGGAGTGATGAAAGGACTATAAAGGTTCTCAAGCTAGAAAGAAGAGACTAGAAAGAAAGGCATCCCATAGATTGCTTTAAGAGCTTTTGGCCTCTGAAACAATAATGTGCTCAGCTTTAGGGCTGAGGAAGCAATAAAGAGACAGTCAGACAGCCAAAATGCATGAACCAGCGATGATGCATTTTCTGATGCCTTGCTCCTTAAATCCTATGCCTCAACTAGAACCATATGCCATTTCCACTGAAAGCCAACTTGGCAACCACCATGTGACCCTACATTTTCACTGCAAAATATCCAGTCAAGATAAATTATTACTGGAGCTTCAACAGCCCAGTCATGGTAAAAAATAAGTCTTCAATTTTTCCTTGGACAAGAGGAATTTATGTTTCCTTCAAAATAAGACAGTTATCATGTATTAATGGACACTGGGTTGGAACTTTACCTAAATCACCTGGGATACCTTTTAGAGTTTCTGCATACCCCTCCTCAGGCCTCTGCTGTACTTTTGCCTCCAAAGGCCTATACACAGGACTATCTTCTTCAGTTCAGCTCTTCTTCAGCACAGCTGGGCTGCAGGAGCAAAAAGCCAGCAATTTACATTTGCACCTCCCCACTTCCCTCTCCCAGCCAATGACTGGCAGAAGAGTATGAAAGCCCATCTCTACTATTCAGGTCAAGAGAACTCTGAGGTATGGCTTTGACTCAAGACTTCTATTACAGGAATTGGCTAATGCTCCTCAAAGGCAAGCCCCTGGCTTGGTTTCCATCCTGCATCCCCCCATACCCTTAACCAGTTTCTTATAGTTAAGAAGCCATTCTTCTTATGGGAGAAGAATGGGAGACCTTCCCAATAAACCACATGCACAATCTTTGTCTCAGCCAATCAGTGAAAGACAAATCTACAGTTTATATCCTTTTGGCCTTTATGGTTCTGTCCAAATAATATATGCAAAATAAACAAATCTAAGGCTTTGTTATAAGGAGCCCCTGGTTTCACAGATGAAGTCAAAAACAGTGAATTATAGGCATCTCAACTCGATAAAGCCACCAGTTATGTCATATATGTTATTGCCAGTGGTCCGACAGTTTTAAGATGTAAAGTAATACGATGTTCCAGGAAGACAATGGACTTCAGAGACAAATAGACTTGGCAGCAAT
Organism: Ailurus styani; assembly: GCA_002007465.1. NCBI lineage: Eukaryota > Metazoa > Chordata > Mammalia > Carnivora > Ailuridae > Ailurus > Ailurus styani. The sequence continues at coordinate 810,355 of LNAC01000553.1, forward strand.
GTTGGCACAAAATATTTCTATCCTGTACCCACTGGAACCCTTAGATTCTGAATCTCTAAAATTAATCTATAAAATGGCAATACTGACCTTGAAGAGTTTTAAAAAGGAAATGAGTAAATGTTTAAAGCACCTGATACACAGTAAGTACCAATTATTGCATTTTGCTTTCTAAAGGGAATAATTTCACCACACGGAAAACAGAGCTCATTGAAGCATCTGTTTCCATACAGTGAAAGGCCCTGGGGCAGAGCCCTAATTAGTTTCTATCACTAGCCACTAGTTTATATGTGGGAGAGAGTGACATGGCAATTATTACTGTTTACCAGTAAACTTAAGGTTCTCTTGAATTACTGAGGCTTATTTCACTCATTTATCAATACATGTTTATTGAGTGGTTATATCCCAGGCACTGGGATATACAGAGATAAAACAGACTAATGTAATACCCATAAACAACGGTGCCTGGGTGGCTCAATTGGTTATGTGGCTGCCTTCAGCTCAGGTCATGATCCCAGCGTCCTGGGATCGAGTCCTGCATGGGCTCGGCGGAAAGCCTGCTTCTCCCTCTCCCTCTGCCTGCCGCTCTACACACTTGTGCTCTCTATTCCTCTGTCAAATAAATAAGTAAAATCTTTAAAAAAATACCAATAAACAAGTAAATAAATAAGCATTCAAAATAATCAGAGATGGCATAAATACCATGAGAGAAATAAACAGTAGTATGGGATAAAGTCTTTGAGTAAGGGAGGGGAGTAACATTAGACAAGAGTCAGGAAATGCCTCTCTGAGGGAGGGATATTTGAGCTGCAGCCAGTCTTGTGAAGATCCAAGAAAGAACATTCCAGTTAGAGGAAACGGAAACAGTAAGCCCTAAGGTGTGAGAGACCTTGGTGCCAATGGAACTAAAGTGATCTGAATTCAGGAGAGCATGGAGATTAAGCCAGACAAGTGCAAGAAATGATGATGCAGCTTCTCATGGGTATATGGAATGGCCTAACTCAATGGAGTTCAGACATGGAAAGCTTTTTTGGTTTTGCTCCTGTATGTATTTAATCGAATCCTTCTATGCTCCTTTATGTAGTCTTTGCTCCTATATGTATTTTATCAAATTCCTTAGTAACATTTCAGGTGGTACTTACAGCTTCATAGCTAATTTTAGGTATACCACAAGCCACTTCAGTAAAATTAAATATAATATAAAATTTAACCCTCCAATTAGTTTAATGTTCTGTTCCACCCCTAGCTGGGACCGATTAGCTCCTGTCAGCTCTTTTACTTCTCCACCTTCTCCCACTCCCTCCTCTGGGTGCTCAGGATTGTACAGTCTTGGAGAAGATTGGATGAAAGAGAGAAAATGTCTCTAAATTCATTGGTGCTGCTGCTGGTCTTCCTCATCAATGCATTCTGTGTCTCAGATAATTAAGGGCTCGCTCACTCACAGGGGAAGTATGTGTGGGTTCTTCAGGGAGCCCTGCAGAGAACAGCCAGTTCCCTCATGTAGACAGTCTACCCAACTTGACCTCATCTAATTCACTCTCACTCGGTGATATGTTTGGTAACTACTTGCTCTGGCAACATAGCTGAAGCCTGGTTCCCCTTTGCACAATTACCTGGTCCATGGAAGGATTGTTATACTTTATCTATTAAATAATGGAGGTATGACTTCCTAATGCTCAAACCTCTTCCTATTCTGGCTCTTTCTACTTCTGTTTTCAAATAGGCACATCAAGAGCTTAATAAATTCACTGCATAAACAAACATTCAGTCTGTAATTCCGATGTAACTCATAACCTTCAGATCATCCCAATTCATGAGTGGTGCTCCTGAAGTGTTTATCCCTCTCACTTGGACTGAAGTAAAACAATCCCCTTTCTTTCCTGAACACAAGAAAAAAGGAAAATCTACAGCACTCTCCCATAGGCTCATAATTCAGTAATTAATCTCTAGGTTAGACCAAGTTAGACTGGTAAGGGACAGTTAAAGAAGTCTGAGAGATGTGGTAATGAAATTAATGCTGCTTTTCAAACCTAGTCCTTTGGTGATATATCTGATGCCATGCTTTACAACTTAGAACTACTTAGCAGCTATTTCACTTTGAATATAATCTTTTGTATTGAATACAATACATAGTTTTTTGCTCTGAATACAATATATATGATGTACTTATTACTAATAAATGCTTGATGACTACCACAGAACTTATCGTTGAAATTCAGATGTAAGAAAGCATAAATGTGTTCATTTATTCATCAGAACATATTTACTTAGTCATTAGTGTGATTTTTCTTCACTGGAATTTGAATGCATTCTTATTCCTTTTCCTAATTAATCTTTTAATTACTGAAGATCAACCACTAAGGAACAGTTGTGGCCTTTAATATACTCTCTACCAAGAGAGAGTCACGTTCTGACTAAGATCCCTGCCCAATCACCCGAAAATATATGTTTTCATTTCTCTCACCCAGTTCTGCTATAGTTTCTTCTAATACATGCAGATACCTGGGAAGAAGCATGATGAGTACTTTTCTTTTTCTAATTGAGCTTTCAGTTTTGTTTATAATGAGGGAGAAAATTAGGTAAGCTGTATGCCTTGGTTTCAAACTGTGCAAGGAAATAAAATAATAGAGTTGAAAAATCACTTATTAATTAACCAAATCTAATGCATACAAGGTTATAAGAAAAACTAAATGAAAGAAGGAAAAAAGAAAAATTAATGCAATTTTTTTCGATCCCCAAATAGAGACACCAGGAAGTCACAGAACCACATTAAACTTTTGCCTCTGATAGTCATGACAGATGATTAAACAAAATCATAAACCCATAAATCGGCACATCATTCTAAAGCTAATGTGCCATGTATCATGTACANAAGAAAACTTAATGCAATTTTTTTCGATCCCCAAATAGAGACACCAGGAAGTCACAGAACCACATTAAACTTTTGCCTCTGATAGTCATGACAGATGATTAAACAAAATCATAAACCCATAAATCGGCACATCATTCTAAAGCTAATGTGCCATGTATCATGTACAGAATACATGAAGCAAACCAACTCTGAGAAATTTGAAGCTTCAGTGTGTTCTAAAGAGAGTAAAATTCAGAAACGGCTTGCATGGCACTACAGCCATAGGGTATTGGTACCCAAATATCCATTCCAGATTTCTATTTAAGCACAGATCTAAGTATAAAAACACAGTGGCCTAAGACAACCAATCAGAGCATTCTTTCCCATTCTTCAAGCATGCAGGTACAGCAATATATCCCTTGCTCTCAGGGTCTTATTCCCACACATCTAGTCTTTGATTTCATTAAAAGTGTAAGGCGATTAAAGTCCTTTGAAAACACTGGGCTGCAGTCAAATAAGCTGAATCACTTTATGTCACATACATGAGTAAGACAGATCTTCTTACCAGGAAAGAAAAGAAATAGATAAAAACTTTTGAACTATAAAACATATTATCATTTACAGAATATTTTCTATGAAAAATGAATCTCTCAGAGAAAAAGGAAAATCTCTATGAACCTGCTTTTTTTGCCTGCTTTTTAATTTTTATTTTATTTTTCTCAAAGATTTTATTTATTTTTAATTTTAAAAATTACTATTTATTTTCTTACCAGAGCACACACCCTCCCCAATGAACCTGGTTTTTATTGATTTGCTTTACTGTTTTTATTCCAAAGTCAAAAATTATACAAAAACAGAGAGAGAAGTAATAAGAGAAGGCAAAGAACAGTCTCCTCAATAAACAGTATTGGGAAACTGTCCAGCCACACGCAAAAGAATGGAACTAAACTATTATCTAATACCACACACAAAAATCAACTCAAAATGGACTAAAGACTTACATGTAAGACTTGAAACCATAAAACCACTTAGAGAAAACAGGCAGCAAGCTCCTCATACATTGGTCTTGGCAATGAGTTTCTGGATCTGATTCCAGAAGCAAAAGCAGGAAAAGCAAACTAAACAAATGGGACTATAAACTAAAAACCTTCTGTACAGCAAAGGGAACCATCAACAAAAAGAAAAAGCAGACTATGGAATGGGAGTATATACGTGCAAATAATATATTTGATAAGAGGTTAATATCCAAAATATATAAAGAACTCATACAATAGAAACCAAAAGAACAGTAGAACAAATCAATGAAACTAGGAGCTGGTTCTTTGAAAGAATTCATAAGACTGATAAACCCCTGGCCAGATTTATCCAAAAGAAAAGAGAAAGGACTCAAATTAATAAAATCGTGAACGAAAGAGGAGAGATCACAACCAACACCAAAGAAATACAAACAATTATAAGAACATATTATGAGCAAATCTACACCAAGAAATTTGACAATCTGGAAGAAATGGATGCATTCCTAGAGATGTATAAACTACCAAAGCTGAACCAGGAAGAAATAAAAAACCTCAACAGACCCATCACCAGTAAGGAGATTGAAGCAGTCATCAAAAATCTCCCAACAAACAAGAGCCCAGGGCCAGACGGCTTCCCAGGGGAATTCTATCAGACACTTAAAGAAGAATGAATACCTATTCTCCTGAAACTGTTCCAAAAAATAGAAATGGAAGGAAAACTTCCAAACTCATTTTATGAGGCCAGCATTACCTTGATCCCAAAACTGGCAAAGACCCCATCAAAAAGGAGAATTACACACCAATATGTTTGATGAACACGAATGCAAAAATCCTCACCAAAATACTAGCTGATAGGATCCAACAGCACATTAAAAGGATTATTCACCATGACCAAGTGAGATTTATTCCTGGGATGCAAGGTTGGTTTAACATTCACAAATCAATCAATGTGATACAAGACATTAATAAAAGAAAGAACAAGAACCATATGATCCTCTCAACAGATGCTGAAAAAGCATTTGACAAAGTACAGCACCCTTTCTTGATCAAAACTCTTCACAGTGTAGGCATAGAGGGTACATACCTCAATATCATCAAAGCCATTTATGAAACACCCACAGCGAAAATCATTCTCAATGGAGAAAAACTGAGAGCTTTTCCCCTAAAGTCAGGAACATGGCAGGGCTGTCCACTATCACCACTGCTATTCAACATAGTACTAGAAGTCCTAGCCTCAGCAATCAGACAATAAAAAGAAATAAAAGGCATCCAATTCGGTAAGGCAGAAGTCAAACTCACTCTTTGCAGACGATATGATATTTTATGTGGAAAACCCAAAAGACTCCACTCCAAAACTGCTAGAACTCATACAGGAATTCAAGAAAGTTTCAGGATGTAAAATCAATGCACAGAAATCAGTTGCATTTCTATACAGCAACAGCAAGACAGAAGAAAGAGAAATTAAAGAGTCAATCCCATTTACAATTGNTGATGCCATTTACAATTGCACCCCAAAACATAAGACACCTAGGAATAAACCTAACCAAAGAGGCAACGAATCTGTACTCAGAAAACTATAAAGTTCTCATTAAAGAAATTGAGGAAGACACAAAGAAGTGGGAAAATGTTCTATGGTTATGGATTAGAAGAACAAATACTGTGAAAATGTCTATGCTACGTAAAGTAATCTACACATTAAACGCAATCCCTATCAAAATTACATTAATTTTTTCAAAGAAATGAAACAAGAATCCTAAAATTTATATGGAACCAGAAAAGACCCTGAACAGTCAGAGGAATGTTCAAAACCACTGGCATCACAATTCCAGACTTCAAGCTCTATTACAAAGCTGTCATCATCAAGACAGTATGGTAGTGGCACAAAAACAGACACATAGATCAGTGGAACAGAACAGAGTCCAGAAATGGACCCTCAACTCTATGGTCAACTAATCTTTGACAAAGCAGGAAAGAATGTCCAATGGAAATAAAAAACCAGTCTCTTCGACAAATGGTGTTGGGAAAATTGGACAGCCACATGCAGAAGAATGAAACTGGACCATTCCCTTACACCACATACAACAACAGACTCAACATGGATGAAAGACCTCGATGTGAGAAAGGAATCCATCAAAATCCTTGAGGAGAACACAGGCAGCAACCTCTTCGACCTCAACCACAGCAACTTCTTCCTAGAAACATCACCGAAGGCAAGGGAAGCAAGGGCAAAAATGAACTATTGGGACTTCATCAAGATCAAAAACTTTTGCACAGCAAAGGAAACAGTCAACAAAACCAAAAGACAACTGACAGAATGGGAGAAGATATTTGCAAATGACATATTAGATAAAGGGCTAGTATCCAAATCTATAAAGAACTTATCAAATTCAACAGCCAAAGAACAAATAACCCAGTCGAGAAATGGGCAGAAGACATGAACAGACATTTCTCCAAAGAAGACATCCAAATGGCCAACAGATGAGAAAGTGCTCAACATCACTCAGCATCAGGGAAATACAAATCAAAGCCACAGTGAGATACCACCTCACACAGGTCAGAATGGCTAAAATTAACAAGTCAGGAAATGACAGATGTTGGTGAGGATGTGGAGAAAGGGGAACCCTCCTACACTGTTGGTGGGAATGCAAGCTGGTGCAGCCACTCTGGAAAACAGCATGGAGGTTCCTCAAAAAGTTGAAAGTAGAGCTACCCTATGACCCAGCAATTGCACTACTGGGTATTTACCCTAAAGATAGAAATGCAGTGATCTGAAGGGGCACATGCACCTGAATGTTTATAGCAGCAATGTCCACAATAGCTAAATTATGGACAGAACCTAGATGTCCATCAACAGATGAATGGATAAAGAAGCTGTGGTATATACAGACAATGGAATACTATGCAGTCATCAAAAAACCTGAAATCTTGCCATTTGCAACGACATGTATGGAATTAGAGGGTAGTAGGCTAAGTGAAATAAGTCAATCAGAGAAAGACAATTATCATTTGATGTCTCTGATATGACAAATTTGGGAGGCAGTGTCGGGATCGTTGGGGGTAGGGAGGGAAAAAATGAAACAAGACGGGCTTGGAAGGGAGACAAACCATAAAAGGCTCTTAATCTCATGAAACTGAGGGTTGTTGGGTGTGTGGGGGTTGGGATAGGATGGCTGGATTATGGACATTGGGGAGGGTATGTGCTATAGTGAGTGCTGTGAAATGTGTAAGCCTGATGATTCACAGACCTGTACCCCTGGGGCAAATAATAAATTGTATGTTGTTAAAAAAATTAAAAATAATTAGCAAAATTGTTTTGAAGCTCTTTGAGGAGCTAAATTTGGGGAATATATAAGGTTTATACACATACAATTTCTTGTTACTGTTACCAGCAGCAATCTAAGAACCACTGTTTTGATATTAATCCTTAACCAGGAATGCCCATTAATCAGTTTTCCTGGGTTACACATAAAGAAAATGTCATTGAGTTCAGTTTTTAGTTGTCCAAATTTGTCTCTCTCTCTTCTTCCTGGTCTTTGCATAGGTCATTCCTCCTGACTGAAATATTTCCCCCTACTCTTGCCCTAACTCCTTCCCATCCTTTCCATGACAACTTAAAAATTACTACTTCTCTAACACCTTTATAGAATGCATGCACACTGGTTATGGACCTGTTGGAGGTCAGCTCCAAACCCACTCTCTAAATTCCTTTACATAATGCTTAGTCTGGGACTCTACAAACTATCCTTTTCAGACTCCTTTACCAGTGGCTCAAGTTATATTCTGTCAACACGAAGCAACAGAGACAGAGACACTGGAAGGCTGAAGTAAAGACCTTTATTTCGTTCATTTGCTGTCTGTGTCACCAGAGCAGTGGCAGTTCATCTCAGCAACAGCAGCTGACTCTACACACCCATAACTTTCAACACTCAATCAACCTCTGAAATGTGAGCAGTAGCCAGTTGTGTCTGCTCCTCAAAGGTCTGAGATCCAATTCTTTGGGGTCCCTCGTCCAAAATCTTATGTTATGGTAACCTGTTGTTTCACTCAGCCTTGGGGGTGCTATCTGCTTCCTGCAGTTGTTTTATCTCGGTTATCTCCTTGTTAGGATTTTTTTGTCAATCCTTCAAAACCTATGTCTTTAGTTCTCAATGTTAGACCTGTACTATAGAAATTCCTAGTGTGATTTCTTTTTCCTAACTGAACACAATTGATATAGCAATTGACACCATGAGGGAAGTTAGGAAACAGAGTCTCAAAGATAAAATCCTAGGACCTATTTGGTTATGCCATTAGCCTTGAATGCTGTGCTAAGGAACTTGAAAATTCTAATGGGTACAGGCATATATCAGAGATACTGCAGGAATGGTTCGGGACCACTGCAATTTAGTTGAGTATTACAATAAAGTGAGTCAAATTAATTTTTTAGTTTCCCAGTGCATTTAAAAGTTATGTTTACCCTATACTGTAGTATATTAAGTGTACAATAGCATTATGTATAAAAATACTGTACATATCTTAATTAGGAAATACTTTGTTACTAAAAAATGATAACCTTGGGGTACCCAGGTGGCTCAGTCAGTCAAGCAGCTACCTCAGGCTCAGGTCACAATCCCAGAGTCCTGGGATCAAGCCCTTTGTCAGACTCCCTGCTCACTGGGGAGTCTGCTTCTCCCTCTCCCTCTGCCTCAACCCTGCTTGTGCTCTCTTTCTCTCTCAAATAAATAAATAAAATGTTTTTAAAAATAAAATAAAATTAAAAAATGATAATCATCATTGATCTTTTGGTGCAATGTAATGATTTTGCTAGAGGAGGATCTTGCCTCAATGCTGATGGGTGCTGATAGATCAGGGTGGTGGGTGTCGAAGGCTGGGGTGGCTGTAGTAATTCCTTAAAATAAGACAATAATGGGGATACCTGGGTGGCTCAGGTGGTTAAGCGTCTGCCTTTGGCTCAGGTCATGATTCCAGGATCCTGAGATCGAGTCCCACATCTGGCTCCTTGCTCAGCAGGAAGCCTGCTTCTCCCTCTGCCTGCCACTCCCCCTACTTTTGCTCTCTCTCTCTCTCTGACAAATAAATAAACTCTTTTAAGAAAATAAGACAACAATGAAATTTGCTGCATTGATCGACTCCTCCTTTGACATATTTCTGTGTAGCATGTTGATAGCATTTTACCCACAGTACCATTTCCTTATGTCCTTCAAAACTGGAGTCAATCCTCTTAAGCCCTGCTGCTGCTTTATTAACTAAGTTTAAGTAATATCCTAAATCCTTTGCTGTCATTTCAACAATCTTCATAGCATCTTCACCAGGAGTAGACTCCGTTTCAAGACCCTACTTTCTTTGCTTATCCATAAGAAATAAATTTGCATTTGTTAAAGTGTTATCCTAAGTTTGCAGCAATTCAATCACATCTTTCAGGCTTCACTTCTTACCCCAGTTCTCTTGCTGTTTCTACCACATCTGTGTTGACTTCCTCCACTGATGCTTAAGCCCCTCAAAGTCATGCATGAGGGTTGGAATTAACTTCTTCCAAACTCTTGTTTATGCTGATATTCTGATCACTTCCCATAGATCACAAAGATTCTCAATGCATCTAAAATGGTGAATCCTTTCCAGGAGGTCTTCAATTTACTTTGCCCAGATCCATCAGAGAAATCACTATCTGTGGCAGCTATAAACTTACAAAATGTATTTCTTCAGTAATAAGACTTGAAAGTCAAAATGACTCCTTGATCCATGGACTACAGAACGGATGCTGTGTTAACTGGCAAGAAAACAGCAGTAACCTCGTCCATCTCCATCAGATCTCTTGGGTGACCAGGTGCACTGTCAATAAGCAGAAATACCTTGAAAAGAATCTTTTGTCCTGGGCAGTAGGTATCAATAGTGAGCTTAAAATACTCAGTAAACCATGTTGTACACAGACATACTATTATCTAGGCTTTCCATTTATAAAGCACATATAAAGTAGATTTAGCATAATGCTTACGTCCCTAGGATTTTTGGAATGGTAGATGAGTACTAGCTTCAACTTACACCTGCAGTCATCCCCAATAAGAGAGTGCCTCATCCCTAATAAGAGAGTAACTGTCCTTTGAACTTCTGAAGGCACTGACTTCTCCTTTCTAGTTATGAAAGCCCTAGGTGGCATCTTCTTCCAAAAGAAAGCTCTTTTGTCTACATTGAAAAGCTGGTGTTTAGTGTAGCCATCTTCATTTATTATCTGAGCTGCTAGATCTTCTGGAGAACTTGCTGCAGCTTCTATATCAGCACTTGCTGCTTTGCCTTGCATTTTTATGTTCCGGGGATAGCTTCTTTCCTTAAACCTCATGAACCCACCTCTACTAGCTTCAAATGCTTCTTCTGTAGCTTCTTTACCTCTATCTGCCTTCCTAGAATTGAAGAAATTTGGGGTCTTGCTCTGGATTAGGGTTAAGGGAATGTTGTATCTGGTTTGATATTCTCTCTAGACTACCAACCCTTTTCTATATCAGCAATAAGGCTATTTTGTTTATTATCTGTGTGTTCACTGGGGTAGCATTTGTAATTTCCTTCAAGAACTTTTCTTTTGCATTCATAACTTGAGTAACTGTTTTGTGCAAGAGGCCTAGCTTTTGGCCTACGTCAGCTTTCTGCTGAGACATGTGACTCTTCTTTTCACTCGAATACTTAACAAAGGCTGTTGTAGGGTTATCAATAGGCCTAATTTCAGCACTGTTGTGTCTCAAGGAACAGGGAGGCCCAAGGACAGGGAGAGAGATAGTGGGGCAGTCAGAACACACACAACAGTTATTAAGTCTGCTGTTCCATACGGATATGGTTCATGGCACTCCAAAACAATTACAGTGGTAACATTAAAGTTCAATGATCACATGTCGCCATAATAAATAATAATGAAAAAGTTTGAAGTATTGGGAGAATTACCAAAATGAGACACAGAGATATGAAATGAGCAAATGCTGCTGGAAAAATGATGCCAACTCGCTCAATGCAGTGTTGCTGCACACCTTCAATTTGTGAAAAACCCAGTATCTGTGACGCACAATAAGGCAAAGTGCAATAAAATGAGGTATGTCTGCACAGATCATCTTTGGCATATGGTTTAAATTATGGCACTGGAATTTACAAAATTATCATTCCATTAAGTACCATAAAGGTGCTTATTAAAGCAGTTGTCTTGGGAAACCAGAGGTCTCCTGAACCTGACCTTTATGATAATAGCAATGATGACAAAACTGTGGGGTGAGACTTATCTTCTTTATTCATGCCTGTTGGATAACCTAAAAGAAGTAAACAAGCTCAGGATTTTAAAATTCTCCATTCAATTCAGTCCTAAGATAATTTTTAAATTTCTTACAGCTGTGGGACAGAGAATGATTAAAATCAGATGCCAAATTTAATATTGCAGGTTGAAGAACTACAATAGAAGTTTGTTTCAGAGGTCCACAGAGTCTCCTTTGTTAAAGTGAGGGCATTGATTGGAAAGAGTAGGTCCCAGATCTATGAAATGAGAACATCTAGGTAGATGCAGATAAAATGACACTCATGAACTTCAAAGTCATTCTGAGTCTCTTTTGAGCAGACTTGCCTACTCTTGCTTGAAACCCTATAACACCTACCTGAACAGGTATCTTGCGAGAAGATGCCCACATCCATTACCCCTTATTACATCTACTCCTATAACTTGCGTATAATGATCCAGGGGAGAAAGTGCAAAAACTGACAAGAAAGGAGATCATTTACACCTCAAGAGAATTTTAAGAGTTAGCTCATTTATTTTGACAAAAAACTGGGAAATAGAGGTGAACACAGAGTGTCAGACCAAGGAGGATGGAATATAACTAAATGCTGCCTAACAAGGTGACATGAGAACATTTACCAGAGGGTATGTATTTAATGTGAGACTGAGATGCCAAAAATTCCCTGGAATGCAAATTTTAAAAAGTCCAAGATATTTATAAATATATCTTAGAGAGCAATGTTGGAGTGATAAGTGGATTTATGCTGTGCAACTACACATCTATCTTCACTTGCATTAATTCCACCAAAGAAGGCCCAGAGAATACTCCTTTCACCAAAGAATTAAGAAATACGTTAAATAAAGGAGCAAAAACATCCTAGATGAGCTCAGTGCTTCCACTAAAGTGGCTCTCTGCTTTCAGCAAGGATGATGGAATCCCAGGACAGAAACTAAGGGTAGTATTTAATTGCCATAAACAAGGGGAATGCAATAACTTTAGTAAGAAGCAGGACGGAAAGGTAATCAGAAAGTCTGGCCACAAGGCTCTTTTGTCAGTGGCTAACTAATTATGATTATCTATAGGAATAAAATGGTAAGTAGCCTATTAAAATACTATGTGATCCATGTAATTGGAAAATCTTCAAATCTGGGGGCCAGAACCTTGACTTGAGTTCCCATGATGAGATCACAGCCTCCTGAAAGGAGACAACAATGCAGAATCTCCCTGTGAGACCTGTGAGAGACATGGGGTGAAAGAAAAAGAAACTTTTGTTGTTTTAAGTCAGTGAAAAAGGGTGTTATTTGTCACCACAGCAAAGCATTGCCTTTACTGACTGACGATTCATCATGTACAACCCCAGACTTCTTAGCTTAACACACAAGATCCTGCAAGACCTTGCCCCTATCCATTCTCTCTACTCTCGTTTGTCACTCTTTCCTTTAAACTTGATGCTCTAATAAGAGTATCCTGTGCATACTCTGCTTCTCACAATTTGTTCCCTTTAGCATATTTTCTTTGCTTGTATCTCTTTTTTCTTCTTTAGTTTGGCTAGAAACTTTCTCAAGGAATATTACTTAATTTATTTTGGAGTTTAGTTTGGTGTTCCTAAGAATACTTTTATTGGATACTGAAATTATTGTATATTGAAATAATCTGTTTATGTAACTCATTCCCAATTAGACTATGATTGGCATGGCCAGGGAAGGATCTATTCATCTTAGTGCCTCCTGTATCTAATGCAGTATGTGGCACACAAGAAATGTACAGTAAACACCCGTTAGCTTAAATCTACTTTCTGGATTCAATTTAGCCATCTCAGGGCTTCCAAATTTGAACTGTAAATCAAAGCATCTCTGTCCAATATTTTCCCTATGCTCCCTTAATTCTGACAGAGTAGTAAGGAATGTTAATTTCTCCTAGTTGTTTGAAGACTGTTTCATTTACTCTACAATTATTTTTGTGATGGGATAAATCTGTTTTTTTACTTCTTTTCTTTTTCTTCCTGGAATCTGTCTAGCCCACGTCAAGATTAGGAAAAGGGTCTTTAACAGTGCGGCTGAGCTGAGGACATGGAAATAAAGGAGTCAGACATTCCTTTGAAAAAGTAACACACAAGAGGCATGTTAGAAGAAAGTTAACCTTTAGATCCTGATAAGCTGGATTTTCTTTTATATAAAACCCTGAGGAGAAATCCCAGTAAGGGCTTAACTTGTCAATCTTTCTACATCCCTGTTCTTCATCACAACTACATAAAATTCAATGCATGGCAACTCCTCAAGAGCCTGAACTCTCAAAGGAGTAGAATGAAATGAAGGAGAGAGGGTAATAAAAAAGTAAAATGTACAGAGGGGTGAGGTAAAGGAGAGAAACTACAAAGGGAGGCGACTTCTCTAAGGACAGAGAAGGGCACTTATGGGTACCATGGATATTAAAAAAATGGAGCTTCTGGGCCCATCGGAGCAAAGGGTAAGATGAGTTGAATAGAAACCACTTCAAAATTTTCATCTTTTTAGGATCAGAATGGGTTGGAACATGCTTCCAAATCTCAAGTAAAGCAATGTTTGCATATTTTTGATTCCTTAAGTATGTTTGAAGCCCTCACAGAAGAACATTCAATCTCAGGACAGCCATATTTCCCTCCCAGACTATGGATTAGAGTACTAGGACTGCATTTACCCAGCAACTTTGATGATGTAGAATAGTCATGAATAAAACAGACAAGGTTTCTGTCTCTGAGGACCTATAAACTAGCATTGGTCTGTCTATCAAGTGATGTCAGGGGAGAGAGTTCACTCACAGAACCCAGGATCTCTATAGTCTCTATACCACACCTCCTTAGGACACCTGAGGCTGCTATCTTTAAAAACCTAACTGTGCATGGGAGATATCCAGAGATTTCTAGAGGGTGGAGAAATACATAGCAGATGCAATACCCAAGAAGTCTTCTCTAAACTCTTACTTCCTATTTTCAGAGGGACCTCATGAGATAAGGGCCAGGATGACAAATGTGGATTTTATATAACATGCAATAGGTGGCAATATACTCTAGCAGTTGAAATGCCTATACATTTTTGAGTCACATAAATTTGGGTTCAAATTCTATTTTTTCCAATTATAGGCTGTGGGATCTTAGGAGAAAGTCTTTCTATCTCTAAGACTCAATTTCTGCATTAGGATATTAGAAAAACAGTACCTACATTAAAAGGTTATTATAAGGATTAAATAATAAACTGCATTAAAGCACATTCACAAACTGGCTCACAATAAGTGTGCAATCATATTAGCTAGAAGTAGTAACAGGAATAGTAGTATCATTCTTTCTTTTGTTATTTGTTTGTATAACAAATATCTCATAAGCAGCCAGATACTACGCTAGACAGAAGACAACATAACAATCAAGTTTTAACTGAAATGTCATTCCAGGAGACAGGATACTTTCCTTTACCTCTCCCATCAGGTCAGATCTCTGTATTACCTGTTCCCATCAAGCAGAGGCTTTTGTTCATTTTGTTCATTATTTCCTTAGCTATCTGCACTGCAATTTCAATTAGTTATTTATACAAGTATTTGTTTTTTGTTTCTATCTTTTTATACTGGGGTTTGAATTTCAGTGGATGCTATGTCTCTTCTTCAACACAGTGTCTACTTAGACTAATTTAGTACAATTCCTGGTACACTGTATCAATTAAATGTTTATTGCATAAAGGAATGAAAGAAAGAAAGAATTAATTAATTATCAAAAATAATGAAAGAGGAAACACAGGTGCTATGGAAACACATGGTCAACTAGGCACTTCAGAGAAAATGTCCCAAGGAACGAGGGGAGGAGTTGTGCTCCAGTGTAGGGAATTTCCTGTAAGGAAGGAAGCAGAAGGTAAAAAACCTCATCTCCCTATACACACTCCATGCTTCAGTAGCGCCAGATTTTACTCCCTTCCACAAGATATATCATGCTCATTAATAACTCTGCATACTTTGGGGGAGTAAAAAATGCTCTTCTTCCATATCTCCATATGTCAAAAATTCAACCTGTCAGTCAATCCGAGATCAAATACCACCTCCACTATAAAATACTTCCAAATTCTCCTCAGCCCAAATGAACTGTTTCTTCATTTCTATCCTATCATACTTCCTACTGCATCCATTGACTACAGGGTTTAATATATGTGTGCTTAACTGCAGGTGTCTGTCTCCACCTAGATCAGTGTGTCCTTGGAGGCAGGACTTACTTATTTCATTTTGTATCCCCAAAATACTTGCAGGAAAAATATATTTAATACTTGTTTATCAAACTGAATTGAAACAAAATCCAAGAACTACTACAGCAGGAGTGATAAAGTATCTTTTATTCAGTTTTTAACACCAAGCTCACTTCCAAAGTTCTCTTTATCTTTCTCTTTGCCTTTTCCAACTGCAACTCACAACTGCTAACACCTACTGCACTGACCTTGCAAGGATCTATAAAGTAATATTACCTGGAATTTTTAAGATTAGAACATAAAAGATACTCTTTTATGTTTGTAGAAATTGAACTACCTTCTTCTTATATTGTTAGCTTCAATAGGAGATGCATTAATACAGAATCTACCTCTTTCATTCTCTCCATCCCCTCTGCCTCTTCCCTTCCTATTTTCAATCTCTCACCCAAAAATAGAGATCCTCTCTTGTATCCATAAGTACAACAAAGTGAAAATCTGTATTGTTGTTAAATAATACATTAAATTCTTAATAAATACAAGAAGTATTAAGCAACCTGAATAAAATTAATTTAATGGAGCTAGGAAAATCATTAGATTTTCTGATGTTCTGAGGATATTTTATCACTTTTTAACTTAAAAACAGTGGTAACAATAAAGAGCTTGCATTTGAAAACTGAGACTAGACTGAAAGTAAAGTTACCCGAAGAACCAAATAGGGGGTGGGGATCATCTCAGCAGAAGCAACAGTGCATGTGCAAGCCCTGACACAGTGGAAGAACCTGGTGTCCTAAAAGAACCTTAAGAAAGGCAGGTGTCTACTGCTGTGAACCAGGATGTGAGTAAAGCAAGATGAAGTCTTCAAGGTAAGCAGGGGTCAGATCATTCAGTGCTTTGTAGGCCCAGTAAAGGATTTTATTTTCATTTCAAGTGATAAGGATTTCTTTGAGTTTGTATTTCTAAAACATCGCAGTGGGTCTTAAGTGGAGAATGAATTGCTAGGGAATTTGACTTAGAAATAAGACAAATAAAAGTGATTCATTCTTTCATCCAAAAAAAAAATACTTAGAAAGCAATCAAAAGCCATCTTTTCACAGAACATTTTCAAGGATAGATCACATCATATGTTGGGCCATTAAGCAAGCCTTAACAAATCTAAGAAGACAGAAATCATCTCTAGTGTCTTTTCCAACTATAATGGTATGAAATGAGAAATCAATAACAAGAGGAAAACTGAAAAATTATCACTATGTGGCAACTACACAACACACTCTTAAACAATCAAGGGATCAAAGAAGAAATAAAAAATCAGAAAGTGGGGCACGTGGCGTAATCAGAAGAGCATACAACTCTTGATCTCAGGGTTCTGAGTTTGAGCCCTACTCTGGGTACAGAGATTAATTAAAAATAAATAACTAAATGAGCTTAAAAAAATCAGTATCTTGAGGCAAATGAAAATACAACATACCAAAACTTATAAGATGCAACAAAAACATTTCTAAGAAGGAGTTTTATAGCAATAAATGCCTACATAAAGAAAAAGGAAAGATCTCAAATAAACAACGCAACTTTATATCTCAAAGAATCAGAAAGGAAAAAAAAAAACAAAAAAATAAACCCAAAGGTAGCAGAAGGAATAACAGATTAGAGCAGAAATAAGTGATGTAGAGATGAATTAAAAAAACGAAAAAATTATGAAATGGAGTTAGATTTTGAAAGATAAACAAAATCAACAAAACTTTAGCTAGACTAACCAAGAAAAAGCCTCAAATAAAATTATAAACGAAAGAGAAGATATTACAAGTGACACAACAGAAATACACAGGATTATAAGAATATACTCTGTTCCAATTAAATGGATCACTTCAAAATGGGAAAAAAAAAAACCAAAACCAACCAACCAAACAAAAACCACCAACAAGGTGGATAACCAGGAATAAATTCCTACAGGCATACACCCTGCCAAGACTGAAATATGCAGAAATAAAATGTCTGAACAGCTGATAACAAGTAAGGAGATTAAAGCAGTAATAAAAAACCTCCCAACAAAGAATATACTTCCCCAAGACCAAATGGTTTCATTGGTCATTCTACCAAGCATTTAAAGAAAAATTAATGCAATCCTTCTCAAACTCTTCCAAAAAAATAAAAGAAGAGGGAATACTCCCAAACTCATTTTATGTGGCCAGTATTACCATGATACGAAAGCCGGATGATGACATTACAGGAAATGAAAATATAGGCAAATAACCTTAATAAATATAGATGCAAAAAATCTCAATAAAATTCTAGCACAGTGAATTCAACAGCACATTGAAAGGATCAAACATGATGATAAAATGGAACTTATTTCTTGAATGCAAAAACGGTTCAATATCCACGAATCAATAGATGTGACCTATCATATTAATAGGATGAAGGATAAAAAGCATATGATTCTCTCAATAGATGTAGAGAAAGCATGTGACAAAATTTAATACCCTCTTATCATAAAAACTCTCAACAAATTGGGTACAAAAAGAATGGACCTCAACATAATATACGGCACATGTGACAAACCCACAGTTAACTTAGTCAGTGGTGAAAAACCAAAAGCTTTTCCTCTAAGATCAGGAACAAAAATGCTCACATTCACCACTCTTACATAAAATAGTTCTACAAGTCCTAACCAGGGAAATTAGGCAAGAAAAAGAAATAAAAGGCATCCATTTCAGTAAGAAGGAAACAAAATGGTCTCTGTTTGTAGATACCAGATTTTATATATTGAAAACTATAAAAACTCTAGCAAAAACTGTTTGAAATAATCAACAAATTCAGTAAAAAGTTGACGGATATAAAATCAGCATACAAAAATCACTTGCATTTCTGTATGTTAACAACAAAATATCTAAAAGAAAAATAAAACAATTGTAGTTACGATAGTATCAAAACCAATAAAATACTTAGAAATAAATTTAACCAAGGAGGTGAAAGATCTATACACTGAAAACTATAAGACATTGATGAGAGAAAATGAAGGAGACACAAATAAATGGTAAGATATCCCATGTTGGTGGATCAGAAGAACTACTATTGTTAAAATGTCTGAACTACCTAAAACCATCTATAGAGTCAATGCAATTCCTATCAAAATTCCAGTGAGTTTTTTTCACTGAAATAGAAAAAAGTAATCTTAAAATGTGTATGGAACTACAAAAGACCCCAAAGAACCAAAGCAACATTGAGGGTAAAAACAACAACAAAAACAAAAAAACCTGGAAGAATCACACTTCTTGATTTCAATCTATATTACAAAGCTGTAGTAACCAAAACAGCATGGTACTGTCATTAAAACAGACACACAGACCAATGGAACAGAATTGAGAGCCCAGAAATCAGCCTATGCATATATGGCCAATTAATATTTGGCAGGAAGCTAAGAATAATCAATGGGGAAAAGGTAGTTTCTTCAATAAATGGTTCTAGAAAAACTTGGAAAACATGAGAAATAATGAAATTAGATCCCTATCTTATATCATTCACAAAAATTAACCCAAAATAGATTAAAGACTTAAATGTAGAAGACCTGAAACTGTAAAAATGCTAGAAGAAAAGAGGAGAAAAACTTCTTGGCATCATTATTTTCACTGATTTCTTAGGACACCAAAAACACAGGTGACAAAAGGAAAAATAAACAAGTGGGACTACATCAAACTAAAAAGCTCTGCATAGCCAAAGAAATAATCAACAAAATGAAAAGGCAATCTATGAATAGAAGTATGTATTTTCAAACCCCTTTATAAGGGGTTAATGTACAACATATAGAAAAATAGAACTCATACAACTAACTCGATAGCAGAAGCACAAATAATCTCATTTAAAAATAGGCACAGGACTGAACAGACATTTTTTCAAAGACATACAGATGGTCAACAGGTAAATGAAAAGATGCTCAACATCACTAGTCATCAGGGAAATAAAAACCAATTATTTGCATATATATGGACATAATGTGCTTCTAACAAAGGAGCAAAGAGAATTCAGTGAAAAAAGTACAGTCTTTTGGACAAACTATGCTGGAACAACTGAGTAACCACATGGAAAAAAAATTAACCTCAAACTATATCTCTTATCTTGTACAGTAATTAGCCCAAAATAGATTGTAGATCCAATGTAACCATAAAACTAGAAAACAGTTAGAAGAAAACAATAGAAGAAAATTTTTCTTGATCTTAAACAAATAGTTCATAGGTTTGACACCAGAAGAAAATAATAAAAAAAGATAAATTGAAATTTATTAAAATTAAAAACTTTTTCTTTGAAAAAGACAGTGTTAAGAGAGTGAAAAGAATAAGCTAAAGGTTCAGAGAAAATGTTCACAAATCACATATCTGAGAGAAACTGTACATAAAATGTATTAAAATTTCTCAAATCTCAGTAGTAAGAAAACAAACAGCATAACATAAAATGGAAAAAAGATATGAACGGACACTGAATCAAAGAAAATATATGGATGGCAAATAAGCTCATCTTTCCCATGAAAGTGACTAACATCCTTAGTCACTAGCAAAATGTCAATCAATAGGGTGAGATATCACTATACACTTACTATGATGTCTACGAAGGAACAGGAAGGTAGAGAAGGAGGTTGAGAAGAAAGAGAAAGAAAGGAAAAAGGAAAAGAAACTGATAATCCCAAGTACTGGCAAGGAAGCAGAGCAACTGGAAATCTCACGCGTTGCTCATAGCAATGCAAAATGATACAGTAACTCCAGAAAACATATCAAGAGAGTAAATTTTATTATATATAAATTTTTAAACTTTTTGAAAAAAGAAACAAGTTAATAATCATAGGAAGATGTGGAGTCAAAAGAGAGTTATTTTAGATGGGAGATATATCTACATGTTTATAAATAGATAAGAATGATCCACTTGGGAGGAAAAACTTACCAATGAGAGAGCACAAAGATTCCTAAATTTCTTCATATAGGTTAAAAAAAAAAAAGGAGACAAAAAGAAAAAAAAGGAAGTTTGGCAGACTAGGGATGTTGGAATTTACTAGGAACATAAATTGTTATTTAGAGTAAATAGGAGAGAAAATAGAATATATGGGGACGGATGTAAGTAGATAAGTAGCTATAGTGGGTGTTTTAAGTTCTCTTCTGATTGTTTTTATTTTTCTCAGTGAAATAAAAAGCTGAAAGTGAGGCTGCATGAAGAAGAATTATATGAAATTATCATCTAAGAGTGTGGGAGAATGAACAGACTAGGGGAATATAGTATAGTGGATTCAAGAATCATTTAGTGACTCAATAATGGTGCAAGACTCTGGAAACTAATTCTTATGCAGGAGAAATATGTGGTATTAGTCTTCAAAAGGGAACCTCTAAAATAAAGTAGTATTAAGTGGTATCAAAACCTGTATTCATGATGATTAGCTCTAAATAAAAAAGAACTTTTGCCATCAAAAACCAGAGAAATAATCATTTAAGATAAGAAATGCCCAGGGGCACTTGCGTGGCTCAGTCCTTAGGCGTCTGCCTTCGGCTCAGATCATGATCACAGGGTCCTGGGATTGAGCCCCACATCGGGCTCCCTGCTTGGCAGGAAGCCTGATTCTCCCTCTCCCACTCCCTCTGCTTGTGTTCCCTCTCTCTCTGTGTCCCTCTCTGCCATATAAAAAAATTAAATCTTTAAAAAAAAAATTGTGACTATGCAACCCCCCCCAAAAAAAAGAAAGAAACGCCCAGATATAGTCTTAAGTAAATGTTTAAAAACTCAGAAGATATAAAAAAAAATATCAACAACCTTAAGAGAACCTCAAATTGATTATTTATTTCTGAAATGGAGAGAATATAAAACATGACACAGGCTTGTAAATGAAACTATACTTAAGACAAAGCAATTACTTGGAGGCCCTTATTTAAAACCCAGCCGCATTCACATAAGCTTCAGCACGTCTATAATTTGGTTCTTTTAATTTCAGAGGTGAGAAAAAGTTAAGACGGGTATACGAAGCCAATTAATACAGGTATATCTGGTACATGCATCAATAAATAATAAAATTTAAAATTACCAGGAATACCCTGGACATGGTAGCAAAAAGTCAAGCATCATCACTATTTCAAGGACATTCTACTTAGAGTCCACAGAGACAGAAAGAGAAGTAACTGCCAAGCAACAGCCCATACAGAACAGCCACCTTCAGAAGCAAACCATTCTTACTATACCCAGAAACTATGCCCAAAGCAAAAGATTTAAAGGAGAGATTTCAAAGATGTGAAATGAGGCTCATCATATGGTTAGGGGAAGATAGCCAAAGCATCTTAGGAAAGCATCCAAACTTATCATTGCCAAATTGTCCTTATAAATTATAAAATCACATAAGGAAATGCAGCTTATCCACTTCCATAAAGCATTATTACTAAATGAATAAATGATCTATGGAAGCCATGCTCTGAAAATCATATTAGAATAATTTAGAAAATGACAGCAGAGTGATTACCCTGCCCAGGTTAGTTGTCTTTTCCTACCTATAGAAAAGTTCCTACCTATAGAAAAGTGAACTGAATAAACATAAAAAAAGAAAAACATGCACACCTCCAAAAAAAGCATTTGCTTTCACTTTTAGGCAGGTAGCTAACAGTGGGAAAATGTAACTTTTAATGTTATCACCGCAGAACACTACAGGGTTTTGTTATACCTTTTAAATTTGAAATCATCAATGAAATTAAGTAGTCTGCCAATCAATCCATTCTCAGTATCACTTTTTAAATAGTTCATTGTTTATTTTGCTTCTCATGGTGATCAGCATGGCCTCATATTATGAGTTCCACTATACTCAAGTTGGTAGGCAGTGCTGACCAACTGTCTTAAGAAAGAGGTGACACCGAACACTGAGTAATATACAGAACTGTTGAATCACTCACTATGTTATGCACTGGAATAGTACTAATATAACACTGTATGTTAATTACACTGGAATTAAAACAAAACAACAAAAACAAAACAAAAACAAAACAAAAAAAGAGGTGACACTGCTGTAACCCTCTAAGCAATATAACATAAACTCCTGCACAGCGACTTATTTGGCAGTGCACTGTGTGACTAAAAGCCAAGCATTTAATGGCAACAAACAAGGAGGAATGTCAGGCAAGGACATAAAGTGATAAAGGCATTCCATGCTAAATAATAGAGAACATCCTGCAATTGTTTCTTTGGTTTCGCTGATGAATAAAACTGATGATAAAGTTCTTGTACTGAATGATATGCTATTGAGATTCCTTTATCTATGGCTGGGGGTTGGAGGGAATCAGTGAACTAGCCTCATTCTTACTCTATAATTAACAAAAACAATAGCCCTCTTTAAAATTATTTTCCCTGATTTCAAAGCCTTCTGTTTTAATTGATGTTCACTGGATACTGCCTCAGCAATTAACAGACCATATTTATCTATTTTTTCCTTATCTGACTTAAAATGCTTTACTACCAGCAGCTCAAAGCCTACAATAGACATAAACACACACACTCAGCTATCTAAAAGCGTGCCTGAACATTCAGAAACTATTTATTAACTGAGCCAATCTGACTGATATAAAGACCAGATTTTTCAACTTTTTTTTCCTTTCACTTTGCATTTTTAAAACTTTAAAGCAAAGAAGATTTTTGGGTTAGATTAATTCTTTTGAGAGAAGTGGATGTTGCAAAAGCCTTTTCTCTTCCAGCATTGTGTTGTTTTTTCACATAACAAAATTTTAACTCGTATTGAATTTATTCCACAAAAATTCTGATTGAAAAATGTCAAGAAGTTCACTGGGATAGACCAATGACACACAGACTAAAATAATTAAGGTTCTCCTTTATAAAAAGACTAATATTAAAGAGCCATGGAGATAAATATCCTCAGAAGCATGGATTTCTTCAGTTTGTCCCAAAATATTATAACTAGTTTTTCTCTTAAAACTTAAAAAAGTAATTTTAGGACAAATACTTTAAATAGTGGCCCAGTATAAAAAGTATCTCCACTTAATCAGATGATATAAATTCAGAAGAATGTGAAATAAAAAGTTAACAAAACAAAGACGACTGTGCTGGGTTGCAGTTCCAGGAAAATTCTTTGAATTTACTTTTTAAAAAACAAAATCCTATTAATGAAAGAAGAAAACAGTGGAATGTGTCTCTCAGCACCATGAAAACAAACTGTATCTTTCATAGTCATTGAACAAAATACACCTTTCAGAAAAGCTAACTAAATTCCACATATGAGTGAGATCATACGATAATTGTCTTTGTCTGACTGATTTAAGAGGAGCACAGGGGAAGAGAGGAAAAAATAAAACATGATGAAATCAGAGAGAGAAACACACCATAAGTGATTTTTAACCATAAGAAACAAACTGAGGGTTGCTGGAGGGGCGGGTTGGGGGGATGAGGTAACTGGGTGATGGGTATTAAGGAGGACACATGAAGTAATGAGCACTGGATATTATATGAGACTGATGAACCACTGACCTCTACCTCTTAAGCCAATAATATATGCTAATTAATTGAATTTAAATTTAAAAAGTTAAAAAAATAAAAAGAAAAGCTCATTAGTGTTGAACCATCACTAATTTTCAAACAGTTGTTTTATTACCTGAGGATATGGCAATGACACAGCACAAGGTGATCTCAGGGCGGCCGTGGATACTTTAAATACCAATCACCAGCATAGCCAGAAAATTGGTAGAAGGACTATATAATTTTACAGGCTCATCAGTTACTTTGTCGTGTACAGCAGAGTAACTTCCAGGTTTAAATTAAAGGCCAAGTGCTAGAGTCCATAAAATGTGTTTTTGTTAAAAATCAATATAACTGTAAAAAATAGATAAATAAATTCTCGAACTTCAGTTAAACAAGAAGGACCAAACACATTTCATTTCCACTGCTCTGTCCTGAAATTCACTAAAATGATAGTGAAAAGATTTAGAGAGGAGCATAAGAATAAAATGAACCTAAGAAATGAGGACTGTGGGCGCCTGGGTGGCTCAGTGGGTTAAAGCCTCTGCTTTGGGCTCAGGTCATGATCTCAGCGTCCTGGGATCGAGGCCCGCATCGGGCTCTCTGCTCAGCAGGGAGCCTGCTTCCCCCCTCTCTCTCTCTGCCTGCCTCTCTGCCTCCTTGTGATCTCTCTCCCTCTGTGAAATAAATAAATAAAATCTTAAAAAAAAAAAAAAAAGAAAGGAGGACTGTGACCTAGTTTTAGAAATTAGAAAAAAGATTAGAGAGCAAGAAAAACCCAAATGAAAGAAACCAGAAGCTGGTTGTTTTGGGCCTCAAAATCCAAGGAATTCTCAGAAATTAAGAGGCATCGTAGGAGTGTGATTGGATTTGATATAGAGGACTGTTAAAGAATTTATATAAAGAAGCTGTTAAAAACTTGGATTCTGTCCTCCATTCCCAAAGTGGGCTTGGAGAGATTAAATCAGGGAGACTGTAAGAGGACCCCAGGCAAACTGAAAAACAGAAGGATTAAGTGAAAGTCTACACAATGAACAATGAGATACATGGCCATTCTCCTATTTGTCTTCAAGAACACCAGCAGACACTTTATATCTCAGACCAGAGATTAAAGCAGCTATCTCAGAAGTCAATGATCAGTACATCTGGTGATGACCTACAGTAATCATGAAAATTATATTCCAGAAAGAGCCAAGCTTAAGAACACTTCAGTGAAGAACATCAATAGCAGCCTCTGCCTGCCTCCCGCCCCCACCCCCAACATACAAACTGATACAGATCTCCCTATCAGCTTTATAGGGCCTCACTCTTAAATGTGAACAGATAGATAAGAAGTATCAAACACTTCAGAAAAGCCTCCTATAGGGAGCAAGGACCAAGAAAAAGATATCGTAATTAGAGAGCCAGATATTTTAATTATTTTCTTTAAAAAGGGAAAAAATACTACATTTATTAAATAAAAAATACATTTATTAAAAAAAGAATGGCAAAATTTTAAGGAATACTCAAAAATCAAGAAAAAGGTCTTGGAAATTAAAAATCAGAGGAAATGACAAACTCAAGAAGAGTTAGAGGATATGGTTAAGGCAATCTCTACAAAGTAGAGCCAAGACAGAAACAGAAAACAGGAGATAAAACAGGAAAACTTTGAAGGTCAGTTTACAATGTCCACCAGCCAAGGAGCAGAAGTTCCAGAAAGAGAGAACAAAGAAAAGAGTGGGAAGGAAATTATCAAATAAATTATTTAGAAAATGGTCTAGAACTGAATAAGTTTATAATGAGGGCTTAATATCATAGAGGAAGTACTAAAGCAAAGCATATCATCAGGAAATTTCTCAAGAGTGGGGACAAAAAGTAAATCAGAAGCTTTCTAAAAGAAAAATGAATAAAACAGAGCACAAATAAAGGATCAGATATCAGAATAACATTAAATTTCTCACTGGAAGAACCCATACAACAGAGAAACACCTTCAAAATCCTGAGGGAAAATTACTTCCATCCTTAAGAACTCTTAGATAAAAATAAAGGTACTTTTGGATATATGAGGCATCAAAAATTCTATCTTGCATGTAATGTTTTCAAGATGCTAGAGGAAGTGCCCTACCAAAATTAGAGTAACCCAACATATAGTTTCCTATTGCTGCTTAATTAATTACCACAACTTCATGGCTTAAGATGATACAAATTTATTATCTTACAGTTCTGAAAGTCACAAGTGCTAAAATCAAGGTGTAGCAGAGTTATGTTCCTGAAGGAGTCTTTAGAGGAAAATCTTGTCTTTTCCAGCTTTGAGAAGCTGCCTACCGTCCTTGGCTCATGATCCCTTCCTCTATCTTCAAAGCCAGCAGCATAACATCTTCAAATCTCTTTCTGACTCTGATGCTTCCTGCTTTCACTTACAAAGACTAATGTAATTATGATGGGACCACCCAGAAAATCGAGAAAAATCTTTCCAGCTCAAGGTTCTTAATCACAAGTACAAAGTCTCTTTTACCACATGAAGTAGCATGTACACAGGCTCCTGAGGTTAGAATGTGCACATCTTTGAGTGGCCTAACAACCCAAGAAAAAGGAAGACATGAAATCCAAGATACACAGCTCTCCATTCAAAAATATAGGAAAATGGGAGTCTCAGAATGATGAGAAATCAACCAGTTCAGATTACAGTAAGAGAATGCAGGGCTCAACGAGAAATATTTCTAAGAAAACAGTGAAATGGAGAGACTACTGAATGTGTTTGAATGTTTGAAAGGAGATGTATAGTACTTAGAGAGAGTCTGGGTATGAATTAATGATACATAGGTAAAAAACAAAATTTAAAATGAGTTGGGGTGCCTGGGTGGCTCCGTCAGTTAAGCCTCCAACTCCTGGCTTTGGGTCAGGTCATGATCTCAGGGTTGTGAAACTGAGCCCCATATGGGGCTCCACGCTCTGTGGAGAGTCTGCTGGAGAGTCTCTCTCCCTCTGCCCCCTCCTGCTTGTGTTCTCTCTCTCAAATAAATAAATTAATTTAAATCAATAAACAAGTAAGTTAATCATTAACACTTGGGAAGACAAAAGAATATATAGGAAAGGAAAGGTAATCACGGTCAGCTACATGGCTCATATGTGAATAGCATTTATCTCATTCCCCATCATAATGTGAACTCAGAGTCATTAACTCTAAAGATCTAATTGATTAAAGATTTAATAGATCTCAATTGCTCTAATTAAAACTAATGGTATAACTCTTTTTAAAAGATAGAGGAGACGTGGGAGGAGAGAATAAGAAAGTTAAAATGTAGGGACGCCTGGGTGGTTGAGTTGGTTAAGTGACTGCCTTTGGCTCAGGTCATGATCCTGGTGTCCCAGGATTGAGTCCTGCATCGGGCTCCCTGCTCAGCGGGGAGTTTGCTTCTCCCTCTGGCCCTCCCCCTTATGTTCTTGCTCTGTCTCATTCTCTCTCTCAAATAAATAAATAAAATCTTTTAAAAAAAAAGTTAAAATGTAGATTTCAACAGAAGAAATCAATACATAACATAGTAAACTGAAAAACCAAGGAAATGTATAAACCTATTATTTTGAAGTAATGAAGGCAAAAGCCTGAGAAAAGAGCAAAGATTGAAGGTGGTTATCTCTGATATTTGGGTACTACAGGTGGGGATGAGTGTAACAGAGGACAGTTCTTTGTCCTGTTAAGCTTTTTTGAAACTATTCAACTTCTTAAACTTTATCTATATGTAACTTGATAAAAACAAAGTGAAAAAATAAATGTCTCTTGTATCCCGAAAAAAAGGCAGAGCAAGAGAAGGATAAAAGAGAGGAAAGAGACTTGGAAATTGTTTTTCTACCTTTAACTGGTTTTTAATAAGAGGATGCTTCACTAAGTTTTGTTTTTGTTTTGTTTTGTTTTGGCTTTGGAAGGATTTCATATTTTCAAATTTTTTTAAAAGATGTATTTATTTATTTATTTGACAGAGAGATCAAGAGAGAGCATAAGTAGGCAGAGTGGCAGGCAGAGGGAGAAGGAGAAGCAGGTTCTCCGCTGAGCAGGGAGCCCGATGCAGGGCTCGATCCCAGGACCCTGGGATTCTGACCCGAGCCAAAGGCAACTGCCTAACCAACTGAGCCACCAGGTGCCTTTTTTCAAATTTTTGACATAATTTGAAACATTTATTTCTCATTCTTAATAATAATGAATAAAATATGAACTACTCAATTCTCAGTAATAATGTCACCTCCTCTGAGGTGATAGGCCTCCCAGGCCCTGTCTTTTTTTTTTTTTTGCCCCAGGGATACAGGTCTGTAAATCATCAGGCTTACACCTTTCACGGCATTCACCAAAGCACAAACCCTCCCCAATGTCCATAAACCACCCATCCTATCCCTACCCTCCCACCCCCCAGTAACCTTCAGCTTGTTTTGTGAGATTAGGAGTCTCTTATGGTTTGTCTCCTTCCCCATCCCATCTTGTTTCATTATTTTTCCCTCCCTACCCCCCACAACCCCCCACCCTGCCCCTCAAGTTCCTCATATCAGAGAGATCATATGATAATTGTCTTTCTCTGATTGACTTATTTCGCTCAGCATAATACCCTCCAGTTCCATCCATGTCGTTGCGAATGGCAAGATTTCGTTTCTTTTGATAGCTGCATAATATTCCATTGTATATATATACCACATCTTCTTTATCCATTCATCTGTTGATGGACATCTAGGTTCTTTCCATAGTTTGGCTATTGTGGACATTGCTGCTATAAACATTCGGGTGCACGTGCCCCAGAGGATCACTACCTTTGCATCTTTAGGGTAAACTTGAAATCTGGTAGAACTTGAAATCTGGAATTGTGATGCCGCCAACTTTGCTTTTTTTTCTTTTTCAACATTCCTTTGGCTATTCGGGGTCTTTTCTGGTTCCATATAAATGTTAGGATTATTTTTTCCATTTCTTTGAAATAAATTGCTGGTATTTTGATGGGGATTGCATTAAATGTGTAGATTGCTCTAGGTAGCATAGACATTTTCACAATATTTGTTCTTCCAATCCATGAGCATGGAATGTTTTTCCACTTCTTTGTGTCTTCCTCAATTTCTTTCATGAGTACTTTATAGTTTTCTGAATAGAGATTCTTTGCCTCTTTGGTTAGGTTTATTCCTAGGCATCTTATGGTTTTGGGTGCAGTTGTAAATGGGATTGACTCCTTAATTTCTCTTTACTCTGTTTTGTTGTTGGTATATAGAAATGCAACTGATTTCTGTCCATTGATTTTTATATCCTGACACTTGACTGAATTGCTGTATGAGTTCTAGCAGTTTTGGAGTGGAGTCCTTTGGGTTTTCCACATAAAGTATCATATCATCTGCAAAGAGTGAGAGTTTGACTTCTTCCTTGCCTATTTGGATGCCTTTTATTTCTTTTTGTTGTCTGATTGCTGAGGCTAGGACTTCTAATACTATGTTGAATAGCAGTGGTGATAGTGGACAGCCCTGCCGTGTTCCTGACTTGAGGGGAAAAGCTCTCAGTTTTTCTCCATTAAGAATGATATTTTCTGTGGGTTTTTCATAGATGGCTTTGATGATATTGAGATATGTATCCTCTATGCCCAGGCCCTGTCTAAGGCCTGGCCCCAGGCCCCCCATCTAAGGTAGCATCACTCCACAGTTACCATCAAATCATCTTGCTTTATTTCCTTCAGAGCTCTGACCATTATCTCTACTTTCTTGTGAATGGAAACTACACTATTGGACAAGGCTAGTATGATTGTCCCTTAACATATCCCCAGCTTCTATAAGATTGCTGGCCCTTAGTAAGACCCAAATGATATTAACAAGATCTTCATATATTATTATGTGACTGACTTCTTTCCCCACCTCCTCTCCCAATTATTTTTTAAAACTACAACACTGGAAAATGTATCCATTTTAAACCTAACCCAGAGATCAAACTACATTTTATTGGTAGAGTTTGGGATTGGAAATTCTATTGCCTTGCTTGGAATGCTGATTCCTTCCTCCTTTGTTAGCTGTGTAGACTGGAGATTAACCTTCTTTCTAGAACTTGGTTATCTCAGCTGTAAAATGGTGTGATTCATAATAGCTATTATCATAACAGTTCTTAAGGACTGTCCACTTCAGCTTTGACATAGGAGAAAAGATGAGTTATTCCTTCCCTTTGGTCCTTCACACCATTCTTCAGAAGGCCGGGTTCACACAGAGTTAAGATAGTTTAGCAAATGCTGAGCAACTTCAGGGAACAGAAATAGTCACAGAAGACCTTTTAAAAATTTTCTGAAGCTCAGACAGTATTTTTTCTAGTCATCCACATAATCTTGGTATAATGTGATTCAGGAAAAGTTTCTCAATCAAGTGGATCTTAAATAAGAGCTCAGTGAGAAGTAGGTCATCTCGACCAGAGAGTTTATGCAAAGTAAGACTCTGAAAAGAAAAAAATCCAAAAGATAAGGGGAAAAAGGAGACCTAAAAGAGGAAGTACCATATCAGAGTAGACATAGTGAGTCTGAATGATAATCAACACAAGAAATGGAAATAAGAAATACTGGCAAAGAAATGTAATAGAGACTTTTAAGAAAGCAATGATGACTTTATTAGTAATGTGATCTAGAAGACATCAGAGAGATGAAGGAAAACAATTGGGCTCAAATGTATTAAATAAAGCTGTGATAAGTTGTAGCATGTCACTGTCAGGTGACAAGTGTTAATATTAGGACAAAGAAAGGGTCAACCGGCTCTTAAATGTCACCCCAATGGCATGACTTGCTCTTCAAAGTAAAAGACAACAGGGGTGGCTCTGATAAAAAAAAAAAATGCCCTGGGAATTTCCATAATATCTCATGGCAGAGGCAAAGGAATGCTTTGAACTAGGAAACAAATAACTAGAGCCAATGAATTTTCTCAAAAGTAAAGTATCTAATTTCCTGCAAATATCCCGAGAGTCTGAGGCAGGAGGACAACATTTTGTGCCCTTCCTATGATGCATCATCACAAATGACTAAATAATCCCCATCGGCAGAGCACAGTCTACAGATGTATGTCTTAAGGAGACACCAGACTTGAGATACTTCCAGTAATTCAAGATACCACAGGCTTTGAGATTCCTCGAAGGTGATTGCTTCAGCTGGGTTAAAATTACTTTTCATTTGTTTGTAGCCCATGGGCCATAATACACACAGAAAATACTGACCGGTACTTGAGTTGTTTCTGTTTCACCAGAAAAAATTACATTGATTCTGCCATCAACAGAGTGGGACTTTAATGCCTTTTTGAGTTAGGCTCTTGCTCAGTGCCTACTGGGGTTTGCCATGATTAAAATAAGACTACTGTGAACATTCTGTGAGAATAGTTGTATTCACAAATAAGTATGAAGCAGGAAGATGCAAAGATGTTTTAGGGAGTTCAGCATTCACTCATGATGTAAACACTTAGAAAACATTTGCCTTTTACAGGGTGTTATATAACATACTGGGCAATTGACAGTAAATCAGAAAAAAAACTTTCCTTCATGGAACATCCAAGTTAGTGGGGGAAAACAAGTAAAAAGGCAATTAGAGTTGGTAAGTACTAAAGGGAGGTTAGTACCAGGCAAGGAGGTTTTTGTTCATCTGACCTTTGCTCCAGCAGCTCAAAGACTCCATCTAGGTCAAATACTGCTGAGCACAGAGCTTCCAAAGCAAGACAGCTGAGCAACTCAGATGAGATTTAGCACCAGCAGAAAAATAACTCAAAATGTATCTCCTACTGACAGTGGCTCAAGGTTATCAGCATTGAATATTAAACAAATATATTATAACAGTATTAGAAATTAGTAAGACAAAACTCGTTTGGGTCCTTTTCAGGTATTGACACATGAAAGGGATAGCCAATAATAAATGGTGCAGATGGCAAAGAGGGAGGACAGTAGATTGCTGAGAGCCTCTTCTTCCCATCACCTCCCCCATTCTCCTTTTACCCAATGCCAACAATTTCCAATATTGTAACAGAGAATCAAAGGGAAACCTTACTCTAAAGAAGGATTTTTACATTCTATGGCTCAATTTTCTTCTTGACACCTTGCTATTGCAAACATTCCAGAGCACAGATGGGTCAACTGGAAGTAACTTGTACTGTTATGCTGTATGTTTTGAAAATCTGATATTTGTTTATCTGTTATACTCTTCTGTTTTACATAGCACTTGCTTCTGTTTTGCAGACATGTATGACAGTGTATTGTGATGAATTTTGGAGACAAGCTTTGAGATGAAAAAAGGAGATTTCTAGGCCTGGGTGTATAGACAATTCTGATATGGTTAGTGATAAATAATTATTTATAATTTGAGTCATTCTGCTGTCTTAGTGAAACAAGAGACACGGACAGAAAACAAAATCTATTTTTATAATTAATGAATGGTACTTATCAAAGGATTTTAAATAGGTTGGTGATCCAAGTCGATCTTCCATTGCAAGTAGTCTGGTGCAAAGAGCTTTCAACAGCTGTGATAGCTCCAGCAAAACTGAGAAGACCCTGACCACAAATTACAGCCATTTAACAAGTAAAGATGCTGATTATTTTAAATAGCAACTGGAATCCCAAAGCAGATGAAAGTTTTAGGAAAAAGGCTTAGGAAGTAACTTATTTAGAACCTGAACTTTTCCCTCAAAAAAGGAAAAGTCACACAGTTGATGGGAAAATAAGATGAACATGTAAACCTGTACAAAATGTTAGGGCAAAGATGTAGTAGGAGAAGTTGATAAAGTTTCATTCTCATATAGTCCAAATTGATGACTTATTGATGACATAACCATATGAGGCAAGAGGTTTCATATAATAAATTAAAAAGCAACTGCTTCTCTGTCCACATTGATGAGTTAACATATTTCACCAATAAATTCATTCTGGAGCATTTGTATATGCCTTTAGATTTGTATAGGATGGTGAAATTCAAGAAAACATTACATGCAGCAAAAAGCTGCCTTGAGGGTGAAAAAAATATTCTGGCATTTGATAATGGTGTGATTGCACAAACATATGAATATACTGAATATCAGTGAATTAACAATATGAAATGGCAGATTTTATGGTACTTGAGTTATATTTCAGTTGAAAACAAAGGTGCCCCAAATAAGCAAAGGTGAAGATAAATGCTGAAAATCTTAAGACACAATTAAAAAGCCTTTCTCTATCCCTTACCCTATACTCTCATAGCATTCTTTTCCTTTATTATGGCCCTTATCAAGGCCATACTGTATTACAGTCAATTTGGCATTTCTCGAACTAGATTTTAACATGCTCAAGGCATTTATCTAGAAGACTCCCCCCAACTCCCAAGTATTACCTGGGAAGCTAACCAGTTTCTATTTTTGCCTGGGTGGCTTTGTAATATCCTCACTATAGCAGTTATTGAATCTTTAGGTAAGAAGAGTTTAGCCCAGCCCAACCTACACTCAACCAGAAACATTATGAGGTATGTTTTTCTAATCAAGGTCAGCTCTGAGGCCAAAGAGATTAACCAGGGAAACATCATTCACTATGATGATTTCATATGTCACCTTGACTGGACCATGGTGTTCCCAGATATTGGGTCAAACATTATTCTGGGTGTTTCTGAGAGAGTGTTTTTGGATGAGATTAACATTCAAATCCGTAGACTAAGTAAAATGAAACACCCTCTACAATGTGAACGGGCCTCATCCAATTCATTGAAAGCCTGAATAGAATAAAAAAGGTTTAGTAAGAAAGAATTTTGTCTTTCTGCTGGTCTTCAAGCTGGGACATTGGTCTTCTGCTTTCAGACTCAGACTTGGACTAGAACTTATACTATAATGCTCTCCTTAGTTCTCAGGCCTTTGGACTCAGACTAGAACTATACGATTGGCTTCCCTGGGTCTCCACTTTGGTGAATGAAAAACTTGGAACTTCTTAGCCTCCATAACCTCATGAGCCAATTCTTTATAATTCATCTCTTTACATACGTATATTACCTGATTGATTCTATGTCTCTGAAGAACTTTAACTAACATAGTCACCCAGGGAGACTGAATCACTTTCCAGTAGAGCGATATGTGTGTAGATCAAGTCAAATTGATGGCCATAAGGCAGAGGGTGAGTTAAGAGCACAGGCCTAGATCTTTGTTTTCCTCCTCTTCAAGGTGTACCTAAATCTGGAAAATACTCCCAAGGTGATGCAACTCCAATAAACACTTTAGGCTTCCAAGCCACTGATCTACCCTGAACACATGTGTCACCTCAGTGTGACATACAGGTTTATCCAAACTGATAGGCCATAACACTCGGGCTTTCAATGGATTATTTCCCAAATGAACAACCAGAAGTATAGTAACAATAACCAAAGGCAAGTTTCTATTACACAGAATGTTATGTTTTTCCCCACACTCTTATAGCCTTTATCTCCCAAAGGAAGCCTCCTGGCTACCACCAAAGTTAAACATAAAGGGTTTATACACTGCTGTGCCCCAAACATGCCAACACTACAGTTTTTCAAATATGGTGTGGTTGCACCTATACAAAACCTACTTCTCACTGAGCTCTTGTTTAAGATCCACTTGACTGAAAAAATTTTCTCAGTTAGTAGGAGATACATTTTTAGATACATACTGCTTTATTTAGTACAATTGAGCCCATTTGTTTTAGTTTTTGTCAGGAAAGTTTTTTAGTTGGGAAGTACTAAAGGGAGGTTAGTATCACGCAATAAGGTTTTTGTTCATCTGACTTTGCCTCAGCAGCCCAGGGGCTCCCTCTAGGTCAAACAAATAATTTGTTTTTAAAAAACAAATAATATAAGCACAATATATGAGATAACAGATGATCTCAGAGCACTGAGAGAAAATGGCCTGTCAGTAGAAAGACAACCCCAAATTCTATTTGAAGGGGAAAGTAAAACAATTTGTTAGGTAAATGTGTTTTTCAACCAAATCCTCCCATAACATACCAGTGTCTCTGTTGCTCCAAACCTGAATACTTCCTTCTTTACACTAGGAAGACTGAGATTTTCTTATGCCAGAGTTGGGACTGGAGAGCACTCCAGGTGCAAAAGTCACAAATGCACAGCTCTTCATAAATGCAGTATCAGTCTTCCAAAAGTATTTTTTTTCTAAGTTTCCGTTTGCCTTTGGATATTGTCCAGTGCCTTCAACTATCTTTTTTTTTTTCATTTTATTTTATTTTTATTTTTTGTCCAAGGGTACAGGTCTGTGAATCATCAGGCTTACATCTTTCACAGCATTCACCAAAGCACAAACCCTCCCCAATGTCCATAACCCATCCACCCTATCCCTACCCTCCCACCCCCCAGTAACCCTCAGTTTGTTTTATGAGATTAGGAGTCTCTTATGGTTTGTCTCCTTCCCCATCCCATCTTGTTTCATTATTTTTCCCTCCCTACCCCCCACAACCCCCCACCCTGCCCCTCAAGTTCCTCATATCAGAGAGATCATATGATAATTGTCTTTCTCTGATTGACTTATTTCGCTCAGCATAATACCCTCCAGTTCCATCCATGTCGTTGCGAATGGCAAGATTTCGTTTCTTTTGATAGCTGCATAGTATTCCATTGTATATATATACCACATCTTCTTTATCCATTCATCTGTTGATGGACATCTAGGTTCTTTCCATAGTTTGGCTATTGTGGACATTGCTGCTATAAACATTCGGGTGCACGTGCCCCTGAGGATCACTACCTTTGTGTCTTTAGGATAAATACCCAGTAGTGCGATTGCTGGGTCGTACGGTAGCCCCATTTTCAACTTTTTGAGGAATCTCCATACTGTTTTCCAGAGTGGCTGCACCAGTTTGCATTCCCACCAACAGTGTAGGAGGGTTCCCCTTTCTCCGCA
>LNAC01000553.1:850421-959552 GCA_002007465.1 Ailurus styani
AGAGAGAGAGAGAGAGAGAGAGAGAGCACGAGCAGGGTGAGGGACAGAGGGAGAAGCAGACTCCCTGCTCAGCAACGAGCCCAACACAGGGCTCTATCCCAAGTCCCTGGGATCACGACCTGAGCTGAAGGCAGAGGCTTAACCGACTGAGTGACCCAGGCGCCCTTCCCTCTATCTTTGTTATAAACCTCAAAACCTTTCAAATAAAATTGAATACAAAGAGCGCATAAAGCTATGGACATTTCACATTTACTGTTTAACATGTATATAATATGTACTATGTGCCAGGCCATGTTCTA
The DNA here is from genome assembly GCA_002007465.1 of Ailurus styani. Lineage (NCBI taxonomy): Eukaryota > Metazoa > Chordata > Mammalia > Carnivora > Ailuridae > Ailurus > Ailurus styani. The sequence goes on from LNAC01000553.1 coordinate 850,721, forward strand.
AGTGCTTTTAAATACTAACTCATCTATTACTTCTAATAACCCTATGAGGCAGACGCTGTTTCTATCATACCCATTTAGGGATGAAGAGACACAAAGGGGAAGATGAGGCACAAAGAGGTTAATTGAAATTAATTCCAAATAAAAAAACCTAAAGCAATAGAACAGTTATGCACTAGAAATGTGAACATGCTCTCAACCCCAACCTCCCCCTCACCACCAACCGGGGCCTTACGTAGCTGCCTAGTATTTGACACTCTTGAAATAAAATGTTCCTAGGTGATGAATATCCTCTAAATAAAAGCAAATTTCTTCATGTGTTTATTTTCAATCCTAAAGCAGAGTATTTCCTAGTAAGTACAAATTTTCAAGCCAATTATTCTCTAAAAGCTATTTTGGTACAATTTAGCTGCTTCTTCCACTCAGTAGACCTTGGCTTCATTTCTGTTCTGCTCCTACTCACCACCAGTAAATACGATGGCTCTTACTACTTTATTTCCTCAGAGGAGGAGATAAATCACGTGTGTGTGTGTGTGTGTGTGCGTGTGTATTTATTTATTGTGGTAATAACCATCATTTTGGTGTTTGATTTCATTAATTTGACTATTTTAGGTATCTCATTCAAGCACCATCATGCAGAATTTGACTTTATGTTCCTGTCTTATTACACTTAGCATAATGTCCTCAAGGACCAACCATGTGGAATGGTGGTTATTATGGGCTGGAGGGAGGGTGAAGTGGAGCGTTATTAGTCAACAGGCATAAACTTTCAGTTAATGAAGACGAAGAAGAGATCTGCTATACAACATTATACCTATAGACAATGATAATGTATTGTACACTTAAAGTGTGTGATGGATACATCCCACGTCAAGTGTTCTTAACACAAGAACATTTTTTTCTAAAGAGGGAGAAAGAGAATTCACCAGAAGGACTGGATAACCCTCATCAAACCTGAACCATCCACACTACCTGTTAGAGCTCCTAGTATTTGTAACTTAGCACATATAAATACAAAAGCATTTTTTAACCTTGGGCATAGAGTGCTATACTAATATTCATTAGTTTCTGGCTTATTACCATATTGATTTATGTAACAATCCTCTCTTGCTTTAACATAGTTATTTCTTTTCTTTTATCTTTTCATTTTCTTTCATCTTTCAGCCACCACAGAAATAACTTCTCAGGCATTTAACATTTATAAATATGTGGGTTCTTATAAAATGGAAGTTTTGAGTATATGTATTTCTAATGTGTGCAACCGGTATGTGTTATTGTCATTAACTCTTACTTTTTACACTTAGTATTAAGATTTAAAATTTGATCATATTGCTATGTATATAGTCTGTTGCTTCGAAGTGTAACACCGTACTCCCTGATGTGCATCCTTTACATTTGACCTAGCCATCTACAGAAAAAGACACTCAAATCATCTCAGGTTTCCTGCCATCACAAACAATACAATGATGGACATCCTCACAGATTTCTGGAATAAGGATGATCAAGGAAGCTGTTAATATTTATTCTTTTTCAAAATGAGTTAAATTACTTGAACAAAATTACTAGGTCATAGGAGAGAAGTGCACTTCATTTGACCAAGTCTGATGCTTCTCTAGGATGGCTGCAGACTGGCCGGGATGGCTGGCTGCATGCTTCTCATGGACACTGCATAGAACTTCCACATCCATATAGACTTTCAATCTTTTATCTTAGCAGTATTCAGCACTCTAAAATTTTAGTTCTGGGTTGTTGTAGATACATTCTTAATTGCTTTCTCTGTCTCTCTCTTATTGGGTTGCATTATAGGAGAGGAACACTGAGTTTAAGATATACACTGTTTTTACTAAAAGAGGAAGGAACCTTGCTCTTTGTCAAGGGAGGGACATTACTACATCTGTCATAGTTACTCGCTGCAAACATAACTCTGAGAAATGACCTTGGTAAAGAGTGGTTAGGGTCTTGCATTTTGGATTTGCCAGCAAGAACGTGTAGGAACATGTAGGACTCCTGATGGTTGTGTCTCCCAATAAGCACATTTTCCCATATCTGGTAAATTCAGTAAATTACAGCAAATGTGAACTATGACACTAGAAAAGCAGAAAAATATAACCATAGCCACGCTTGGAAGAAAAAATCAAATGCGATATTCAATAAATTGCCTTTTCCAAAGTGTTGTTGTTATTGCTGCTGTTATTTTATTATTATTATCTTCCTATTCTAATAAGTTTGATTTTATTTTAGTAGTTTTGATATGGATAAAAGTCCAACATAAAATTTTATACCAATATTCTTCCCTTTCTAATTTCTTGATATTGCTCTTTCTAATCCAGCTCACACTCGCTCACAAACTGCTTAGAAAAAGCTTAAGATTGATAAAAATTTAAGAGTAAGTGCTAATTCTGTTAGCCAGAATTTATTCACAAAGCTAGAGGATAACTCTTGTAAAACTCTTCATTGTTATTCACTGCATGGACAATGAACAACGAACCTCCAAAAACTGTGGCTCCTGTGTACATAAACTGTGTAAAGATAGTTACTGTTGTTAAACATAAAACCAGGGAAAAGAAATGAATGCTAGGAAGGCAATACTAATGACATAGTTGTCTAAAAAAATAGGGACATGTTTTCTATATACACAAAGCATTACTTTCAAGGCAATACGCAGGATACATTGTTGACCTTTTCTCAGTCTGTATTACTCAACAGCCACTCCTCCTCTTCACTCCTTACAGGAGAAATGGCCAGATATTATTAACTTTGTTTATAAATGAAGTAACTAAGTCTCAAAGTGACTTATTCAAGAATATTATCTTTCAAGCAAACTTTGTTGTTCTCTGTCCCTTCTAGCAACCATAGCAAATGTGCTATAATACATCAAAACTAGTCTTCCATTCTTAGGGGGCTACAAAAAGACAGCTCTACAGTTTGGTATTCATTTTCCCATAAAATATCACAAGTTTGAATCACTGTTAAATTTCATTCATTTACTCTTGCTGGTTACACAGCTATATATGCCACTATATATGCATTTAGAGCTTTCAAAGTCTAAGAACAAGTTTTAATGGTTTCCAATGATCTTCAGATAAGGCAGGCAAAATTTTTCAATTTCCTCTTCTATTAGCAGTATCTTAATTATCTAAATTTTGAACCATAAATGTAATTGCTTTCCAATCTTTCTACTCTTGAGTAACGTAGTTGTAAATACTTATGGAACTACTGTAATGAAAAACAGCTATTCATCCTCCCTGTAGCAGAACATGCACTAATAGAAATCAATTAATGATCACAGAAGTCTTCAGTTTGGAACTTACAAGGTCAATTCTGAATATCTGAAGCAAAGTTGTTACAATGTAGTCCAAGTTTCTCCTCTAAAATTTTGTTTTTCAATGTCTTTTCAGTTCTACAAATTGCTATACAGGGGAAGCTTAAAGAGAATGTAAATCTCACCCTCCTACACTGTTGGTAGGAATGCAAGCTGGTGCAGCCACTCTGGAAAACAGTATGCAGGTTCCTCAAAAAGTTGAAGATAGAGCTACCCTACAACCCAGCAATCGCACTACTGGGTATTTACCCTAAAGATACAAATGCAGTGATCTGAAGGGGCACGTGCACCTGAATGTATATAGAAGCAATGTCCACAATATACAAACTATGGAAAGAGCCTAGACGTCCATCAACAGATGAATGGATAAAGAAGATGTGGTATATACATACAATGGAATACTATGCAGCCATCAAAAGAAATGAAATCTTGTCGTATGCAATGATGTGGATGGAACTAGAGGGTATTGTGCTAAGCGAAATAAGTCAATCAGACAAAGACAATTACATGATCTCTCTGATATGAGGAATTTGAGGGGCAGGGTAGGGGGACGTGGGGGGCAGGAAGGGAAAAAATGAAACAAGATGGGAATGGGAAGGAGGAAACCATAGGAGACTCTTAATCTCAGGAAACAAACTGAAGGTTACTGGGGGGGGGGAGTCAGGGGGTAGGGATAGGATGGCTGGGTTAAGGACATTGGGGAGGGTTTATGCTATGGTTGAGTACCGTGAAATTTGTAAGCCCGATGATTCACAGATCTGTACCCCTGAGGCAAATAATACATTATATGTTAATAAAAAATAAAAATTATTTTAAAAAGAGAATGTAAATCTCATTTTATCTCTGTAGTTGTTAGGTCAACTAAGGCTTTGGTTTTCCCTTATGTAATTAGTACCTTTCTTTGGCTCAAGTACCTTATCTGACAACTGGGAAACACCCTGCCCTATAAAGTCTCTGAAATCACTCCAGGACACAATTAGTAAGTAAACAGGAGCCTTTAATGATAATGATTTTACCATATATTCCCATGACCATATCCTTTTGAAAATCCCAGATATTTTACATATATCTGAGTCCTACCCTCCCTGGCAAGGAAAACTCAAATAATCTAACCTTACACCTAAAGGAACTAAAACAAAAACAAAAACAAAAACAAAAACAAAACAAAACAAACAAAAAAAAAAACCAGAACAAAGCCCAAAGGTAGAAAAAAGAAGTAAATAATGAAGATCAAAGCAGATATAAATGGAAAAGAGACCAAAACAAAACAAAACAACCCCCCCCACACACAGACACAAGATTAATGAAACCAACAGCTGGTTCTTTGAAAATGTAAGCACAACTGACAAACCTTAACGAGACTCACCAAGAAAAAAGGAAAGAGGGCTTATAAATGAAAAAGTTATAACTGATACCACAGAAATACAAAGGATTATAAAAGACTACTACGAACAATTACATGCCAACAAAACAACACAGAAGAAATGGATAAATTCCTAGACATATACAATCTTCCAAGACTGAATCAGGAGGAAATAAAAGATCTGTACAGAGCAATATCTAGCAATGAAATTTAATCAGTAGTCAAAAACCTTTGAAAAAACAGAAGTCCAGAACCAGATGGCTTCACAAGTGAATTCTATCAAATGTTTAAAGAGTTGATACCTATCCTTCTAAAACTATTCCAAAAAAAGTGAAGGGGCGGGGGAACACTTCCAAGGTCATTCTACAAGGCCAGAATTACCCTGATACCTAAACCAAAGACATTACAAAAACAAAATTATAGGACAATATCCATGCATGAACACAGATACAAGGATTTTCAATAAAATATTAGCAAAACTGAATTCAACACTATATTAAAAAGATCACAATCATGATCAACTGGGATTTATTTAGGGATGCAAGGATGGTTCAACATTCACAAATCAATTGACATGATACACTACATTAACACCGCAAAGAATAATAATCATATGGTCATCTCAATAGATGCAGAAAAAGTGTTTAAAAAATTCAGCATCCATTTATGATAAAAAATGTCAACAAAGTGGGTACAGAGGAAAAGTACCTCAAAATAATAAAGGTCATATATGACAAAGCCACAGCCAAAATCATACTCAATATTGAAAAGGTGAATGCTTCTCCTCTCAGATCAGGAACAAGACAAGGATGCCCACTCCTGCCACTTTCATCTAACATGGTATTGGAAGTCCTGGCCACAGCAGTCAGATAAGAAAAATAAAAAATGGTACCCCAACTGGGAAGGAAAATGTAAAACTTAACTATTTTCAGGTGACATGATAATATATATGGAAAATGCTAAAGCCTTCATCCAGAAACTACTAAAAGTAATATATGAGGTGGGAGGGCAGGGATAGGGTGACTGGGTTATGGACATTGGGGAGGGTTTGTACTATGGTGAGTGTTGTGAAAGGTGCAAGCCTGATGATTCACAGACCTGTACCCCTGGTGGGGGGAAGAAGTAATATATGAATTCAGTAAAGTTGTAGGACAAGAAATCAATATACAAAATCTGTTGCATTTCTTTATATTAATAATGAATTAGGAATAAATTTAACCAAGTAGGTGAAAGACCTGTACTTTGAAAACTCTAAAACAGTGATTAAAGAAATTGCAGATGGCACAAATAAATGGAAAGATATACTATGCTCATGAATTGGAATAAGTAATATTGCTAAAATGTCCAAATTACCCAAAGCTATCAACAGATTCAGTGTAATCACTATCAAAATACCAATGGCATTTTTCACAGAACAAATAATATAAAAATTTGTATGGAACCACAGAAGACACTGAATAGCCAAAGTGATCTTGAGAAGGAATAACAAAGCTGGAGGCATCACAATCCCAGATTTCAAGATATACTACACAAAGCTTTAATTATCAAAACAAAATGGTACTGGAATGAAAACAGACACAAAGATCAATTGAATGGGATAGACTGCCCAGAAGTAAACCCATGCTTATAAGATCAATTAAACTATGACAAAGGAGGAAATAATACACAATGGGGGGAGAGACAGTCTCTTCAATAAATGGTGTTAGGAAAACTGGACAGCTAATGTGCAAAAGAATGAAATGGGTCGCTATCTTACCCATATACAAAAATAAACTCAAAACGATTAAACACTGAAGGCCTGAGACCATAAACTTCTAGAAGAACACATAGGTATCTGTGACACTGGTGTTAGACATAGTTTTTTGGAGATGGCTCCTCAAACAATGACAAGAAAAGCAAAAATAAAGAAATGGGAATACATTAAACTAGAAAACATTTGCAAAGTGAAGGAAACAACAAATGAAACAAAAAGTAACCTACTGAATGGGAGAAGACATTCCCAAATGATATATCTAATAAGAGGTTAACTCCAAATTATAAATATATAGGACACTAAATTATACATATCATACAAAAAAACAAAACCCAAACAATCTCATTAAAAAATGAGCAGAGAATCTAAATAGAAATTTTCCAAAAGAAGACATACAGGCACATGAAAAGATGCTCAGTATCACTAACCATCAGAAAAATGCATTTCAAAACTGTATTGCATTTCAATACCCAGCAGAATGGCTATTATCAGAAAGAGAAGAAACAGCAAGTGTTGGCAAGGATATGGAGAAAAGGGAATCCTCATGCACTGTTGGAATGTAAACTGGTGCAGCCACTACAGAAAACAGTATGGAGTTTCCGCAAAAAATAAAAAATAGAACCACCTTATAATCCAGCAATTCCACTTCCAGTTATTTATCCAAAGAAAATGAAAACACTAATTCAAATATATATATATAGCCCTATGTTCACCATGGCATTATTTACAATAGCCAAGATATACAAGCAAACTAAATGTCTATCAATGGATAAAGCAAATGTGGTGTGTATACACACACACACACAAATATTATTCAGCAATAAAAAAGAATAAAAATCTTGTCATTTGTGACAACATGGATGAACCTATTCATCCATGGTTATTATGCTAAGTGAAATAAGTCATACTGAGAAAGACAAAAACCCTATGACTTCACTTACATGTGGAATCTAAAAAATCAAAACAAATGAACAAACAAAACAACACAGAAACTCATAGATACAAACTGATGGTTGCCGGGGGGAACGGGATGAGAGGATGGATAAAATAGGTGAGCAGATTTAGATTTACAGTCTCCTAGTTATAAAATAAATATAAGAGACAGGGATGTAATATGTATCTCAGGGAATACAGTCAGTAATATTATAAAAGCTCTCTTAAGGCAACAGACTGTAACTGGACTTACTGCAGTGACCATGTCATAATGTATATAAATATTGACTATGTTCTACACCTGAAACTAAAGGAAAGAAAGAGCAGAACACCTACTCATTGGAAAGTACCAGCTGGCCTTTTTCCTATTTAACAATCAAACTGGTTACCACATTTTAACAGTAATGTTTGTATAAAAGCTTAATGGCCCAAAATGTAGCTTATTTGCTTTACCAACAATTTCTTAACCTAGAATCTCCCTGAACTAATCAAGTTAACTATTATGTGGTCCCTAAAAAAGAAAATAAGAAACAAGAAATGCATGGTGGAAAGGTTTTACAGATTGTTTATATGCATTATGGTTATACATATAATATGTACATATATATATACTTTGTTTGAATTATCTCTTATATTAAACATAGGCTTGATTTATAAATGCACAGAAACCTCAGATATCAAGGAAATTTATTCTCTTGTCTTTAATATGTATCACAGATACTTTCTCATTTTTGTGATCTTTTAAATTTAAATTCCAGTTAGTTAAAATACAGTGTAATATTAGTTTCAGGTATTCAATATAGTGACTCAACACATCCATATAAAATCTGATACTCATCACAAGTATAATCCTTAACCCCCAACACCTATTTCACTCTAGCCCCTCTTACCTACCTCCTCCACCCCACCCCAGGGCACGTCTCCTCTGGTAACCATCAGATTGTTCTCTGCAGTTAAGAGTCTGTTTGTTGATTTGTCTCTCTCTCTCTCTCTCTCTCTCTCTCTCTTCCCTTTTGCTTGTTTCAATTCCACATGAGTTAAATCATATGGCATTTGTATTTTCCTGACTTACATCACTTAGCAAAATACCTTCTCTAGCTCCATCCACAACAATGCAGATGACAAGATTTCATTCTTTTTGATGGCTGAGAAATATTCCATTACATAGATAGATAGATAGATCTACATCTACTATAAACACCAAAGTGCATGTATTCCTTTGCATTAGTATTTTTGTATTCTTTGGTAAATACCTAGTAGTGCAATTGCTGGATGATAGGGCAGTCTATTTTTAACTTTTTGAAGATACTCCATGCTGTTTTCCACAGTGGCTGCACCAGTTTGCATTCCCACCAATAGTGCAATAGGGTTCCTCTTTTTGACATCCCCACCAATACCTACTGTTTCTTGTGTTGATTTTAGCCATTCTGGCAGGTGTGAGGTGGTATCTCATTGTACTTTTGATTTGTATTTCCCTGATGAGTGATGTTGAGCATCTTTTCATGTGTCTGTTGGTTATCTGGATGTCTTCTTTGGAAAAAATTCTATTCATGTCTACTATAACTTTTTAACTGGATTATTCCTTTTAAGAGTGTAGAGTTTTATAAGTTCTTTATATATTTTGAATACTAACCTTTTATCAGATATGTCATTTGTGAATACCTCCTCCCATTCCATAGGTTGCCTTTTAGTTTTGCTGACTGTTTCCTTTGCCGTGTAGTAGCTTTTTATTTTGATGAAGTCCCAATAGTTTATTTTTGCTTTTGTTTTCCCTTGAGTCAGGAGACATATCTAGTAAAAAGTTGCCATGCCGATGTCAAAGAAGTTCCTGCATGTGTTTGGCATTAGGATTTTAATGGTTTCATGTCTCACATTTATGTCTTTTATCCATTTTGAGTTTATTTCTGTGTATGGTGTAAGAAAGTGGTTCACTTTCATTCTTTTGCATGTTGGTGTCCAATTTTCCCAACACTATTTGTTGAAGAGACTGTCTTGTTACCATTGGATATTTTTTCCTGCTTTTCAAAGATTAACTGCCCATATAGTTGTGGGTTCATTATTAGATTTTCTATTCTGTTTCAATGATCTATGTGCCTATTTTTGTGCCATTGCCATATTATTTTGGTGACTACAGCTCTGTAATATAACTTGACTTCTGGAATTGTGATGCCTCCAGCTTTGGTTTTCTTTTTTAATTATTACTTTGGCTATTCAGAGTCTTTTGTGGTTCCACATACATTTTAGGATGTTTGTTCTAGCTCTGTGAAAAATGCTGACGGTATTTTGATAGGGACTGCATTAAATGAGTAGATTGCTTTGGGGAGTGTAGACAATTTAACAGTATTTGTTCTTCAACTCTACGAGCATGGAATGTCTTTCCATTTCTTTGGGTCCTCTTCAATTTCTTTTTTTTTCCACTTCATCAATTTTTTTATCAGTGCTTTACAGTTTTCAGAGTATAGATCTTTTGTTCCTAGTTATTTTACGGTTTTTGGTGAAATTGTAAATGAGACTGATTCCTTAGTTTCTCTTTCTGCTGCTTCACTATTGGTATATAGAAATTAAGCAGATTTTTGTATGTGGATTTTGTATCCTGAGACTCCTGGATTCCTGTATCAGTTTTAGCAATTTTTTGGTGGAGTCTTTTACTTTTTAAAGATTTTAAAGAAAGAAAGAATGTGAGGGAAGAGAGAGAGGGAAAGGGAGAGAGAATCTCCAGCAGACTCCCTGCTAAGCAAGGAGCCCTGCAGGGCTCTTTCTCATGACCCTGAGGTCATGACCTGAGGGGAAACCAAGAGTGAGCTGTTTAACTGAGCCACTCAGGTGCTGCTTGGATTTTCTACATACGATATCATGTCATCTTTGAGAGTGAAAGTTTGACTTCTTTGCCAATTTGGATGCCTTTTATTCCATTCCATTGTCTGATTGCTGTGGCTAGGACTTCCAGGACTATATTAAATAAGAGTGGTGAGAATGGACATCTCTGTCTTCTTCCTGATCATAGAGGAAAATCTCTCAGTTTTTCCCCATTGAGGATGATATCAACTGTGGGTTTTTTCTTAATAGAAGGCCTTTATTATATTGAACTTTGTTCACTCTAGATCTACTTTATTGAGGGTTTTTATCATTAATGGATGTTGTACTTTGTCAAATGCTTTTTCTGCATCTATTGAGAGGATTGTATGGTACTTATCCTTTCTTTATTAGTGTGGTATATCACGTTGATTGATTTGTGAATACTGAACAACCCTTGAAATCCAGGAATAAATCCCACTTGATTATGGTAAATGATTCTTTTAATGTATTGTTGGATCCGGTTTGCTAGTATTTTATTGAGAATTTTTGCATCCATGTTCATCAGGGATATTGTCCTATAGTTCTCTTTTTAAGTGTGTCTTTATCTGATTGTGGTATCAGGGTAATACTGGCTTCACAGAATGAATTTGGCCGTTTTCCTTCCTCTTCTATTTTTTGGAATAGTTTGAGAAGAATAGATATTAACTCTTCTTTAATTGTTTGATAGAATTCACCTGTGAAGCAATGTGGCCCTGGACTTTTGTTGGGAGATTTTTGATTACTGACTCAATCTCCTTGCTGGTAATTGGTCTGTTTAAATTTTCTACTTCTGCTTCCGTTTTGGTAGTTCACATGTTTCTAGGTATTCATCCATTTCTTCCAGGTTGTCCAATTTGTTGGCATATGGTTTTTAATAATATTCTCTTATAACTGTTTGTATTTCTGTGGTATTGGTTATTTCTCTTCTCTGGTTGTGATTTTATTTCTTTGGGTACTTTCTTTTGTCTTTTTGATAAATCTGGCTAGAGCGTTATCAGTTTTATTTTTTCAAAGAACCAGCTCCTGGTCATTGATCTGTTTTATTGCTTTTTAAGTTTCATTATCATTTATTTCTGCTCTCATCTTTATTATTTCCTTCCTTCTCCTAGCTTTAGGTTTCCTTTGTTGTTCTTTTTCTAGCTCCTTTGAGTGTAAGGCTAGGCTGTTTATTTAAGATTTTTCCTGCTTCTTGAGGTAGGCCTAGATAGCTATATACTTACCTTTCAGGACAATTTTTGCTGCATCCCAAAGGTTTGGACCATTGTGTTCTCATTTTCATTTGTTTCCATGTATTGTTTTATTTTATTTATTTTTTAAGATTTTATTTATTTATTCGACAGAGAGAAAGAGAAAGCTAGAGACAGAATACAAGCAGGGGAAGAGGAAGAAGCAGGCTTCCCGTGGAGCAGGGAGCCCAATGCAGGGCTCGATCCCAGGACCCTGGGATCATGACCTGAGCCAAAGGCAGATGCTTAACAACTGAGTCACCCAGGCACCCCCCCCCATTGTATTGTTTTAAATTTCTTCTTTGGTTTCCTGGTTAACCCATTCATTGTTTAGTAGCATGTTGTCTAATCTCCACGTATCTGTGGTCTTTCCAAATTTTTTCTTGTGAATGACTGTTTCATAGCATTGTGGTCAGAAAAATATGCATGGTTTGATCTCAATCTTTCCGTATTTGTAACCTATCATGTGATCTATTCTGGACAGTGTCCCATGTACACTTGAAAAGAATGTGTATTCTGCTGAAATGTTCTGAATATATCTGTTAAGTCCATCTTGCCCAGTGTATCATCCAAATCCAATGTTTCCTTTTTTATTTTCTGTTTAAATGATCTTTCCATTGATGTAAGCAGGGTGTTAAAGTCCCCTACTGTTATTATATTATTATCAATGAGTTCCTTTATGTTTGTTATTATTTTCTATATTTGGGTGCTCCTATATTGGATGCATAAATATTTACAACCATTAGATCTTCCAATTGGACATTCCCCTTTATTATGATATAGTGCCTTTCTTCATCTCTTGTTACAGTCTTTGGTTTAAAGTCTAGTTTGTCTGATCTAAATATTGCTACTCCAGCTTTCTTCTGAGATCCAACTGGATGATAGATGTTTCTCCATACCCTCACTTTCCATCTGTAAGTGTCTTTAGCTCTAAAAATGAGTCGCTGGTAGACAACATATAGCTGGGTCTTGCTTTTTTATTTATTCTGACATTCTATGTCATTTGATTGGAGCATTGAGTCCCTTTACATTTAGAGTAATTATTGTTAGATACGTGTTTAGTGCCATTTTATGACTTGTTTTTTGCTGTTGGGTATTTTCCTTGATCTTTTCTTGTCTTTGTCATTTTTGGTCTCTCCTTCCCACTCACAGAATCTGCTTTAATATTTCTTGAAGAGGAATGCCTGGGTGGCTCAGTTGGTTAAGGATCTGCCTTTGGCTCAGGTCATGATCTCAGTATCCTGGGATCGAGTCCCACATCGGGTTCACTGCTCAGCAGGGAGTTTGCTTCTCCCTCTGCCTCCTGCTCTCGTGCTTGTGCTCTCTCTCTCTCTGAGACAAGTAAATAAATAAAATCTTAAAAAAAATATTTCTTGCAGAGCTGGTATAGTGGTCACAAGCTCCTTTAGCTTTATTTGTCTGGGAAACTCTTCATCTCTTCTTCTATTCTGAGTGATAGCCTTCCAGGGTAGAGTCTTTTTGGCTACAGATTTCCCCCCAATCAGCACTTTGAATATATCATGCCACTCTCTTATGGCTTGCCAAGTTTCTTTTGAAAAATCTGCAGCTGGCCTTATGAGTTTTCCCTGGTAAGTTAAGGACTTCTTTAATCTTGCTGCTCTTAAGTTTTGTCTTTATCACTATATTTTGCAAATTTAATTATAGTATGTGTTGGTGTTGGACGCTTTTGTTGATTTTGATGAGAGTTTGCTGTCCCTCCCAGATCTGGATGTCTGTTTCCTTCCCCTAGATGAGGGAAGTTTTCAGCTATTATTTCCTCAAATTAATTTTCTGTCCCCTTTTCTCTCTCTTCTTTTCGGACTCCTGTGCTATGAATGTCATTATGTTTGATGGAGTCACTGAGTTCCCTAAGTCTATTCTTGTTTTCCATAATTCTTCTCTCTTTTTTCAGCTTCATTATTTTCCATTATTTTATCTTATATTACCCATTTGTACCTCTGCTTCTTCCAGACTGTTGTTCATTGCATCAAGCCTATTTCCAATTTGAGTTATAGCATTCTTCATTTCTGATAGATTCTTCTTAAACTCTCTTATCTCTGTGGTCAGAGTCTCACTGATGTCTTCCATTCTTTTCTCAAGTCCAGAGAGTATTCTTATGATTATCATTTTAAATTCGCCATCAGGCATGTTACTTACGTCTGTTTTGCCTTGATTTCTGGCCCTGACCTTATCTTGTTCCTTCTCATGGGATGATATTCCTCCATCATGGTATCTTGTCTAAGTCTCTTTCTTCTCTGTGTTAGAAAAAGCAGTTATGTTTCCTGCTCCTTAGAGTAATGGCTTTATGAAGAAAAGGTCATGAAGTGTCCAGGGCTCAGCTCTTCAGGGACTGTCTCTGGTGTGTGCTGCATGTACTCTGCTCTTGCTCTTGTGCCTGCTCAATCCTTCAGGCCAGTCATATGCAGAGGCTCTCCTTGCCTGCAGTGGGCAGTGTTGACCCCTTGGCCAGGTGTGTGTGTTCTGGTCTGCTTGTTAAATGAGACCTGCTACTTCCACTAGAACTGAAGCCCTGCAGAAACCTGTAGTCAGGTGATGTGGTGTGTGTAGGGATTTCTGCTGGTCTTCTGGGGAGGAGGCCCCCTGGGCTGGGACTGAGGCAAGCTTGGCTAAGAAAGGTAGTCCCTCCAAGAGGGTAGGGGTGTGGGATTTGTGTAAGCAAGTGCCACAACCTGTGTTGGTACTGTGCGGCTTCCCCACAGGTGGCTCTGTGTTTATGCTGAGGGGCAGGGGAGAGAAAGGGCACTAGTCAGCTCCTTTGTCCCTGAAGAGATACCGCTATGAACACTGCCTGTGAGAAGAATATACAATCTCTCTGCTGTGTGTCCCAGGCATTTTTCAGATTGTTATTTCCATACTGTCTGCCTCTGGGTTTTTTGCCTCCCTTCTCTCCAAGAGCAGCACTGTGCCCTCCAGGCTCTGTCTCAGCCAAGCCCACCAACTTCTAAAACTCTAGACATTAAGCCCTGCTGGTTTCAAGAACTCCCGGAAATCACCTCCTTGTATTTTCCCAGCAATGGCTTTGGGGAAATGTTCTCCTTGTGTGTCCCCCCACCCCTCCACCTTTCTCTCTTGCCCTTTGTGTGACCATGGCTTGCTCTCTTCTGCAGTACCCACGATTTGTTTCTCCCTAAACCAAGTCTCTATACTTCCTACCTTCTTCGATGTGGCCTCTTCTCTCCTTTTAGTTGTGGAGTTTGTTCTGTCAGTCTTCAGGTTGATTTCTAAGATATTTAGGATGATTTGATAGTTATCTACTTGTGTTCATGGGATGAGATAAGCCTAGGGTACTCCTACATTTCTGGTTTTTTATTAAGATTTTATTTATTTGAGAGAGAGAAAGAGAGAGCATGAGTGGATCATGACCTTAACTGAAGGCAGATGCTTAACCAACTGAGCCACCCAGGGGCCCTGATAATATTTTTCCTTAACATTTGTTGTTTTAAGCTTTTGAATTTTAGTTTTGTGCATGGCATATGGCAGGGATGTATTAAAATCTTCTAAAAATTTAACAAATAGCTATTTTAGAATATTCTAACCTTTTCCCAATGATTTATTAAAACGTGCTACACATGTTTTATTCTAAGTCTTCATAAAGAGCATTTTCTGGATCCTCTATTGTGATTGTCATTACACTTATGCCATAGTACCGTAATTATTACAGTTTGAAATGGGTTTTTCTCCATGCTAAAACAAATCCCATCACCTTTCTTTACTTCAAAAGTATCTTCAGTATTCTTTACTTTTTATACTCCACCGAATTGTTGGGGACAGCTTGCTAAATTTTATGTAAAACAATTTTTAAAAAATAGATTATTTGAAGAATTTAACATCTTTACATCGCTAAGATTCCCATACCTGAATGTGGTATAGTTGTTCATGCACCCAGGTCCTCCTTTTTTTTTTTTTTTAAGATTTTATTTTTTTGACAGAGAGAGAGAAATCACAAGTAGGCAGAGAGGTAGGCAGAGAGAGAGGAGGAAGCAGGCTCCCCGCTGAGCAGGGAGCCTGATGCGGGGCTCGATCCCAGGACCCTGAGATCATGACCTGAGCTGAAGGTAGAGGCTTTAACTCACTGAGCCAACCGGGCGCCCGCACCCAGGTCCTCTTTTATGATCTTTAAAAGCATTCTGCTCCTTAAAACTATCGCATATATTTTGTTAGATGTGTTCCTTAATATTTTATATTGGTAGGCAGAATAATGGCCTCCCCAAACAGCCATATCTATTCTCCAGAACCTTTGAACCTGTTAAGTTACAGGGCAAAGGTGACTTAAGGTTGCAGATGGAATTAAGGTTGCTGATCAGCTGACCTTAAGATGGAGAGATTGTCCTGGGTTATCTGGATGGACCTAACATAATCACAAGGGATTTTAAAAGC
This sequence comes from Ailurus styani, assembly GCA_002007465.1. Classification (NCBI taxonomy): domain Eukaryota; kingdom Metazoa; phylum Chordata; class Mammalia; order Carnivora; family Ailuridae; genus Ailurus; species Ailurus styani. The sequence goes on from LNAC01000553.1 coordinate 866,548, forward strand.
AGAAGAGGGAAATAGAAGAGGGGTCAGAATCAGAGACGGATGTGATGAGAAAAGAATTTCAAAGTGATTAACATGAGAAGGACCCAAGTTGTTTCTGTCTGTGATGATGGGGAAGAACATTAACCAAAGAATGTGAGCAGTTTCTAGAAATTGGGAAAGTCAAGGAAATAAATTCTCCCCTGGAGCCTCCAGAAAGAAATGCAGCCCTGCTTATCAACTTAATTTCTGACCAGTGAAATCCATATTGGATTTAAAACCTCAAGAACTATATGACAGTAAATTGCATTCTGTAAGCCACTAGGTTGTGATAAAAAGGAAGCTAATACACACTTCCATTAGTACTTGTATCTCTATTTCTCTTATAATTTCTAATTTTCTATTTGATTATTGCCAGTATATAAGGAAAACATTGATTATTGCATGTTATAGGGTATCCGTATGTATATTTCCCACTTAATTTATAATTTGACTGAGAGTAGTAAAATACAGAAATAAAGACAGAAAATAAAGAAAATTGAGAAATTAACAAATTATAAAACAGAAAAAATGGAGAAAATCAGAAATATAAAACCTGGTTCTTTGAAAAGATAACTATAATAGGCAAACTTCTAACAAATATGATCAAGAGAATAAGAGAAAGCCTATCATATGTATATCATATATATGGTGTGCATACATTCTTCCTTTCATAGACAAATTAATTCAAGAGGGCTTAATATCGCAAATATAACAAGAAATAGGGGTGTTTGGGTGGCTCAGTCGGTTAGGCATGGGCCTTCAGCTCAGGTCATGACCTCAGGGTCCTGGATGCAGCCCCACATCAGGCTCCCTGCTCAGTGGGGAGTCTGCTTCTCATGCTCCCTCTGCCCCTCCCACTGGCTCATTCTCTCTTTCTCTAATAAATAAAATCTTTTTAAAAAAAACAAAAAATATTACCTCTTGATGAATATGATTTTATTTATACAAACTCTAAGAACAAGCAAATCAATCTGTGATGATAGAAATCAGAAAGTATTTGAAGAACAGAGGAGCTGATATGAAAAAAGCATACAAGAATTTTCTGGAGTTATGGAATTGTCCTTTTAATCATTATTTGGACAGTGATTTCGTAAATATACACAATTCTCAAAAATCACTGAACTACAAACTCAAGATTCATGCATTATACTGTATATAAATGATAATCAAAAATCATTATAATAAAGTATAAAAAGCAAATGGTATGGGTTCAAAATTCTCACTGTGTTTATATAAAAGGGGCGTGTGTGTGTGTGTGTGTGTGTGTGTGTGAAATTTCTGAAAGGATACACAGAATTCTTTTCTTTATCTAAGTAGTACCTGATAAAAAATAAAGCATGGGACCACTACAGGAGGGAGACTTGCTTTTCACCTCATCCTTTGTGCTCTATTTAAATGTTTTATTGTGTGTTAAACGATAGATGCTATCAACCTGAAGGCAGCTCTGTTACTGAAAAATATTTTTATTTTAAAAAATCTCCTTTTAGATTTATTATAACTTAAAGTAACAGTAAGTGACTTAGAGACACCTGTTAGTGAAACCACGGAACCTGTGAAACCATATTAAAACAAATCTTATATGCTATCTGCCAAAAAGCTGATAAAAGATGAAATGGGAAATACAAGTTCAGCACTCAATGAAGTTATTGACTACACTTTAGATTTATGTTCTTAAGAAAGATGGGAGAACAAAGCTGTCACTCATGTAAAGAAAACAAACTCAATGAATATTATTCTTTTTTATGTACATTTTACTCAGCTAGTTGAACCTAAAAAAGAAATTACTTCCTGAAGTTTGTAGTGATAGGTCCTCTGAAAACAAATACATTTTACTAGTGCCAGTCAAATATCCTAGAAGATACGAAAGTAAGTCAAATAGAACCATGATGAATCTCCAGATTTCCGATATTATTTATTATGTAAAATTATGTGCCTCAAATGAATAGGAAATGTATGAGAGGGAATATATAAGATTCTATCAAGTCCAAAGTTGTTTCAGATTTGGCAGGAAGATATTATATTTCTTATAAGTCAAAAGAATGCAAAATTCAAACTGGTGATACAACCACCTTGGGTGGGAGTTAAATACTACCTTAATCAGATCCAAGAATTTTATACCATGTGATTGAATTTAGTACACCTAAGCTATGAGATCAACCCATGTGAGATTGAGTAGTTTTGCCACTATGCCAGTCAGAATTGTCAGCAAGAACACAGGAAAGTCTGAAAACTAACAGATACTATTCCCCTTCGAAGCAAAGGGCAGGAAGGCTCACTGGACATTATAAAAGACTTGGGTTCTCTAATCTCAGGATTTCTCTCTGTAATACAACACTACTGTGTATGTAGGTGATACCTGACCCTCTTTATATCAAAATAAGCACTGGAGATCATGGAATGAATGGTAAAATAAGAGGACTTTGAGACCTAGTGAAAAGATACTCAAATGTTCTTAAACAAAATCTTAATAACTGCAGATGATATTACTTATGGACATCCATCCCAAACAACTCAAACACCTTAATTACATCTAATAGCAAAATAATAAGTTGTATTCTTAAGAAAAAAGTTAACACACACAAATACACATAACATAAGGATCCTTTGGGATTTGCTAAAAAAATTTTCTTATCTTACTAAGAGTGAGTTTTAGAAATCATAAGTTCTGAAATATAAATTGTCACCGAAGAAATTTCAGTAGCAATATGACTAAAAGATTGGATAGGTAATCAGGAAAAGTACCACCAACTTTATCTGTACATATAAATACACATATAATCTTAGGAAAAAATATTCAGTTGAGGTTTTTCCTAACTGGTGAGGTGTGCAGTCTTTTCTGCAGTTATGTAACAATTACGGCCTTATATGTTGTCAAATGAATTTCAGCTATCAAATGGGTGAAACTTTAAAAATGACTGGATAAATCTCAATATTACAGAGAAACCTACTTGATCTTCCTAATTTGGGTGGATGACACAGGGTAAAAAAGATAGTACAGAGAATCAGAAAGGAATGTCTAATTCTAACCTTCTGTGTTTCTCTCTATAGTTATCGTAACTTAGAGCAAAGCAAAGTAGGCCCCCTATTATTACTTCTCGCTCATCTGTAATCTTCCCTGCAAGTCATATTTTTACTGATTTACTTAAACTACTTGAACACCAATCATAGTTGGGCTTCTGCTTCCCTATATCCTTAAGCAATCTCCTAGAGCCAAGACCACCAGAAGTATATTTTCTATAGTCTAAGAACATTCATATTGTTAATTAGTAATTAGTGAGATATGTATACCAGAGCTTGACTTTTCTGCCTTGGGCAAAAGACTTTCAAACAAGAAAGTCTGTCGCCGGAGGACATTCACTTTATCAGGAGAGGTGGTACCAAAAATTTATTGTGAGAGACTAAAGGCCCTGGAATCCTTTACCTGCCTCCTTTCACAGTGCCAGATAATTCATACCATCAGCCTCTTCTCTAAGTTGCTTCATTATCTAACCTCTTACTGTTAAGATGTCAGTTTCAAGAATTAAGAAAAATACTTCTTACTAGAAATTCTTCCCTGACAATGAAACCATTCCTGCAGCCAAAAGGCAAAAATAAACCTTGCAAAACCACCATGTCATACAATATAAAGGGCTAATAACTCATCCAGTAGTACTTAAAACTGAAAACTTCAAGAAACCCCAATGATACATGCTCTTCTACCCTCTTCTCTAACCTGAGGCTCTGGATTACTTATTGTAACACACCACTGTTCACACAATTAGAAAGATAGAATTTTCCATCTCTATAGTGCCTGATCAGTTTAAGAAATATCATTTCTGTGTCTCACCCTTTTATTATCTCCACACTTAGGGAAATTTCTCATCTCTGATCTCAAGTCTTTTTCCAGATTTATTACCACCATCTGTTTCCACACAATGTGAAGACATTAATAAATAACTGGCCAGATATCCTTTCATACCTGTCACTGTGTCTCATTATTAATTTTTACTCACAATAAGTTATCTTCTCTTCCATTGTCATTCTATGAGAGTTGCTTCTAAAAAATAGTAATAAATTGGTTTCATAAACTTACTATTTTACATGAGTAGTCTAAAGAACCTCCAGAGAGAATCCTTCCTCCCTAAGGTGCAACAGTAACAAAAAGCAATTGTTTTGCTCAATCTGGCAACATTCAGTGTGCTCAACCCTTCTCACTTCAGATCATTTGGGAACTCAAAGTGCATTTGTAAATCTCTGCTGTCATCTGCTATCCGGAAGGACAGCAGAGACCAGCTAAGTTTCCTGAAAGTTTGGGAAATGGTCTAGCTAACATGATTTTTATCTAGCAGAGGATTTAATTTGATTGCCTAATATTATGAATGAGAAAAGAGAATCCTAGAATGCATATTTTTGTTAAAAGCACACAGTGAACTGGGCAAGGGATATCCAACTTATTTTATATTTTGGTTAATTTGGAATTACACAGAAAATGATCTTATCTCTTAACTCCTATAATCAAGAGTCCTAAATATGCTTAATTATTTTTTAATTTCTAGTTTCTTCACAAGTCTATCTTTTTAGTTTTATTTTCATGCTGTTTATATTTTCCAAAGGTCCCGGCTCCTTCATAATACAGAAAAGGAAGTTACTTACCAACTCTCTCCTTTTCACCATTTATTGAGCTGTCTCTTTCTGATCAGGGAACTGATATGAATAAAACAGAACCTTATCCCTCAAGGATACTCTCTCGGTCTAAACGGAAAACAGATGGGCAAACAAATAATCACCTTTGCAGGATGCTAACGAGGTAACAGAAGCATGAACGAATGTTGAAAGATAAAAGCAGAAGGGAATACAATCTCTGCTTGCACAAAGAAGGAAGGAGATGTAAACTCATTTAAAATATAATGTTTGCACGCTTGGGTGGCTCAGTGGGTTAAAGCCTCTGCCTTCCGCTCAGGTCAGGATCTCAGGGTCTTGGGATCAGGCTCCCTGCTCTGCAGAGAGCCTGCTTCCACCTCTCTCTCTGCCTGCCTCTCTGCCTACTTGTGATCTCTCTCTCTCTCTGTCAAATAAATAAATAAATAAATCTTAAAAAAATAAAATATAATATTTATGCTGTCTTGAAGTATTCACAGGAATTTGCTGAATGGTCATGAAAAAGAGGAACATGACAAACACAGGGAATAACGAATCCATAAGCAGGAAGGCATGGAAAAAGTAAAGTGTGTTTGTTCATTTAAATGCAAGTAGTTGGATAGCTTAAAATCACAGTGTACAAGGAGGAATACTCTAAAATATATTCAATGCCTAACAAAAATATCATTGGCAAGAAATCAGTATGAGCAAACAGAGGCCATATTGCATAAAGCTGTGTAGACTATTCCAAAAATGTTCCTTATATTTGTAATTAGCATTCTCTCTCTAATTCCCCTAAGTATATTAAAAATATCCTATCATATTCTCATTGTTTCCCTATCATAAATCAAAATAATCTAGTAGAAGGTAGCAGGAGTTGGATAGAAAAGTGAGAAAAAAGTAAATGCCTCTGTGTAGAAATGCATTGAAGTATGAATAAACTTTTACGTGTGGACATGATTTCTTCCTTAAAAGTCTATATCACAAAATTATTCAGGGAAGATGACAGAGTTGGAAGCATAAGGAAACCTGCCTCTCCATCTAGACAACAATTATACCAGAAGACACTGATGTAATTATTTTGGAACTCTGGAGTCTATTAACAGTGTGCAATTTCCAGGGGAAGGATTGAATAATAAATTGTGGTTAATTTCAGTCAATTTCACCTCTTAGTACAGAAGCTGCTAAGAAGCCCAAATCCCATGGCAGGCAGCTATGCATGTGTTCTTGAAATAGCTTGCACACGGGTTGTGGGAGCAAAGGTGAGCAAAAAGGACCATATGCTCCACATACTAAGGGATCTGTCCTCTGATAGGTGATTAATGCTTCTGATCACAGAAGCAAAGAAAAAGCGGCCACTGACCACTGTTAAATGTAATGCCTATGGTAATCACAAAATATGTAAAAGGAAATGAGAAGGAAACTTAAATGTTCCATTATATAAAGTTAACTAAACTCAAGAGAAGGCAGTAATGCATGAAATGAGAAACAGAAAAAGCTGTAAGGCATACAGAAAACAAATAGTAAAGGAACAAATAAATTCCTCCTTATTAATTATTTTAAATGTAAATGGATTAAACTTTTCAAACAAAAGACAGAGACTGGCAGAAAGGATTAAAAAAAGATCCAACTACATGTTATCTACAAAGGACTCACTTTAGATCCAGACACGAACAAACTGAAAGTAAAGGATGGGAAAAAGACATCCCATGAAAAGATTCCACAAAAAAAGTAATGAAAAACAAGCAGAGGTGTCTAGAGTAATATCAAACAAAACAAAATTTAAAAAATTTTTTACAAGAGACAAAAAAGGACATTAAATATTAATAAAAGGTTCGATATGCTACCAGACCCCCATAACAGATTCTTGTGTCTCAATATTATAGAAATGAATACTGAAATTGAGGGAAAGAAACCAGGTGGAGTTTATCAGAGATAGCTGTGTACAAGGGAGCTTACAGGTGTAGAGTGCAAGGTTTTACAAAGGGACTTTTCTGAAGGGTGATGGGCTGGGAATAGAGAAGCCTCCCTCAGTCCCATGGTCATTATCTTGTGGTTGTTACTTTTCAGTGGACACAAGACAATCACAGGATGTCTTTTTCAATGGTTGACATTCTTTTAGGGCTCCTGGAAAATAGAAATACTTGTGGAAGCAGGTTTTAAATTGTTACTTCTAATTCTGCCCAGATAACTATTACTCTTGTTTGTCTGCTTTCCTAGAAGAAGGTATTTGTCTCTAAGCATATGGAAACTTTTAACCCTTGCCCCAGACCTGTGGCTTTACAGCAGTTAAGTCCCTCTTGCTTTTCCTATACTGTCTCAAATATAGCAGGAAGATATAACAATGAAAAACATTTATGCATCTAATAACAAAAAAAAATGAAACAAAACTGACAGAACTAAAGGGAGAAATAGACGCTTCTACAACAATAGTAGGAGACTTCAATACTCCAGTCTCAAAAATGGATAGAAATGTCAGAGAGAAAAAAATAAGGAAGTAGAGGACTTAAACAACACTTTAAAAAGCCAACTAGATCTAAGAAACAGATAAAGAACACTCTATCCAATCATAACAGTAGTCACATTCCTCTCAAGTGCACATGGAACATTTCCCAGGATAGACCATATAATAGGTCACGAATTAAGTCTTAATAGATTTAAAAAGAGATACGAAGTATTTCTCTGACCATAGTGGCATGAAGTTAAAAATCAACAAAAGTAAAACTGAAAAATTCACAAATATGTAAATATTAAACAATATACTTTTTTAAAAAAGATTTTATTTATTTATTGGACAGAGTGAAAACGGGAGTGGCATTCAAAGGGAGAAGCAGGCAGAGGGAGAAACAAGCTCCCCATTGAGCAGGGAGCCTGATGTGGAACTCAATCCCAGGACCCTGGGATCATGACCTGAGCTGAAAGCAGCCGCTTAACCAACTGACCCATTCAGGTACCCTAAACAATATACTTTTAAATGACCAATGGATCAAAGAAAAATCACAAGAGAAATTAGAAAGTACTTAGGATGAATGAAAATGAAATATATCAAAATTTATGAGACTCAGCGAAAGTGGTGCTGAGAGAAAAATTTATAGCTATAAATGCTTACATTAAAAAAACAAAAACAAAAACAAAAAAGGTGTTGAATCAAGAACCTAGCTTTACAAATTATGGAACTAGAAAAAGAAGAGAAACTAAACTCAAAGCTAGCAGAAATGATATAACAAAAAGATGAAAGCACTGATAAAACAGACAACAGAAAAAGAGAAAAACAGAGAAACCAAAATTTGGTCAACAAATTGACAAACTAAGAAAAAACCAGGAGAACCCAAATTACAAAAATCAGAAACAAAAATGGACCAATTATACAGAAATAAAAGGAACATATGAGATACTATGAATAACTGTATGCCAAAAAATTGGGTAACCTAGATGAAATGGACAAATTCTTAGAAACACATAATCTACCAAGACTAAATTATGAAGAAGTAGAATCTGACTGGACCTACCAGTAGTAATGAGAGAGAATCCGTATTCAAAAAATCTTACAACTAAAGCCCTGAACTTGATGGCTTTATTGATGAATTCTATAAAACATTTAAAGAACTGATTCTAATCCTGCTCAAACTTGTGCAAAATATTGAAGAAAAGGGAACACTTCCTAACTTGCTCTATAAAGCTAGCATAACCCTAATGCCAAAGCCAAAGACACTACAAGAACTACAGACCAGTATCTTTAGTAAACCTTGATGCAAAAATCCTTAACCAAATATGAATAAACAGAATCCAGCAGCATATTAAAAGGATTAAGTCACTGTCTAACTTGGTTAATCAAGATTATAGCTACATTAATGCTCCAAGAGTACTTTATATAAAAGAACGTATTTTCTACATATATCCAGCTCCCCAGTCGACAGAGAATTCAAGGCAATTTTTCAAAGCAAAACTCATACTAATGGGAATGCTATTTTGAGGCTAGGGATTTCTCCCCATGTTCCATAAATAACACAGATAGGAATCTACCTCACATATAAAGCCAACCACATACTTACAGCTGGTATGAGTGTTGGGAGTCTTTAAGAGTGAATGTTTAAAACAGAAAATGTCAAGAAGACTCAAAAAGAATAAAAATGGAAAGCTACAGAGTGAGTTGTAACATATGGTACATTTATTTAATGTCTTTTTGTTAATGAACCAAAAAATGTAAGCAGCAAATTAATTACATGTGCCAATGATACAAGATTAAGATGTGGCACCAGTGGCATGAAGACAGAAAAAGAATGCAAAGGTTCTAGTTTGAACATATGGGTAGAAAAAGAAAATGGGCTTTGGGACCACTATAAACAAACCACCACATTGTATAAAATATAAACACGCTGTATAAAGGAAATCTGGGAAAACTTAGCATGCAAAGGCAGATGCTGAGGGGAAAGAGGGAAAAGTGGTCATAAAGCAGCCACTTGAGATGTGAGTGAAATATCATCAAAGTGGAAGAGGAGACCAAAGCCTCTAAGAGTGGCTTGTGAAGTGTTTAGGAAACACTAAATCACAGTCTATTATTTTGGATTTTGGAATATTTGAGCAGCAGCAAAATAATTAAGAGGAGAGATTTCACTTAAAAACCCTGACTTTACACTTTGCTGGAGGTTTATTAGCAGAAGCACAACTTTCTGGGCAGTTTTATTTTGCTGTATCTCTTTTTTTTTTAAGATTTTATTTATTTTAGCCATTCTGACTGGTGTGAGGTGGTTTTGATTTGTATTTCTCTGATGCCGAGTGATGCGAGCACTTTCTCATGTGTCTATTGGCCATTTGGATGTCTTCTTTGCAGAAATGTCTGTTCATGTCTCCTGCCCATTTCGTGACTGGGTTATTTGTTTTATGGGTGTCGAGTTTGAGAAGCTCTTTATCGATTTTGGATACTAGCCCTTTATCTGATATGTCGTTTGCAAATATCTTCTCCCATTCAGTCAGTTGTCTTTTGGTTTTGTTGACTGTTTCCTTTGCTGTGCAAAAGCTTTTAATCTTGATGAAGTCCCAATAGTTCATTTTTGCCCTGCTTCCCAGTCAGAATGGCTAAAACCAACAAGTCAGGAAACGACAGATGTTGGCGAGGTTGCGGAGAAAGGGGACCCTCCTACACTGTTGGTGGGAATGCAAGCTGGTGCAGCCACTCTGGAAAACAGTATGGAGATTCCTCAAAAAGTTGAAAATGGAGCTACCCTACGACCCAGCAATCGCACTACTGGGTATTTATCCTAAAGACACAAAGGTAGTGATCCTCAGGGGCACGTGCACCCGAATGTTTATAGCAGCAATGTCCACAATAGCCAAACTATGGAAAGAACCTAGATGTCCATCAACAGATGAATGGATAAAGAAGANCTATGGAAAGAACCTAGATGTCCATCAACAGATGAATAGGTAAAGAAGATGTGGTATATATATACAATGGAATACTATACAGCTATCAAAAGAAACGAAATATTGCCGTTTGCAACGATGTGGATGGAACTGGAGGGTATTATGTTGAGCGAAATAAGTCAATCAGAGAAAGACAATTATCATATGATCTCTCTGATATGAGGAACTTGAGGGGCAGGGTGGGGGGNGGGGGTCGTGGGTGGTAGGGAGGGAAAAATAATGAAACAAGATGGGATGGGGAAGGAGACAAACGATAAGAGACTCCTAATCTCAGAAAACAAACTGAGGGTTACTGCGGGGTGGGAAGGTAGGGATAGGGTGCATGGGTTATGGACATTGGGGAGGGTTTGTGCTTTGGTGAATGCTGTGAAAGATGCAAGCCGGATGATTCACAGACCTGTACCCCTGGGGCAAAGAATAAAAAAAATAAATTAAAAAATTAAAAAAAAAGATTTTATTTATTTATTTGACAGAGAAAGAGAGAGAGAGTTATCTTTGGCAGAAAGGCAGGCAGAGGGAGAAGGGGAAGCAGGCTCCCCGCCGAGCAGAGAGACCGATGCAGGGCTCAATCCCAGGACCCTGAGATCATGACCTGAGCAGAAGGCAGAGGCTTAACCCACTGAGGCACCCAGGCACCCCACTTTGCTGTATCTTTATCTCAGTGAATATCTTAGCAAATAGAGCAGCACTTTGAGATGTAAATACTTGCCTTAGATTTAAGCCTTAGATACTGACCCCAGGAATGTAGAATATATTTCTGATTGAACTCAGGTTGTCCTCTTCTAGTAATGACATACCAGGAGTAGAAAGAAAGAGCAAGATGAAAGCACTGTCCATCACCATTCACTAACACCCAGGTCTAAGGGTAGTACTCATCTCCCATGTCACTTATCTAACCTTCTCCTTCAATCTATCCCCAACTCCCTTTCCTTGCACATAAGGGCATGAACTGCTCTCCTACTACCTTACATTCCCAAACACTGGTCTTTTTCAACTGGGGATCCTCATTTGAACTGTAAAAAACAGAAAAATAATTAGAGTTTGTTATTTTCTCGGTTCTTCCAAGGGCGCTACCAACTAGTAACACTCCAAAAGTATAGGAGAGAATTAATTAATTATGTACAATAAATATCATATGGCATTACAGCTCAATTCTCATAGCTCTCAGGTCTTTTTTTTCCCTATTCTTTGTTCTTCTATATCATTCCCAATTTCTGGTAAAATGATTACAAGCAAATTATTACAAGGCTAAGCAAGCCTAGCCTTTGTATCTGCAACCTATACATCATTTTCCCAACTATTCCCACCAGCTTAACAACCTCATATCGGGCAACATTAAGTCCAACAGAGATTTAACCATCTCACATCTAGCAACATAAGTCCAATAGAGTTGGAGATATAAGTGGGCAGCCCAACTAGAATATTCAAACACCTGAAACTATCTGATAGGACAGAACTAAACATAATTTTTTCCCCATTCGAATGTCCAGAAGTTCTGGAAGACTAATGGAGATTCTGAAATGTAAGGCACAGTTTCCACCTATGGTACTGTGGCAACTGGCTGTGGCGCAGCACAGTGGCATACAGAAAAGACCATGGGCTTGGGAGTCAGCCAGGCCTATTCTTGACAGCTCTGCCTCTTAATGTTTGTGTGACTCTAGACACTTCCTGTAATTTTATAAGATTCAGTTTCCTCATACAAAAAAATGGCAATACTAGTAGTGACTCATTGGCTTATTTTGAATAAAAGGTGAGTCTATATACATAGAATAAGTGGTATTATACATAACAATAATGTTAGTTTCCTTACTTTTCCTGGAAAAAATAAGATGTGCCTGAGAGAGGTGAGCAAGAGTCCAAAGCAATTACTGATAAGTGCTCAGTGAGAAATGATGCAGGAGGTAAATACGGTTATTCTAAGTATTATTATCGATCAAGGAAGTAAGTTCTATTGTTGATAAGAACCAAATGATAAATGATGTCCTCAGTAACACCCTTTCAGAAGAAGAAAAGGATAACTTAATGTGGACTGCACTGAACTTCAAAAGTGGGTGTGGCAGGGGCAGCAGAACTTGAAGGATGGGTGTTACATACTTTGTTTCTGGCTTATTTTTCTTTTACTGGTAATTAACATGAAACAAAATTAACTTGTTTCAGACAGAGTTTTATCAATTTTAACTCATGTTCATTTGTGTAACCTCCACCATAATCAGGATACTGAACAGTTCCATCAACCCAAAACTCCTCCTAGTACTGAGGCTTTGTAGTCATACCCTTCTCCCAACTCGAACATTAGACAACAACCCTTGTCTGTCGATAGCTTTGTTACATAGCTTTGTCTTTTCAAGAATGTCATATAAATGGCATCATACAGTATGCAACCTTTTGATACTGGCCTCCTTTACTCAGTGCAATGTCTTCCATAAATCCATATTGCTGCATGTACCAATGTATCATTCATTTTTATTGCTGAGAAGTATTGTGCTCTATGGATATGCCACAATTTATCCATTCAGCCATTGAAGGCCACTGGGTCACTTTTAGGTTTTGTGACTAAAGTAGGGATAAAAGTTTGTGTAGAGGTTTTCGTGTGAATGTAAGTTTTCATTTTTTTAAGGTAAATACCTAGGGGTGGGATTACTGGGTCATACAGTAAGTAACCCAACATTAACTTTATGGGAAACTGTCCAACATTTTTCCAGAATGGCTGTACCATTTTACATTTCTACCAGCAATATGTGAGAATTCCAGCTATTCTACAAAGTCAACAATTAGTACTGTCAATATATATTTTTTAATTTAGCCATTTTAATAGGTGTATAGTGGTATTATGTCATAGTTTTAATTTGCATTTCCCTAATGGCTCATGTTGTTGAACACATTTGCAGCTGTTCATTTGCCATCTATATATCCTCTTTGGTTTATATTTTAATTTAGCTTTTAAAATGTTTTGTTTCTGACACTTATTTTATTTCCTAATTACAAAAGTTATCTTTTTAAATGGAATTTGAAAATTACACAGCACTGTAAGTTAAAAATGTGCTGTAATTTCTATTACCATCTTCTGTCCCAATAACAAAACTACAATGAATAATTTGGTATATTTTGTCCCAAGTTCTGTAATATACATTTGCAAATGTAATTATGGGAAGAGATGTGTATTGTGTTTTTAAGAATAAAACTGGGATCATACAGTAAATATAGTTTTAGTGGCTGAAAGTAGCATTATTGTATATATCTTCTTGAGATACAGTGCCAGGAGTAGATTTTCAAGATCAAAAAAGAACAAGTAAATCCATTTTAACCCTCACTAGTAATGTAGCAGTATGCCTGTATATTGAATGATATCATGCTCTAATAACAAATAAATTCTAAAATCTCAACAAGTCAACATAATAAAGGTTTACTTCTAATCATACCGCACAGAAGCTTGGTGGCTCTCCCTTAACAGTGAAGGGATCAGTTATGTTTCCATCTTGCAAGTCTGTGATCCTGGAACCTTCCTTTATTAGTTGCCTGAATGAGCTGAATGAGCAAGGGGAAAGTTTCTAACACTCCTATTTTTAACTAGAAGTGATACATCATTTCTGTCCTCTTACTAGTGATGGGAATAAATTATGTGACATACCACATAATTTATATAGGTACACAGGGCTGAGGTGCAGAGCAGTGTATGGTTACTGGGGAAGCAATAATTTAACTGTCACTGCCAAAATGCAGCAGGGGCACAATTTTGACTAACTCTAATGGAATAGAGGCATTCCAGAGAAGGAAAGTTCAATCTAGGGAAGCAAGGTGCATATAGCTTTATTAAACAATGATTGTGTATGGTGGCTAACATAAAAAAATGATTAAAGTTTTAGGTCCACTTAAAATATGTTCACATGGGGCGCCTGGGTGGCTCAGTGGGTTAAAGCCGCTGCCTTCGGCTCAGGTCATGATCCCAGGGTCCTGGGATCGAGGCCCACATCGGGCTCTCTGCTCAGCAGGGAGCCTGCTTCCTCCTCTCCCCTCTCTCTCTGCCTGCCTCTCTGCCTACTTGTAATCTCTCTCTCTGTGTCAAATGAATAAATAAAATCTTAAAAAAAAATATGTTCACATGAAGGAGATAAATGCAAGTTATTAAAAATTCTAATTAAAAATATTTTCTAGAAGTTGAATTCTCTTAAGTCAGAGGTATATTTTCAACTGCTATTGTATGATTAATCTTTGCAAACTCTTTCATTTTATTTATGGCTCCCTAAAGCATGATAGACTTCTCAGTCCACACAGCATATCCAAACCATAAGCATTCCCTTTGAGGTGTATATATATGTATATAATCACATGGTCTTATCTAGCCAACATTAAGTATTTGCCATTTCTCTGATGTCCTGCTTCTTTCACCCACAACAATGATCAAGAACCAACTAATTAAAAAATGTATTGTAACAATTAAAATAATTATAGAAGAGTTTTCAAACATCAAAAACAAACTGAATCAATCCGTTATAATTCAATGCAATTATGTTTAAATAAATAATGTTTAAATTATGTTAAATAAAACCATATATAGAAACCTCTTCCTATTCTCTAGGCAACATATTTTAATTATCCAGATGACTTGTTCTTTTTGTCAATGAACTGAACTTGGTATCATCCTTTCTTGAACTTTTGTTACATTGCAAACATTTTTTTCAATTCTAAATAACCACAACATTGCCCAGGGAGGAGCAAATTGTAGGCTCTGAACAATTTTTTTTTAAGGTGGTTAAAAATGCCAATCATACCAATAAAGCCAGGATTATTTCCCCTTCCTCTCCCAAAAAGGTGAATTCAATACTAAAGCACAGTGTTGACTAACATAAACCCTAAGACATTAGGAAAGTAAAATCAGTTTAAAATGAGTATGTAAAAGAACTTTTAAGAAGAAATACACAAATGGCAGATCACAGCCTGAGATAGGGACATTCTACTGTTGTTTTCTAGTAAAAACAGTGGGATTTATTTGTTATTAGAGCATGATATCATTCAATATACAGGCATACTGTTACATTACTAGTGAGGGTTAAAATGGATTTACTTGTTCTTTTTTGATCTTGAAAATCTACTCCTGGCACTGTTTCAGTAAAGTGTGAGAATAATAGTTAATGTTAATCCCCAATATTAGATGCTCAGGGTTTTGCTTTGAAAATTTATTGTTATTGATGTTATTGTTATGGGATGAGTCAATCCCTGATAATGAACCATTATTTTGTTTAAGCCATATAAAGTCCATTAGTTGTATTCTTGGAAGGCCATTGACTAAAATATTTAAACTCTTAAAATGATGTCACTAAGGAAAAGAAAAGTGTTAACAAGACCAGAGGATGATGAGTTGAGGAAGGTACTAGCACAACCTGAGCCTGGTGGATTGAAATAATAGATAATTGAATGATCATTCACCATATGTCTGGCATTTTGTCTAACATTTAGTATGAACTGGTTTATTTATTCCTTAAAACTATACTATAAACTACATATGATTTTAGCCCTTTTAACATATGGGAAAACTGATACAAAGAAAAGTCATTTATTAGAGTTAATAGAGTTATTGGTTGGGTGACCCTGGGTTTGAATTCTGCCTAGCACCAGAGTTCACACTTATATAACTACTGGCACCAAAGGCTTGGTCTGCTGTAGTCTGAATATCACATTCAGGTCACAGAGAGTTAATCTATAAATGATGTATGGACTGTGGGAGCCAATGTTAAGGATGTTCCAGAGAAAGAGCCTGGAAACATGGAATCAAAGAGAAGAACAAAAGATAGAAAAAAGACTCAAGAGTCTTGAGAATTGAGCTGTAAGACACTGTCTATAACTCACCTCAGATTCAAGTGTTTAATAAGCTGAGTCATGTGAAGAACGTAACATATTGCCCGGAATACACTAAACGCTCAAAACCTGCCCACTATTACTGTTACTAGAATTATTACTTTTTTAAGGATTTTATTTATTTATTTGACAGAGAGTGCATAAGTGGGGTAGGAGCAGAGAGAGAGGGAGAGGGACAAGTAGACTCCCCTCTGGGTGCAGAGCTGGACAAAGGGCTTGGTCCTAGGACCCTGAGATGACCAGAGCCAAAGTCAGATGCTTCATTGACTGAGTCACCCAGGTGTCCCTCTGTCACTGAAGTTATTATAATTTATACCAAAGTTTAGCTTGCATGAGGCTTAACATGAGGCTTGACAAGATCTCTCCTGCTCTGTCTCATGGCATCTCATCACAGCCCCCACCACACCTGCCCTTTTCTCAGTTTCCCATTCCAAATTTCTAAGAGAGTAATATGATTTCCCCAGCTCATACTTTTGCTGTGGTTGTAAATGATAAGTAAATGCCAGCCTGTGGAATGACAGCCACTGTGTACATAATCCAACCTCGGCCAACCTGGAGTGACTACACAGTTGCCTCCTTCATACCAAAGCTGATGGTTGCCATTAGAAAGAATATGCTGAGNTCGTGGGGGGTAGGGAGGGAAAAATAATGAAACAAGATGGGATGGGGAAGGAGACAAACCATAAGAGACTCCTAATCTCACAAAACAAACTGAGGGTTACTGGGGGGTGGGAGGGTAGGGATAGGGTGGATGGGTTATGGACATTGGGGAGGGTTTGTGCTTTGGTGAATGCTGTGAAAGATGTAAGCCTGATGATTCACAGACCTGTACCCCTTGGGCAAAGAATAAAAATAAAATTAAAATTAAAAAAAAAAAGAATAGTTGAGACCGAATTTATACTGACTCTGAAGAATATCTGTTTTTTATACTGACTGTTTCATCGACACTACAAGTATGCAAGAATGTTGTGTGAGTGGGGGTCACAATAAAATGGTGAGCAGTGGGGACTCATTCATTTGTGGCCACTAGTGACCTTTATTCATTCATTCCATCTTCAATTTACATTTTTGAGTGCTAATAGAGTTAGTTTAATGAAATACAAAGATGGTAATGATGCTGCTGATGATATTTAACATACAGGATGTTTATTTTATGCAGGCACTGTTCTAAATATTTTAGTCTTAACACCACATGTAATTCTTACAGGAGTGACATGAGATTATATTACTATGATGATTCTCCATTTTGCAAATGTGGAAACAGACACTGAAAGGTCAAGTAACCTGACCAAGATTATACAGCTAATAAGCAGTGGAGTTAGGATTTGAAACAAGGCAGTCTGTATCCAGAGCTTGTTCTCACAATCACTATACAACACAACCTATGCTAACCAACCCTATCTCCACCTCTAAGGAACTCAGAGGCCCTGTGACTATTGCAGAGTGGAGATGCTCTTTTTGGCCAAGGCAGACAAAATGGAAGGGAATGCTGGAGAGGGAAAACAGAAGCCTTTCTGGTCCTTTGAAATTACAAACCTTGACTATAACCTTAATGAGATTACGGCCAAAGACTCCAGGAAGCAATTTTCTGATTTTATCAAGTTGCTCTTTACCAAAGAAATGACAGAACAAAAAGAGGGTGTTAGTCAAAAGCCAACCATAGAAAATAGTAATTTATTGCAGAAAGTCATTTTCTAATTAGTTACTTTGCCTTATGTATCCCATTAATTCCCAAATCAGATTTGCCAATACCCCAGAATATTTCCCACTTACATATAAAGAATTGTGGAATGATTAAGTGTTTTATTCACTTACTTTCATAAATAATTCATATTAATTCTGAATTCTAAAATAAAAGAGTATGAGGTATCAATTTTATAGGTCATTATATTAAATTTAATTTTTAATATACCCCATGTAGAACATTTAAATGTGAAAAATATAAAAATATAAAATAATGAGATAATTTGTGTCAAAAAATTTTTCTGACAATTACTGTTAAAGACTAGACAAATGTTTGCACTTCTCTTAAATTGGTTTCTTTGCTGGTGCAAAGACATGCCACCTATGCATTACTGTAGCTCCTCTGAAAGCCTATAAATATTAAGTTTGATCTGGTTACTCAAAGAAGTTCCAGCCACTTATATTGGGAAGATTTTTATGATATTGATAAAGCACTTCCTGTTTGCATAAGCTTTATATCCATTACTGTATTATATTACAAAAGGAAGACCATATTTCTGCTATTTCAAGATGTGCCTGATATGACCCAGAATTATAGGTTGTAACCAAAAATCCAAGTGTGATAATGCTATGAAGTTATAGACTATAATACTTTAGGGAAGAAATGCTTTTATTTTACATAATGCTAAAATTATGGTAAATCATAGGGGTGCCTTGGTGGCTCAGTAGGTTAAGCATCTGCCTTCAGCTCAGGTCATGATCCCAGGGTCCTGGAATCGAGTCCCCACATCAGGCTCCCTGCTTAGTGGGAAGTCTGCTTCTCTCTCCCCCTCTGCACTTTCTCTCTCTTGGTGCACTCTCTCTCTTTAATAAATAAATAATCTTTTAAAAAATAAAATTATGATAAATTACAAATAATATTTACCATTTGTAATGTGCAGTTCAGTGAAGTATATTTACATTGTTGCACAAGTATCACCACTATCTCTCTGTAGAACTTTCTCATCATCCCCAAATGAAACTCTGTACCAATTAAACAATAGCTCCTCATACTCCCCCTCTGCCCAGCTTTAGGCAACCACTAGTTCAGTGTCCAAGAATTGAACTATTTAGATCCCACATATAAATGCAATCACGCAATATTTGTCCTTTTGTGTCCTGCTTCTTTCACTTATCATAATATCAAGGTTCATTCATGTTGTATCATATATCAATATTTCATTCCTTTAGGGCTGAAAAATATTCCATTGTATGTATATACTACATTTTGTTTACCTGTTCCTCTGTCGATGGACATGTGAGTTGCTTCCACCTTTTGGCTACTGTGAAAAATGCTGCCATGAACATGGGTATACAAATAGCTGTTCAAGTTCCTACTTTCAGTTCTTTCGGATATATATTCAGAAGTGGAGATGATGGATTATAAGGTAATTCCATGTTTAATTTTTTCATGACCTGCCATATTGTTTTCCAGAGCAGCTGTACCATCTTACATAGTCACTCAATGCACAAGGGTTCTAATTTCTTTACATTTTTTCAAACGCTTGGTATTTTCTGTTTTTTGATAACAGCTATCCAAAAGAGTATTAAATGGTATTTTGTGGTATTAAGAAATACCTTGTAAGTATGTTAAGCTTTGTTTCTTTTGTAGTGATTGCTAATACCCAAGGAATTAGGTGACTTATTATGTCATCCAATTGAATAATACTAATAAATAAATAACCTAAACTGAAAGTCAACACGGTAAGTTTTATTTGGGGACCTTCCAAATTCTATGTGATGACTTAAATCAATCCACAGTATCACCACACCCCCTTTCTTTTATGGCATGTACTCCTATGATATGAACATTTCAATTACCACACACCCAACCTCAAACTACATCATGTTCTCTACCTTTTTACCCATTCCATGCAGCTCCATCTTTTGTCCTTCTTTACATATTTCCTCCTTTGTGTTCTGTGCTAGATACCTTCCTAGAGTTTATAAAAGTGAACTTCAGCTTTAAATATCAACAGCCTAATTTTCATAAAGAGAAGATTACTAAGATGCAAGATTCTGAAAAATAGTTGCTAAGATTTCTAGGAAGTGGTACTTGCCTGTCACTTTGGATTGTCCACTTCAGCCAGTCTAGCCATTCATTTATATGCATTATTATACTTGCTTCTGAAACTGAAATGAGTCCCTGCTTACATTACTTTACTTAACCTCAGACTCTAAATTCCAAGATTCAATAAAAAAGGAAGTTGTAAAATGATGAACTCATGCAGTCTCATTTTCAATTTATCATATAAAAAATGACAATTCTAGGTTGGATGAAAACACATTGTTTCCTCATATAATTATTAATATAATGTTTTTGTTTTACCTATTATACTCATTTATCTCTATTTTTAAAATTCTTCCATTCTTATTCTCTTCTCCAAAGTGATGTCCTAACACCTAGCACAATACTCACCATGTGTTTTACACATTCGGTGATTATTATTATTATTTTTTTATTAAAAGATTTTATTTGGGGCACCTGGGTGGCTTAGTGGGTTAAAGCCTCTGCCTTCGGCTCAGGTCATCTCAGGATCCTGGGATCGAGCCCCGCATGGGGCTCTCTGCTCAGCAGGAAGCCTGCTTCTGCCTCTCCCTCTGCCTGCCTCTCTGCCTATTTGTGATCTTTCTCTGTCAAATAAATAAATAAAATCTTAAAAAAAAATATTTTATTTATTTGTCGGGCAGAGAGAGAAAAGAAAGCACAAGCAGGGAGAGAGGCAGGCAGAGGCAGAAGCAGGCTTCCAGCTGAGCAAGAAGCCCGATGTGGGAATCAACCCCAGGACTCTGGGATCATAACCTGAGCTGAACGAAGGCAGCTGCTTAACTGATTAAGCCACTCAGGCATTACCTCCATGATTATTTTTGAATTTATTAGAGTTTATAAACCACAATCTTACTCTCTCTATGGCTACATTTTACAGCCAAATTTATTAGCGGAGGGTATCCTAAATTTCTTTTAATCTATTATGTATGTTTTACTGGCCCTCTACTCCTTCAATGTCAGTAAGCATGGATCTATTAAGGTTTTATGGTGGTAGACTCTATGACTTGTTCCTGTTTTAACCTGTATCTGAGTACAGGGTCTGACACGCAACAGGGACTCAATCAGTCCCTTCCCCCATAGAATTTAAAACACAGTTAATAAAAATAAATAAGTAAATAGATAACAAAATAAAAATAGAGTCAATAGTTCTCTTAAATAAACTATTATAGTAAGTCATATTTTGAACTAATTCTAGTATTAATATTTCAATTCTATTTAAATTATATATAAAAACAAAAGCATTAACTTGGCTTTTGCTGTGCATTCACAGGTAAGTATAATCACAAAAAACTCAAAATCTTTTCTAAATAATTTTTAAATCAATCTATAAAGTGAATTCAAGTAGTTCCGCTACTTTTATTTACTCTCCCTACAGAGAAATAAAGAAATAGTACAATTTCCTTCATCCTGAGACTAAAGTTCACAATGTTATTTCTCTTTCAATTGACATATCTTCTTCCAAAAAATGAACTCTGATAAAATAAGTCACTGTATCTTAAAACTTTTAAGAAAGTGACTTCAATGTTAAGGAATCCTATTATAATCTTGGGTGATTTATATTTGCTACTTTACACTTACCTGTTTTTTTTTTTTATCTTCTCACAGAAACAGTGGCATTAATTTTTAAAAATAAGTAAAGATGTATATAGTATGAAGTTCAGAACTCACAAAATGAAATACAGTGAAAATGAAATTTAACTCCTATCTGTAAACCCCAGTCATTTACCTTTTCAATAGAAGCAATCATTGTGATAAATTTACTATATTTCATTAGAAATATTGTTATGTCTACACAAGCAGTGTTTCATGGGGGAAGAGGACATTTCATAAAAAAATCTTCTTTACTCTATAGACAGGCCTTCTGTACTCTTAGCAAGCAAAGAAAGTAGATTCCCAGATTGTGATTCTATATCCATCATTATCCAATCAACAATCTCTCAGTATCCAATGTTTAAATTTCTTGGAAAACATGTAGCTGGCCAAGCTTAGGTCAGTTGTCCACCCTTGGTCTAAGCAGCTATCACTGGGGAAGGAGGGATGGATGGAACTTTGTGGTCTGTAGAACTGCCCCTCATAAAGACTGCTGGTGAAGAACATCCTTAAAGAGTGTACAACTGAAGAACTAGTGACTGACACGTCTCCTTCACCATTTAAAAAATTCCACAGGAGTTGTGAAAACTGGTTTAAGAAAAGATGATGATTGACCCTACTAAGATTTATGACCATCACTCATTCTTCAGCAAAATGTTTGCCTTTGCAGTGGGTTTATTCTGTTCCTACTTGGTTATGAGAAATAAACTGAACACAGGACAATGGGAATAGTTAGGTATGGGGCAGCCTACCCTCCCACAATTTGGTACATCGTGGCCCAAGTGGACACTACACAAGATAGGCCATTTTTCTAGAATCCCATCTTGAAGAGCAGTAGGAGACTGTGGGGTATACCACAAGGTATAGATAATTAAGATGGTGCAAAAGAAGTCATGAAAAACCACCTCTTCCATATCAAGGAACTGGGCAGTGGGAGGTCCTCTGCTATGCTCCAGAAAGATCTTATTGTTGTTCTCTATGAGACAAAGCTTTTGGATATCTGCTACTTGTGGTATGCTGGAGTTGTTCCATAACAGCTCAAGAAAGCTGTCAAAATGTCCAGAATTTTGCAAGCCAGTTGTTAAACACAAGATTTGGTAAAAAGTCATATAAACTTGCAACTAAATAAATTATATTAAAAACCAAGGAAATAAATACCATAAACTCATCATTTACTAATTATTTTACTACATTTACTATGATCTGTTCCCGAAGGTCACCCAGCCTGCTAACCATATAAGAACTACAGTAGCTACCAGATAGGAAAAAAAGACTTTTGACCCTGCTGACAAACCCAACTTTCAATCCCTGGCCCCACACATCAAAGGAGGTGGGGAAGATGGGGAAGAGTTCGCTAAAAAGTACTGACAACATCCCAGTCTCCAATGCAGGAGCCTTAGGCTATGGAAGCACCACTGAGGATAACCTTTACATATTCAAATGGATTAAATTGGTATATAGTAGATTTTTCAAATGCTGAAAGTTATCAGAATGCTAGGAATCTGGCTAAGATGTTGAAAGGGTCTAGAAAGGAAAAGCAGGAAGACAGCAGTCTGAGTCCACTTACGCAGCCAGCTTCAAGAAGATAGCATCCTGCTGTCGGGTGACCCCCTGGAAAACATAGCAGTTAAGAAAGTTGAACTAAGGAGTCAGAAAGAGAAAAGCTAGAGGGTATAAGGGCCAACATTGCCTAAGGTCAAAGAGCGATAGAGCCAATTCCTCTACCGTGAGGTATGCCGATTTAACTCACCAATAAAAATGTCTTAATCAGCTCCTTCACTCTTGGCTCCCTGGGAGAAATGATTATGGAGACAGAGGAATTTACGTCTCCGCCCAACACTCCCCACTCCTGGGAAGGGAGAGCTGAGTACAAAATGCTACTACCATAGTAAGGAGGAAAAGGGACCCCTCCTCATCCGTCCTTAAGTCAAAGGTCAAGAAAAGCATTGATTCAGGAATTCAGCAGATTGAAGAGGGGTTACAAAAAACAAGGCAGGTACAAATTGATAAGCAATCTAGAGAGATGTTTAAAGACTTTTTACATGTAGCCTAAGGCCAGGAGATTGCGAACAGATTTTGACAGGAGAGCAAATCAGGGCAGGGCTTTTTGTTACTTTTTATTTTCTATTTTTTACAAAGACTGGAATCAGGTCCGTGATGTGGGAAAGACAGTCTGAGGTAAACTGAGCAAATAAACATGTGCCAGCCAGTCTTATGGATAAAGAACGGGGACATTAGCCATTAACGAAGGGTTAAGAGACCTGGGTGGCAGTTTCAGCCATGCTGGCTGTCCTGCTAAGTAGCCACGGACCCTGCAATAGCTGTATCACTTCCTCCACTGGATATCAGTTCCCTGCACATAAAAGGAAGTCTTTTTCTGCTCCAATACTGAATCATTTTAGAAAAGGAGCTCCAATGCTCTATAGCTTCCTTGGTGATTGGTGTGATGCAGTGAACCTGCTCTGTGTCATCTAGGTATGAAAATGTAGGAATTATTTGCATTCCTAACAGTGACAGTGAAGCACATCTCGGACCTTGGATATCAGTTCAAATCTCACCCTTTAGGGTAAGAAATGCTGAGTGTGGTCTCCAATAGATCAGGTAAAGTGAAATAAGAAATTCCATTTAAAACTCCACAAGCAGGTTCACCCTTCTTTCCATATTTTTCTAGGAATCAGTGAAACAAGAGAATGACTCCAAGAACAGGGCTTGCATTTGAAAATAATGACACATGACACATTCTGAACAATGATTTATATGATTTTCCTTCTGTGCCTGCTTCTTCTTTCTCCCTAACCCACACTTAGAAAATACTACAGGGAAAAAAAAAATGTCTTCCACTATAAAAACTGCTTCAGGAAAGAGAAGACCTTATTATTATTTATTTTCAGGCCCTAAAAATATCATGTATTCAAGAAACTGAACCTTAGGGGCACCTGGGTGGCTCAGTGGGTTAAAGCCTCTGCCTTCGGCTCAGGTCATGATCTCAGGGTCCTGGGATCGAGCCCCACATTGGGCTCCCTGCTCGGCAGGAAGCCTGCTTCCTCCTCTCTCTCTGCCTGCCTCTCTGCTTACTTGTAATCTCTCTCTCTCTGTCAATAAATAAAATCTTTAAAAAAAAAAAGAAAAGAAAAACTGAACCTTGGAAAGGAGAAAAAGATTCTGACTTATCCTCAAACCTAAACTCCTCTGAAAGAGATTACATTAGGCAGGATCTAGCCATTTCAAAGGCCAGCCAAATGACTCTTTTTCCTTCTCCCACAGAGGACTCAAGGCCTCACATTTGAGTCTCTAAACTGTACCATTCTGAAAAGTCACAGATTAAAAAAATGCTTAAAAAAAGCAGACTTCAGTTCTGCTATTATAACAGCAGAATTATTCTCGCATTCATTTCTAGAGACCAAAAGAAGGAAGACTTCTCCAGGATAGCCCCAACTTCTGGACAGGTTTTACAGTTACTTAAGGGGAATGTGTCTAGTCTAGGGGAGCCACAGAGTGTTGGTTGTGCAGCTTAGAGTCCAATGATGAGCTCTTGTGGAAAAACATGAGTTTCTTTGGGCACTCAGAAGACTCTGACAATGTTCATGGAGTTATTACTAAAAGGCATTCTCTTTCCCTCTCCCTCTCTCTAACTCTTGAAAGGAAGAAATGATTAAAAAGATGGGACTCCCAGGAATATACAATTGCTGCTGGCAGGTCTTGTTTCTCCCACAGTCGTTTATACTTTGCAATGAGGATGTGAATGGCATTATCCTACAGAGAGCCCTATCCAAATACAATCTCATTACTAAAAAAACTCTGGAATCTAATGACGACTTCACTAATAGAGTTCTTTTCAGACACTTGTAGGATTTTCCAAACATCAAGAATTTAGCTTGCTGCATTGTGCAGGTGAACTACAAATTTTATACATACATACCTACACATATATCAGCAAGAAACACACACGTATGCACACACATACATACACACTACTGATATACATATTTATGTATGTGTGTATGTTTGCATATATATGTGTGTAAATTTGTGTTTCTTGCTAAGAAAAACTGAGAGGTTTTTGAGGCTGTCCAAAATGTGTTTCATCCCATTAATGTTGCCTAAAATTCCTTTCAGAGAACCAGAAATCCCTGCCTTGCTACAGACCTTGTTTCCAGTATGAGGCCTGAGTCTGCTCTCATGGTCTCTTCTGTGGTGCTAACCTGTACTTTAATGACCACTCTTCTGTCTCAACTTCCATGCTTGAACCTTTGACCCTTACCTAAGGGTGGCTGATGGGGGGAAGATGCTCCTTCCATGCTCATTCTCCTGCCCACTGGGTCCTGTTGTAAATGGACTAAACCCCAAGAATCTCCTTGCCTTTGTCTCCCAAATGCCTGGAGCTGCACATAATATTGCACTATGGATTGTCCCCACTAACAGGGATAAATTCTCACAGACAACTCCAAATTCTCACTTTGGGTAAGAAGTAGAATTTCAAAAAATCTGCCTTTTGGAGGTTTCATTACAAGCTTATCCAGAATTTTTTCCAGGAATGGGAAAGCATCAAAATAAATTGTTTTGAATTAAATTCTTCATCATGACAAAGTTCTTCCTTGATGAATGAATGACTGAATTTAAAAGCCCAAGAGGAAGCATGAGGAGAGAAGAATAAGGGAATCGTGGTGACTGACTGCAGAATAATTAAGAAAAGATGTTATACGCTGATAAAAAAGCAGTCTGAGCACATCGCTGGGTTGTCCTTTGAGGAAACTAAGCTTGTGGTCTAATGACAACTCAACAAAAGTGCTGTAAAAATTGAGAATGATATATATTTAATTCATATGCTTAAAATGTTTTGATATATAATTGGAAGAATAAAGTCTGCCATTCAATCAGATTTGTCAGACACCATCCCTTCCTAGTGAATATAAAAAAATATGCACAAGTGATTATATCATAAATTAATCTTTGAAATTAAAATGGCCATCTTTTACAAATGTAGTAATCTGAAGGGGCACATGCACCCGAATGTTTATAGCAGCAATGTCCACAATAGCCAAACTATGGAAAGAACCTAGATGTCTATCAACAGATGAATGGATAAAGATGCGGTATGTATACAATGGAATACTATGCAGACATCAAAAGAAATGAAATCTTGCCATTTGCAACGATGTGGATGAAACTACAGGGTATTATGCTAAGTGAAATAAATCAATCAGAGAAAGACAATTATCATATCATGTCTCTGATATGAGGAATTTGAGGGGCAGGGCGGGGAGTCTTGAGGTTTAGGGAGGGAAAAAATCAAATAAGATGGGCTCGGGAAGGAGACAAACTATAAGAGACTCTTAATCTCATGAAATGAAACAAACTTGAGGGTTATGGGGGTGGGAGGTAGAGACAAGGTGGTTGGGTTATGGACATTGGGGAGGGTTTGTGCTATGATGAGTGCTGTGAAATGTGTAAGCCTGATGATTCACAGACCTGTACCTCTGGGGCAAATAATACATTATATGTAATAAAAAAATAATAATATCTAAATGAAATACCTGCTTTAGAGTTATCACCTGCTTCTTCACCTGGAAGTGCTACAGGCAGAATACTGGGAAATGATAAATAGATATTTTATTGTAGGCAACTTTAAGTTGTCTCTTCAATTGCTCTGCACTTCTAACTCTGGGAGCTTCCCCCCACCCAGACCTTAGGATATGACCCAGCAGCAAGTTGACACCCTATGCCTCTAACTCCTAAGAAATGGTAGTTTGGCCCACAGGTGGACACTTAATAAAACTGGATCAGATTAAAAATAAATAAATAAATAAATAAACAAATAAATAAATAAATAAAATGGGCATCTTTGTCAGAAAACTAAATAGTACATTTCTCTTTTAGTGTCACTGTTTTTTTTTAAAGTTTTAATTCCAGTATACTTAGCATACAGTGTTACATTAGTTTCAAGTATACAATATAGTGATTCAGTGTCACCAAGTTATTTGGAACATGTATTTTTTGCACAGTAAAAAGGTAGGACAAATATTAGTTACTTTAACTGTTTTTGGAGCCCTCTTCTCATGGTGATGGCTACATAGAGATTCATTAGTCTAGTCTCTCTTTGTGTATGTTTAGAAATTTACATCATACATTTGTTTAAAGAAGATACCCGATTCTTATAAGACAGAGATGATCCAGACCTCTCCACTTTAATTCTTAATTTATGCAACCTTCAATCACTCTCTAAAAACACTCACTTTGCTGGAACATTTGAGCATCACCTTCAAAGGATGGCAAGAGTTCTAAGCTGCTTTCCATCTCTTACCCCTCTACCCCCTTTACCAACCCTGCTGCTACTACTGACAGCTGGGATGGCTCAGCAATCATCAGGACTGTGGTCTAAGCTCACCTTTGTACCAGTCCATTATGTGAAATGGATGCCTGCCATACCCAGCTGTCAGGGAAGGTCCATCCTTATTCAGCCCCAGCAGAATAAAAATCCAGAGATGAAGCTTGCTGGCCTGAAGGGGTTTAAGTAGAGGCTCTTTTATTAGATGAGCTAAACACTGATCCCACAAAGAGTCAGGTTTTGCAGCAAGGACCTGCCTGCTGCCTTTCATCTTCTGTGATCTAGAGACTTAAACAATAAAAGTGTGCTCTGGCCCAAGACCCACTACCCCCCTCCAACTGAATGAGCCCTTTTTTGCCTTTGAGTTCCCACAGGACTTTATCTTACTTTTCTTGACACTGATTTCTTTCTACTTCATGTCTCATCTCTCCCTTTGTATTATAAATTCCAGAGAACAAAATGCCTCCCTGTGGCTTTGACTCACCTATAGCATCCAGCACTAGATAACAATTATCAGTCACTCTAGATGTTTGCAGCATTAACACTCCCAATTATGCCCTTATCCCAGCCCTATCTGTAGTCAGGACTCACAGAAAAAGACTTAAAAAGAAGAAAAATAATAAAAATATCATCAAACTACCAATCAGAAAACTCTTTTCTTTTAGCCAGGTCCCAGTTATTAAATTTTTTTTCTAAAAAATAAAAATAAAAATAAAATACCACTAAAAGCAACTCTGGCTAATAGATTAAAAAATATGTTCCTACAATGAGGTGATATGATAGATATCATGCACCCAATAACCCATATTGTGTAGATTTACCAAGGAAGAGCCTTATCAGAACCTATTTCTGACTCTTGAATCCCTTAGTCCAGCCACAAATATAAAAGGGACCAGAGAAGTCACCAGGTTTGAGGATTTGGTGACCCTGTTTCTTTAGAGAGGACCCTCCTACCCCCAACACTTCTGATAACACTTCTATCAGGGTGGGCAGCCTTCTAACCTCAAACTTGGTAGAGTAGCCTAGAGGCACCTCTGTGAGAACTCTGAAACATGTCCCTGGCCACTGAAGAAACAGAAGACGAGTTCCTGAGAGGTCAGGTGGGTTGGGGACCAGCCTGCATCCTTCCTACAACTCTATAAGCTAAGTGCTTGGGGGAGGAAGCCAAGGGAGGGTTACTGCATTGGGACTGGTTGGAGGGATGCCTTCATGTTTCATACTATTGTATGTGAGGAAAGAGAGAACATGGGTAAGGGATCATCATCCTGCAACAGAGCCAAGAGGGTTACTTGGAGGGGGCCGGATCAGGAAGAGGTAAAGGTGTGTGATAGATGACTAGGAAGCAATTCATCTGGCTAAGGGACCTGTCAAGGCCCAACAGAAAAACCTCTGAAGAACTCAAGAAGAACTCATGGAGAAGAATCAGCTTTATCCATCTCCAGGCCCACCACGGGGCACCAGCTTTAATCGTCTATTCCAGCTTTAATTGTCTATTAAGTCCAGACAGAACAATGCCCCTTAGTCAAGCAGTGCTCTCTCTTACTCCTTGCCTCTCTCCCCCCATTAACACGACAGCAGTTACAAAAGAGTAGTTAGTAAGGTAAGGAGGAGGTGAGATGGGAGAAGCCAGTATGCTACCTTGTACCCATGGCAGGCATCAGCCCAGAGCGGGTACAATGTGGGAAACACAAAGGCTGACCAACGCCAGATTGTTATTATGGTCAGGATACCCTCATCACTGAATTATGAGTGTATCTGTGACCTAAAGGGTTTGTAGGATTGTCACTTAAAGTGAGCAGAGAAGACACAAGACTGACAAAGCTTTCCTCTAGGGACAGAGGAAGGTATTTACACTAACAAAGTTTAAACACAAAGTAGTACATAAAAATAAAGCTATGTTTTTATTTTCCCACAATCCAAGAACCCCACTTGTTTAATATATGATTTATGCACTTTCAAGTCTTTTTAATGATAAATGTAACTATGTTGAATATTTTGCTGCGTGTAAGACACTATGTTAAGCATATACTATATCAATATATACTAGAATATTAATATATAGTAGAATGAGAAGACACAGTCAAATTAGGATTGTCCTAGAGGAGTTTAATAGCATGTATACTATAGTTTAATTTGCAAAGATGTGACAGGGTATAAGGGTAGTGCTATACCCTGTGGCTAGTAATAGTAGTGCCATTATACATCCTTAGATCTAAAGGAAAGAGGTGGGGAGAGTAGTTTCCCAAAACATAGAAGGAGAGTCTTGTAGAAAGTTTTGGGGGAGAAATAGAGACAGCTTAAGGCATTAATGTAGGGCAAGGGTTCAGAATAAATGGCCAATTTAACTCCCAGCTCTTTCTCTGATCTTCTGTCTGGGCTCCCTATCAGACAAACCAATGGGGCAAGGGCCAAAAGTACCTCTTGTGATCCATGCAAGTCAGCCTCCTGGAAAGTAGAGGAGGGAAGAGAAGGGTAGAGAGTGGATCTGGAGGGGCAAATGAAGATTCTGGTGTGTAGGCATGTCTCATTTAATTTGCGTAAGAACTCATATTAGTCGCATTTTTCAGATGGGAAAATTGAAGTCTAGCGAGATTAAGCAACCAGTTCAAGGTCAGATGGTTACTAAGTTAAGGAGTCAGAGAGCTTTCAGCTCTGTCTAGAGACTATGTTCAAAATCATTGCTATGCTGGCAATGTCTTATCACTGAGAGACAGTTTTTACAAATATTCCTATTTTACCGAACTCGAATCATGCTTGCACTGACATAGTGGCCAAGAAAGTGCTAGCCACAGAATATAATAGCTAGAAAGTCTGGCATAACACAAATCTCTAAAAAATTTGTCCTTTTTAAAATTTTTAGCCAAAATGCTCAAATCTGGAAAAAACTCACAGATGAACTAGAAAAGGAAAGTGATCATTAGAGGTTAATTTAGGTATAAGGCCTTGGAATTTTTCATTCTTTCTCTGGTAAGCATTTCTTACCCCATATGCCCCCCATCTGACAAAGCCTGTAGATACAGATGGAATACCATTTTTCTTTCTAGTTAAGTGCTTTACTTAAAGTTTCAGGGGTTGATATGATGGTATCATATCAAACCAAATGGCAGCAAAAGTGACAGATCAGCCCAAAAGTAAAACATGCAGTCAATTCATATAAAAATTAGATAATTATAAACCAGTTATGACACTAAATCTATACTGCATTATGATGCATCATATTTACAACTATTTTTAAAAGTCCTGGGGCGCCTGGGTGGCTCAGTGGGTTAAAGCCTCTGCCTTGAGCTCAAGTCATGATCTCAGGGTCCTCGGATGGAGCCCCACATCGGGCTCCCTGCTCAGCAGGGATCCTGCTTCCTCCTCTCTCTCTGTCTGCCTCTCTGCCTATTTGTAATCTCTCTCTCTCTCTGTCAAATAAATAAATAAAATCTAAAAGTCCCTTCATAAAGCAGTGGTCTTTGTGTTACAAAGGAAAATTGACAGTGAAAATAATAGGGTGCTTTTCAGTACAATTTCAAAAACAAATGAAAAGAGTCTCAAAGAAGAGAAATAGTCTAGATTTCAAGATCTAGAGAAAACAAACAATTTATACACTTATGGTTCGTAGCAAGCAAAAATTGAGATAGTTAAGAAAAACCAGATATGAAAAATTTAACTTTAATACAGCTACAATCTAATTTCTAACAGTATACTATAAGAAAAGCTAGGAGGAGTAGGAGACCGATTATCATCAGGTCCCAGAAATTCACCCAGATAGTTATCAAACCATTCTGAACACCAACAAATTGAACAGGAGATTGAAGAGAAAAAGAGCAGCAATTCGAGGAACAGAAAATCTACCACTTTCCAGAAGGTAGGACGTGCAGAGAAGTGAAACAGAAGCAATGGGAAGATAGACCCTGGGGGGAGGGGCTGGCTCCCTGCAAGAGAGGGAGCAACGGAGGACAAAATCGGAACTTTCAGAAGTCTGCTCCACTGAGGGACATCGCCCCAGAGGCTAAGCGGGGGGTGAAGCCCTGGTGGGGACAGTGTGGTCTCAGGACCCACGGGGACACAAAAAGACCAGGGGTGTATCATAGCAACAGAGCTCCCAGGTATCAGAGAGGGAAGCCAACTCGAGAGGCAGAGCCAAGCTGAGGAGGTGTCTCTGAGCTCGAGGTTACCTTGGGCCATTATCCAAAGCACAGTTGGGCCACTGCTCTTTAAGCAGGGACCCCACAAGTGGCAGATCCAGAAAGACCCCCTCCTTTCTCCTCTGGGAGAAGATGCACGGGAGTGTGCTTCAGGAATCTACTGGGTTTGGAGATTCTAAACCAGGCCACGTACCAGAGATTAAAACGCTTGTTCACAGGCTGGGTGAGCTCGGAGTGCAGCCAGAGTCCAGGGAGACGGGAGGGACTGACTGCTTTTCTCTGAGGACGCACTGAGGAGTGAGGTCCTGAGCTCTTGGCTCCTCAGGGTCGGAGATTAGGAGGCCGCCATTTTCATTCCCGTCCTCCAAAGCTGTACTCAAAGCATTCAGGGAACAAAAGCTCCCAAAGCTAACCCGAGCAGATTACTTAGCCTGGCCCCTGGTGAGGGCGGTGCAATTCTGCCTCCCGCAAAGATACTTGAGAATCACAGCAACAGGCCCCTCCCTGAGAAGATCAGCAAGACCATACATCCAAGATCAAGTTCACCGATCACTGAGAATTGTGAAACTACAGAGCTAGGGGAAAGCAACACAGAGAATTCATGGCTTTTTCCCTATGATCCTTTAGTCATTCAAAGTTAAATTCTTTGAATTTTATTTTTTTCTTACTCTTTTAAATTTTTTCCTCTTTCCTAGTTTAATGTTTTCTATTACATCTTACCAATACCTTTTTTAATCTTTAAAAATTTTCAATGTTATACCCATATTTAAATCCCTTCATTGTATTTAAACTTATTTTTGTATACATATAGGGTCTTTTCAATTCACCAGCCTAATAGATATAGATAGAGACAGAGATAGGTATAAAGATACAGAGAGAGTCAGAGACAGAGATAGATATAGAAACAGAAATAGATGATATAGATATAGATATAAATATAGCATTTTGTTTTATTTTTTAATTTTAATTTTTTTTGGTTTTTCGTTTTGTTTTCTTTTTTTCCCTCTTTCTCCTCCATCAGCTTAGGGTCTCTTCTGATTAGGTTAGTTTATATTTTTCTGGGCTCATTGCTATCCTTTAGAATTTTGTTCCCTCATCCATATAGTCTTATCTGCATAAAGTGGCAAGGTGGAAAAAATCACCACGACAAAAAGAACAAGAGACAATAACGATGGATAGGGACCTAATCAATGCATACATTAGTAATATGACAGAACTAGAGTTCAGAATGACGATTATCAAGGTGCTAGATTGGGTCGAAAAAAGCATGGAAGATAATAGAGAATCCTCTCTAGAGAAATAAAAACCCTTTCTGGAGAAATAAAAAAAACCTAAAATCTAACCAAGTTGAAACAAAAAAAAAGCTATTAATGAGGTGCAATGAAAAATGGAGGCCCTTACTGCTAGGATAAATGAGGCAGAAGAGAGAATTAGTGATATAAAAGACCAAATGACAGAGAATAAAGAAGCAGAGGAAAAGAAAGACGAATAACTACTTGACCATGAGGGGAGAATTTGAGAGATAATTGACACCATAAGACGAAACAATATTAGAATAATTGGGATCCCAGAAGAAGAAGAGAGAGAGGGGCAGAAGGCATATTAGAGCAAATTATGGTACAGAATTTCCCTAATTTGGCAAAGGGAACAGAGAACCCCCTTCAAAATCAATAAAAAGAGGTCCACACCCCATCTCTAATAGTACAACTTACAAGTCTTAGTGACAAAGAGAAAATCCTGAAAGCAGCTTGGGACAAGAGGTCTGTAACATACAATGTTAAATATATTAGACTGACAGCAGACTTATCCACAGAGACCTGGCAGGCCAGAAAGAACTAGCATGATATATTCAGAGCACTAAATGGGAAAAACATGCAGCCAAGAATACTATATCCAGCTAGGCTGTCACTGAAAATAGAAGGAGAGATAAAAATCTTCCAGGACAAACAAAAACTAAAGGAATTTGCAAACACCAAGGCAGCCCTACAGGAAATATTGAAAGGGGTCCTCTAAGCAAAGAGAACCTAAAAGAAACATAGACCAGAAAGGAAGAGACGCAATATACAGTAACAGTCACCTTACAGGCAATCCAGTGGCTCTAAATTCATATCTCTCAATAGTTACTCTGAATGTAAATGGACTAAATGCCCTAACTAAAAGACATAGGTATCAGAATGGATAAAAAAACAAGACCCATCGATATGCTGTCTACAAGAAACTCATCTTACACGCAAAGACACCTCCAGATTTAAAGTGAGGGGTGGAAAACAATTTACCATGCCAATGGACATCAAAAGAAAGCTGGAGTGGCAATCCTTATATCAGATAAATTAGATTTTAAGCCAAAGAATATCATCAGAGATGAGGAAGGACACTATATCATACTAAAAGAATCTATCCAACAAGATCTAACAATTGTAAATATCTATGCCTCTAACAAGGGAGCAGCCAATTATATAAACCAATTAATAACAAAATCAAAGAAACACACTGACAATAATACAATAATAGTAGGGGACTTTAACACCCCCCTTACTGAAACCCACAGATCACCTAAGCAAAAGATTAATAAGGAAATAAAGGCTTTAAATGACACCCTGGACCANCGCACAGATCACCTAAGCAAAAGATTAATAAGGAAATAAAGGCTTTAAATGACACCCTGGACCAGTTGGACATCACAGATATATTCAGAACATTCCATCCCAAAACAACAGAATACACATTCTTCTCCAGTGCACATGGAACATTCTCCAGAATAGACCATATTCTGGGTCACAAATCATGTCTCAACTGGTACCAAAGGACTGGGATCATTCCCTGCATATTTTCAGACTATAATGTTCTGAAAGTAGAACTCAATCACAAGAGGAAAGTTGGAAAGAACTCAAAAAATGGAGGCTAAAGAACATCCTACTAAAGAATGAATGGGTCATCCAGGAAATTAAAGAAGAATTTAAAAAATTCATGGGAACAAATGAAAATGAAAACACAATAGTTAAAAATCTTTGAGACACAGCAAAAGCAGTCCTGAGAGGAAAGTATAGAGCAATACAAGCCTTTCTCAAGAAATAAGAAAGGTCTCAAGTACACAACCTAACTCTACACGTACAAAAGTTAGAGAAAGAACAGCAAAGAAAGCCTACACCCAGCAGGAGAAGAGAAATATTAACGATCAGAGCAGAAATCAATGAAATAGAAACCAAAAGAACAGTGGAACAAATCAATGAAACTAGGAGCTGGTTCTTTGAAAGAATTAATAAGATTGATAAACCCCTGGCCAGACTTATCCAAAAGAAAAGAGAAAGGACTCAAATTAATAAAATCATGAATGAAAGAGGAGAGATCACAACCAACACCAAAGAAATACAAACAATTCTAAGAACGTATTATGAGCAACTCTACACCAGCAAATTTGACAATCTGGAAGAAATGGATGCATTCTTAGAGAAATATAAACTACCAAAACTGAACCAGGAAGAAATTGAAGACCTGAATAGACTCATAACCAGTAAGGAGATTGAAGCAGTCACCAAAAATCTCCCAACGAACAAGAGCCCAGGGCCAGACAGCTTCCCAGGGGAATTCTACCGAACATTTAAAGAATAAATACCTATTCTCCTGAAACTGTTTCAAAAAATAGAATTGGAAGGATAACTTCCAAACTCATTTTATGAGGCCAGCATTACTTTGATCCCAAAACCAGGCAAAGACCCCATCAAAAAGGAGAATTACAGACCAATATCTTTGATGAACACGGATGCAAAAATCCTCACCAAAATACTAGCCAATAGGATCCAACAGCACATTAAAAGGATTATTCACCATGACCAAGTGGGATTTAATCCAGGGCTGCAGGGTTGGTTTAACATTGGCAAATCAATCAATGTGATACAAGACATTAATAAAAGAAAGAACAAGAACCATATGATCCTCTCAATAGATGCTGAAAAAGCATTTGACAAAGTACAGCACCCTTTCTTGATCAAAACTCTTCACAGTGTAGGCATAGAGGGTACATACCTCAATATCATCAAAGCCTATCTATGAAAAACCCACAGCGAATATCATTCTCAATGGAGAAAAACTGAGAGCTTTTCCCCTAAAGTCAGGAACACGGCAGGGCTGTCCACTATCACCACTGCTATTCAACATAGTACTAGAAGTCCTAGCCTGAGCTATCAGACAACAACAACAACAAAAAAAATAAAAGGTATCCAAATCAGCAAGGGAGAAGTCAAACTCTCACTCTTTGCAGATGATATGATATTTTATGTGAAAAACCCAAAGGACTCCACTCCAATACTGCTAGCACTCATACAGGAATTTGGTAAAGTTTCAGGATATAAAATCAATGCACAGAAATTAGTAGCATTTCTATATACCAACAACAAAACAGAAGAAAGAGAAATTAAAGAGTCAATCCCATTTACAATTGCACCCCAAAACATAAGATACCTAGGAATAAATCTAACCAAAGAGGCAAAGGATCTGTACTCAGAAAAGTATAAAGTACTCATGAAAGATACTGAGGAGGACACAAAGAAGCGGAAAAACATTCCATTTTCATGGATTGGAAGAACAAATATTGTGAAAATTTCTATGCTACCTAGAGCAATCTACATATTTAATGCAATCCCAAACAAAATATCAGCAATTTATTTCAAAGAAATAGAACAAATAGTCCTAAAATTTATATGGAACTAGAAAAGATCCTGAACAGCCAGAGGAAGGTTTAAGAAGGGCACCAAAGTTGGTGACATCACAATTCCAGACTTCAAGCTCTATTACAAAGCTGTCATCATCAAGACAGTATGGTACTGGCACAAAAATAGACACAAAGATCAATGGGACAGAACAGAGAGCCCAGAAATGGACCCTCAACTCTATAGTCAACTAATTTTCGACAAAGGAGGAAAGAATGTGCAATGGAAAAAAAAAAGTCTCTTCAACAAATGGTGTTGGGACAATTGGACAGCCACATGCAGAAGAATGAAACTGGACCATTTCCTTACACCACATAGAACAACAGACTCAACATGGATGAAAGACCTCGATGTGAGAAAGGAATCCATCAAAATCCTTGAGGAGAACACAGGCAGCAACCTCTTCAACCTCAGCAATAGCAACTTCTTCCTAGGAATATCTCCAGAGGCAAGGGAAGCAAGGGCAAAAAATGAACTACTGGGACTTCATCAAGATTAAAAGCTTTTGCACAGCAAAAAAAAACAGTCAACAAAACCAAAACACAACTGACAGAATGGGAGAAGGTATTTGCAAATGGCACATCAGATAAAGGGCTTGTATCCAAAATCTATAAAGAACTTTTCAAACTCAACACCCATAAAACAAATAACCCAGTCAAGAAATGGGCAGAAGACATGAAACAGACATTTCTCCAAAGAAGACATCCAAATGGCCAACAGTCACATGAGAAAGTACTCAACATCACTGGGCATCAGGGAAATACAAATCAAAACCACAGGTGAGATACCACCTCACACCAGTCAGAATGGCTAAAATCAACAAGTTAGGAAATGACAGATGTTGGCAAGGATGTGGAGATAGGGGAACCCTCCTACACTGTTGGTGGGAATGCAAGCTGGTGCAGCCACTCTGGAAAACAGTATGGAGGTTCCTCAAAAAGTTCAACATAGAGCTATCCTATGACCCAGCAATCGCACTACTGGGTATTTACCCTAAATATACAAAGGTAGTGATCCTCAGGGGCATCTATACCCCAATGTTTATAGCAGCAATGTCCACAATAGCGAAACTATGGAAAGAACCTAGATGTCCATCAACAGATGAAAGGATAAAGAAGATGTGGTATATATACACAATGGAATACTATGCAGTCATCAAAAGAAACGAAATCATGCCGTTTGCAATGACGTGGATGGAACTAGAGGGTATTATGCTGAGTGAAATAAGTCAATCAGAGAAAGACAACTATCATATGATCTCCGTGATATGCAGAACTTGAGGGGCAGGGCGGGGTGTCATGGGGTGTAGGGAGGGAAAAATAATGAAACAAGATCGGATCAGGAAGGAGACAAACCATAAGAGACTCTTAATCTCACAAAACATACTGAGGGTTACTGGGGGGTGGGAGGGTAGGGATAGGGTGGATGGTTATGGACATTTGGGAGCATTTATACTATGGTGAGTGATGTGAAAGGTGTAAGCCAGATGATTCACAGACCTGTACCCCTGGGGCAAATAATAAATAAATTAAATAAGAGAAGCCAGTATATGATTTCTATTTTTTTGTAAAATTTTAAAACTATAAGCCAATCTGGAGTCCTCAATATAATTTTGTTAATTCTTCATCAAACAGATATAAAAACTTCTAAACACTGGAAAACAGTATGCTAAATAAAGCCTTGAGTTTGCAAAAATTCAAACCATAAGAAAAGACTTTGTGCACTGCATTTCTAGAGCGTCTCTTCCAATCTGTTTATAAAGTCTATTCCAGGCTTTACAGAGTAGACTTTGACTTTCAAGTACATAAAACTGAGGAATGTGAGGAAGAGAGCTGAAATCACAAATAAGAAGGAATTTCCTATAGATGGATTAAACCACGTCTCCTGATTTCATAAATTTTTTCCATCAGAGATCTGTCTGGCCAGTGTCCAGGTGTCCCAGCCATCCCTGATGATGCTCTGGACATGTGAGGGAAAAGGATATCCTGAATGCCCAGCCCAGCCGAACCGTCATCAGATGACTTGAGTGACTCAATAGCTGAATGTAGCCTCAAGAAAGACTACAAGTAAAAGCTGTCCACAAAGTCAATTTTCTACTGTCCAGCACAATCAATCGACAGAACCACAAAATAATAAATATTTTAAACCACCAGATTTTAGGGTGGTTTGTTACATGGCAGTAGATAAATGAAACACTATCTATAGTCTTTCATTCAAAGAAGAATGTGCACAGCCTTCAATCCCTTCTAATTATTCTTCACCAAAAACCACGAAGATAGGGTTTGGGGGAAAGATACTTGAAAAAGTTCTTTCACAACACTTCTCTATCCAATGTTCAGAAAATTTGAAAGACAGAATCTCTGTCACTATATAGATCCAGTAAATGCCCTCTACAACAAATACCTCCAGCAGCTATTGACAAATTATCAACTGGTCCAAAAGAAGACTTGGATGAATTTAATGAGGCAAAGTCAATATGTATATTCCTTCTAATATGTATGATCATAAGATGAGTGAAGATGCTGCCATTAACAAAATCATATGGGACCACTAGATCTCCAACTAAGAAGTATTGGTGTTTAATTGGACCGTAGGGCCATTGTATCTGGCACAAAAATCAACAAGGATCTGAACGAATTTACCTCTCTAAAATGAGAGGTGTTTTGTGTATGAAAATACATCCGGTTAATTATCAGAGGGACCCCTTGGGGTGTGAATAGCTTTTGTTCCTGTCTAACTTGTTGGTGAAAACAGAGATGACTAAGCAGATGGAAAACTTAGAAACTTAGGAAACTTAGAAACTTAGGAAAACTTAGATACAATTACCTTAGAAATTGTATCTGCTCAGCGGTAATGAATTGGAATATTGATAACCTCAATTCAAAGAAAAGTTTTCTGTAAAACCTTCCATAAGATCTGACTTCTGTTACTAATTCCTTTGTGGTTTGGTTCCAGGGTTGGGGGAATAGGGAGGGTGACTTGCAAATGTCCCCCAAGAATGGTGTTGCACAGCTATTTACGGAGCTGTGAACCTTTGCTGTCAGAGAGAAAGCCAATTATTCTTTAAATTGGAGAGTTGTCAGTGGGATGAGCACTATTAGCGTTCAACATCACTAATCTCTGTCACCTCCCCAAGGATTCAATTTTAGAAAAGGCAGGCAGAAATAACTAATTTAGATTTCTTAACCATGATAGGGGTTCTCTCTATATATGAAACCATTCATTTGTAGAATTATAGAGATGTGTGGGGTCTGTTATATTTAGTAGGCTGTTATTTGCCTTGTAGGTTAGAGTGGGTTTTTGAGTAATAAACTAACATTTTTAAACAATGTGAGATTTACAAGGGAAAATGAATGCATTTCAACTGACTTGAATGTTACATTAGGATGGGAGTCCTGGACTATTTCACTACCTACTGTTAGAAGTAACGGTAAGTACAGAATTCACCAAATTTACATTAGCAAATTTAAGACACTTCTGCTTTACTTTCAACCAAAAACCCAAAGGACTGAAGCATCACCTGACACTGATTTTTCTATTGCTTTCACAATATTCCACAGAAATGATGGGCTAAACCTTTGGGAAAAAACAGAGGCCAGCCCAATTAGGCTCACTATTTAGGTTCTACTTTGTTTATTTGGTATAAATACACTGATGTGTTCTTCTCTTGGTCTCTTCTATGCAATATACTCTACAAAATTGAAAATATTAATCATATTGTATAAAAATAATAGAATTAAGTATATAGGCAACTGACTATATGAAACCCAAATGGCATTTCAAATTAATGAGTAGATTTGCTTTTAAATGGTTGTTTCAACTAACTAGCTATTTTAAAAAAGAAAAAAAAGTAAAGCTGGTTGTATCAAGCAAACTCCAGATGAATCAAATATTTTACTATTAAACAAATCTAAAAGGAATAGAAGAAAATATGGAAGACTTTTGAAATTTATTTTCATATTAGGGAAGATATTTCCAAGCAAAGCATAAAAACCAGAAAAGAAAGACTGATAAATTTCACTATGCAAAAACTTAAGAATTTTTAATGGTTAAACAAAACAACAAAAAACAATCAAATTTAAAGATATGATGTATTGAGAAAAAAATCTTCAACCAGTATGAAACCAAAAGGTACTTTTCTTAATATTTAAATTGCCCTTAGACATCTATAAGAAAAACACCACCAGGGCAATTTTTACCATGGGTGAAGGATATGAATGGATTCTTCATATACACATTCATGCATGCATGCACGTGCACACATACAATTACAAATATATATAAGTGAAAACCTGAAGCTAAAATAACAGTAAGATACCTTTTGAACCTATCTGACAAAGATTTAAAAGTTTCCTTATATACACTGTTGGTGAAAGTGTGAATAAATAGCTACTTATATATATTGTTGGTTAGAGTGTAAATTGCCACAGACATCTTAGAAGCTTTGTTACTATCAATACTGTAAATACAGTCAATTCTCATTATCTGTGGTAGTTATGATCTATAAAGTTGCTGCAAACAGTGAATTAGCAAATAATGAATCATTGCTCCTAGGGGAAATACCAAATCAGGTTTCTGCAAGCCTCTGGTCACAATATTTTCATCATCCAATCAATATATAATCTTGTTTTATGTGTGTTTCTCTTTAGAGACACCTTATTTAATATACATTGTTGATTCATTAACACTGAACTCATGGCCAATAGCACTATAACTCATGCCCAAATGAAGCTTATTTATCAAACACATGTATTTTTGCCCTCAGGCATAGCACACCCTTTATATGCTGAGGCACACTAGAAAGAACTTCAGCACTATGCTTGGGGACGATTTTTTTTTTTAAGATTTTATTTATTTATTTGACAGAGATCACAATAGTCGGAGAGGCAGGAAGAGGGAGAGGGGGGAAGCAGGCTCCCTGCTGAGCAGAGAGCCCGATGTGGGGCTCGATCCCAGGACCCTGAGATCATGACCTGAGCCGAAGGCAGTGGCTTAACCCACTGAGCCACCCAGGTGCTCCGCTTGGGGACAATTTTAAATAGCAAAACGACCAAAACCAAGCAAAACTATGAAAAAAAAAAGTGGAACTAAACAGACCTTGGAAAGGATACTTATTTCCAGTTTAAGAGCTAAAACAAGAGGGCAGAGCATAATCTTACTCTACCACAGGTAGGAAAGAACATATCAGGCAACTTGCCTCTTTTGCTACCTGGCACGTGTCCACAAATGGCTATAAGAACATCGTAAGTTCTGACTCTGAAGTTACAAATAAATTTTAGGAAGTAGGTGAATTCACAACTATGGAATTTGTAAATAATGAGGATCTATTGTGTATGGGCTCTGCAAACTAGAATTTCACCTGTAAAAATGGGTCCTACAAATACAAATCAAAACTACAGCGAGATACCACCTCACACCAGTCAGAATGGCTCAAATTAACAAGTCAAGAAATGACAGGTGTTGGTGTGGATGTGGAGAAAGGGGAACTCTCCTACAATGGTGGTGGGAATGCAAGCTGGTGCAGCCACTGTGGAAAACAGTATGGAGGTTCCTCAAAAAGTTGAAAATAGAGCTACCCTATGACCCAGCAATTGCATTACTGTACCCAAAGGTACAAATGTAGTGATCCGAAGGGGCACGTGTACCCGAATGTTTATAGCAGCAATGTCCACGATAGCCAAACTATGGAAAGAGCCCAGGTGCCCATCAACAGATGAATGGATAAAGAAGATGTGGTGTGTATATATATAAGAGTGTGTGTGTATATATATATACATATATATACACACACACATATATATATATACACCCACACATATACACATAATGGAATATTACACAGCCATAAAAAAAAACCAAAATCTTGCCACTTGCAATGACATAGATGGAACTAGAGGGTATTATGCAAGCGAAATAAGTAAACCAGAGAAAGATAATTATCATATGATCTCACTGATATGAGGAATTTGAGAAACAAGACAGAAGATCACAGGGGAAGGGAAGGAAAAATGAAACAAGATGAAACCAGAGAGGGAGACAAAGTATAAGAGACTCTTAATCTCAGGAAACAAACTGAGGGTTGCTGGAGCAGAGGGGTGTGGGGGAGGTGGCTAGGTGATGGACACTGGGGAGGGTATTTGCTATGGTGAGTGCTGTGAATTGTGTAAGACTGATGAATCACAGACCTGTACCCCTGAAACAAATAATATATTCTATGTTAATAAAAAAAATGGGTCCTACATTACACACATACCTCTAAACTGCCTTTATAAGGCTAAACATAGTAACACTTTTTTCAGTAAAAATGGAAATGACCTAAACATTCAGTGGTTACATAAATTATGATAGACCTATTCAAAGGAATGAAATATTGTGTAGTTCTATTTTTTTTAAAGATTTTATTTATTTATTTGACAGAGAGAGAGAGATAACAAGTAGGCAGAGAGAGAGGAGGAAGCAGGGTCCCTGCTCAGTGATGTGGGGCTCGATCCCAGGACCCTGAGATCATGACCTGAGCTGAAGGCAGAGGCTTTAATCCACTGAGCCACATAGGCGCCCCACTATGTAGTTCTATTATATTAAAGGTTTACTAAAAGTTTTTAAAAGGTTATCTCTGTTTCTGTATCCATCATTCATGGTAAATTTCTTAAAGAACTTGAAAAACACAGTTTAAGGTTAAGGAGAGTGGAGCTCAAAGTCTGGGTTGGGGACTTAACTTTTTATTTACATTCTTATGTACTGTTTAGATGAAAAATTAATGCGATAAGAAGTAAAGTTTTTTGACACAGCATCCTCACAACGTAACAAGTCCATCCTCTCCTTAACAGAGAAAAAGAACTGGATTTTCCCAAGAATGGAAGATTCAGAAGGGGAAAAGCAGCAAAACTGACTAAGTAGAAAATAGAGAAAAGAAATCCTGTATTTACAGAAGCCAGGTCTAAAAGGCATATCAAAGAGAAGGAAAAATCAACTATGCTTTGGTGTTGCTGCTAAATCAAACA
Organism: Ailurus styani; assembly: GCA_002007465.1. NCBI lineage: Eukaryota > Metazoa > Chordata > Mammalia > Carnivora > Ailuridae > Ailurus > Ailurus styani. Next base: position 909,987 of record LNAC01000553.1, read on the forward strand.
AGACAACAACTGAAAAATAATCATTGGCTTTAGCAATGTGGAAATTAATGGTGCCCTTATGAAGAACACTTTCAGTGAGATGGTGAAGACAGAAAAACTCAGAATACAGTGAATTTAAGGGAAAATGGAATGAAAATTGGAAACAATACTAAAAGATAAGCTTTCAATCTGTCAAGAGAAGCAAAGAAATGGGGGTGGTAGATAGCAGGGAAAGTAGAATCAAGAGTAGTTTTTTTTCCTTTTTTCCCCCCCAGATGAAAGGAATAACATGATTTATAAGCTGATGTGAATAATCTGTAGAAAGAAAAAGAAAAATCACATAAGAAAGAGAAGGAGAATGTCTGGAATAAATGAAGCCCAATGATACAATAAACAAATAACTCCAAGCCTTAAGACAACTTAGTGTCCAACGTTTGCTTGCTCTCCTCCTGGTCACAGTCCTCTAGGAAGACTGCAGATGTAGAAGATACAGGATCACTGTCCATGATCTGAGGAGTATGAAACCAGGTGCTGATAGGCCAAGAGCACTAGTCTAACAGAAGGCACTAAAAATATATTCTGTAACAAGCAAATTAGATGCAAACAGGGATATAAAAATCCAGTTAGGCTCTTTCAGATTACCATGAGAAAATGTGCCAATTTACCACAGGTGGTAGGATTTATTAAAAGACAAAGAGAGGAAATTGAGACAAAAAGCATTCACAAAAGATGTACAGCTGGACCCTTGGGGGATCATAATGGTTTTCAGGCTCATAGAAAATCTGATGTGTTATCCAGAACCACTATCATCCTGCTCAGTACTTTCATTTTGGTATACCTTTGGCAGTTCAACATATTTCTGCTTCCCCCCACAGTTATATCTACTTCTGCCATAATTCATGTTCTCCTCTAGTCTTTTTGCTACCCCATGAGGCATCCTAGTCCTCACCCTCTATGAGCTGCCTTAATCCACCTCCTTGATGGCATTTCTGTGTGTGTGTGTGTGTGTGTGTGTATGCACATACCGTTCAGACTTTCAAAAAGAAAAATGCAAGTGAGCAAACTGCACAACTCCTCTCGGCACACCCTTGAAATAGAACACTTGACTATGTCAAATATATGCCTAGCTGGCTTAGGGTCAGGTGTAAACCTTGGAGAAACCAGCTGTAACCAGAGCAACGGGGTAAAGGGGACAAGTGAAGACGACTTAAGGGTAAGAAAATGTGCATGGACTACTCCTTACGAGAAGGCTGTGGGTATGACAGCTTGGGTTTATTGGAGAAGGTAAACACTAACAATGTCACTTGGAGACTTGCTGTTAAGAAGAAGAGGCGAAAGCAAACAGCCCCAAATCTTTTTCCCAATACCAGACAATGGAAGACTCTCAATTATCCAAAGAGAAAACAGCTACATGTAATGCTCCCTTTTAAAAGCACCATGATTTTCTCAGTCTCACAAAGGCCCATTATGCCCAAATTAGTGGCGATAAACTCTAGGCAACTACTTTTATTTTTTTTTAAGATTTTTATTTATTTGACACAGGGAGAGAGAGAGACAGCAAGAGAGGAAACACAGCAGGGGGAGTGGGAGAGGGAGAAGCAGACTTCCCGCCGAAAAGGGAGCTCGATGCGGTGCTTGATCCCAGGACCCTAAAATCATGATCTGAGATGAAGGTAGACACTTAAAAATTGAGCCACCTAGGAACCCCTCTAGACATCTACTTTTAAAAATCTTTTTGTATGTTTGTATTTTTCATAAGCAATCTTACTTTTGGAAATTAGAAGGATAAGCAATTGTAGTGTTTCATACGTTAGCAAGAACACAATTACTTAGTATGCTGCAATCCTTTCAGCTTTTAAGATCTAGCCCAAGGGAGCAGATCCAGTATTCTTGAAGGGGAAAATTAATACTCCAATCTACCCTTAGAAGAAAATAGAAGGCCATGAAAGAGGCTAGACATGGGGGGAGGCCAAAGAAGACACAAGATAGGTAGAGACAAAATCAGAGAATCTAGGGAGAAAATTAAGAGAAATGGAAGGCAACATAAGAGAAAAAATAAAGTGTCAGGGACTGAAGAACAGAATGCATTAACAGCCTATTAGGAAAACATTTAATATACTAACAGTAGATTATGAAAGGGTAGCATCTGCATACACTTGTTAGTAAATTATGAATTGAAACAACTTTTGTAAGGGAAATTTGAAAGTACCTGTCAAAAATTTTAATTATATCCACTTAGACCCAAACATTGCAGAAATGTCTATTAGTGAAGATTAGAATCACTGCAAATGAGAAAAAAATATGATATAAATAAGTAGAGAAATCTCTTTCTTTCTCATATGTTGTAGACAAGTCAAGAATGCCAAGGTGGCTCTAACTCATGATGTCCTGAGAGATGCACGTTCTTACCAGCTTTTCCCTAATGTGTTACGCTCATCATTATGAACCAAGGAACTAACCATGCTTCAGGCAGCATGATAGAGGAAGGAATGAAAAAAAGGGGGACACAGGGCACATGCTACTTGTCTCTCAGGAAAGTTCATGAAGTTGCCACAGAGCAATTCTGTTTATAATCAACACCCATAATCTAGTTATATTGCCAAACTGAGATGTAAAGCAGGCAGGGAAATGAAGCCTTTATTCCAGGCAACAATATGCTCTACTGAAAATCCTAAAACAATAGAAGAAGGAAAAAAATATTAGAAACAGCTAACTGCCTGTGCTGCAGACTGCTTCCTACAGAATTATACATACCTAGTGCTAACATGAATGTTCAAAGATATTCACTGCGTGCTATTATTAATAATGGAGGATGGGGAAATATTTACTTTCTACTTTATGTGCTTCCACAATATTTGTATATAATAAATACTCATCTGGGGTGCCTGGGTGGCTCAGTGGGTTAAGCCTCTGCCTTCAGCTCAGGTCATGATCTCAGGGTCCTGGGATAGAGCCCCGCATCGGGCTCCCTGCTCAACAGGGAGCCTGCTTCCTCCTTTCTCTCTGCCTGCCTCTCTGCCTACTTGTAATCTCTCTCTGTCAAATAAATAAAAAAATAAAATCTTTAAAAAAATAAATACTCATCACTTCTGTAGTTTTTAGAACAAATCAATTAAATAAAAAAATTCAGTGATTTATTTTTTTGACAGAGAACATGACCACAGGGTGGGGAAGGATCAGAGGAGAGGGCGAGAGAGCATTTTTTTTTTTGAGATGTTATTTACTTAATGAGGGAGAGAGACAGAGACAATGACAGAGATAGCAAGAGAGAGCAAGAGAAGGGAGAGGGAGAAGCAGGCTCCCTGCTGGGCAGGGAGTCCAAAAAGGGGCTTGATCCCAGGACCTTGAGATCACTACCTGAGCTGAAGGCAGATGCTTAACTGACTGAGCCACCCACATGACCCTAAATAAATAAACTCAAAATGAAACTTTATTAATAAAGCCTTACAGCACTTTAATTTTTACATTTAAATATGAATTAAATTAAGTATTTAATTCATATTTATTGAAATTTAAAAAACTTAATATAACACTCCCTGAAAAATCTTAGTAATCAGCATCAGATTTTTTGTTCAGTCTTCTTTGTGGAGATCATTCAATCCTACTCACAGTACTAGATTACATTTAGTAACAACTTAGTAGCAATTACCCTAATCTTCAGTTATAAGAATGAATAGAGAAACTGAGAAATAATTAAAATAATCCAAAATTAACTTCACTTTAGAAGTTCAAATACTTTAAACCTAATGTCTAAACCAAACGTGAAAACACCAGAAAGAAAAATAGTTAAAGCATTAAACCCACTTTTTACATAGACAAGTAATAGTAATAGTACAAAGATTCGAACAAATGCATCATTAATTTAAACAAAGAATGTTTTGGGGGGACAAAACTTAAAAAGATTTGTAAAAATTCTTTTAAGTTATGCTTTTTCCTAAAAAGATTTACTTATTTATTTTAGAGAGAGGGTGCATGAGTAGGAGGAGGGGCAGAGAGAGAGAGGGAGACAAGCAGACTCCATGCTATGTGAGGAGCCCAATGTGGGGCTCAATTCCAGGACCCTGAGATCATGACCTAAGTAGAAACCAAGAGTTGGGCATTTAACCGACTGAGCCACCCAGGCACCCCAGTTACACTTAAAAAAAAAATTTTATTTATTTGAGAGAAAGAAAGCAGGGTGAAGAGCAGAGGGATAGCGACAAGCAGGCTCCCTGCTGAGCACTGAGCTGGAGGTGGGGCTCCATTTCAGGACACTGAGATCATGACCAGAGCTGAAACCAAAAGTCAGAGTCAGACACGACCGACTGAACCATCCATGCATCCCTCAAGTTATACCTCTGAATAGTGTTGTAAAGAGTTGTGCTTTCTATCCAAACAAATGTAGCAATTAACAGCTAAATTTATACATGTTAAGAACATACTAATTAACACCTTACAAGTCACATAACGAGATAGAGCAGAATAGCTGTCATGCAAGCCATTACTTAGTCTTTCTGATTTAGGTGTTGAATGTGATCAAGTAATACCAGAAATTTGAACTTCATAGCATCTTTCTCTGTTCTCTATCAAAGCACTAACTATATATTTATTTCTATAACAGCATGATTTATGATAGTATTCTATTATTCTTTTTTAGAGAGATGAAGAAACAAGTTCCAACATACAGCAAATTTTCAAAGGTTGTATTGACCTTTATTAGTATCTGGAATGACGATTTCCAGAGCCAGTGACCAAAGAGGCTTATATCATTTTTAAAGGCTTCCAATGAAGGAACAGTTTAGAAATGAGACAGATCTGACAAGAAGAGCCTCACACATGCCAAACTTTTATTTTTTATGGAAAAAAGCATTAATTTATCACTAATGGTATAATTATTTTCATTTCTTGTTTATATCTGTAACACCAAAAGAAAAAAAAAAAGAGTTAACACTACATAAAGAAGGAAAATCAGTCATTCTCTGCATTTGTGTTGATGGTTCCACAAAGCTGTCATGAAATACACAGATGCGAGCATACATGGCAATGGTTCCCATAGCACATAAGGGACATACGGTTTTATTCCACAACAGCTTGTGCTGCTATTGACCTAAAGAGAAAAAATTATACTCTTCCCAGAATAAAAGATTTAAACCCACATTTTTCAAGGAATCTATCTACAAATTCATTATATTATCTACAACAGAATTATTATGAGGTAGGCACATTCGGGTCCCACTGAAGGGTAATTTTCTAAAGGACATATTACAAATCAGTGGCTTCTGCTGAGAGTACCAAGAGGATGCCTTCTGGGATTGACATTTTAAAAATGTGCTCTGACATATTTGTAAAAAGGGTTAAGGGTCATTAAACACCTTCAACAATAACAACAAAAGAAAATAAGGACATGATTTATTTAGGGTGCGGATTTACAAATTGTTATTAGGATACATATGACAAAAATTATAATAGAAAATACTATATTTTTCTTTGTTAATAATATGCACTGAGCATAAACAGTATAAAAACTTATAAATGTGAAAGCTGTAGTTATATGCATGCATTAAAAACTAGATGGCAATCATGTCAACTATACTAAAAAATAGGTTCAATGAAAAAAATTGACAGAGATGAGAGGTTCTGACTTCTCATTGAATTTACAGCTTGCTAGTATGGAAAAAAATGGAGTTTTATTAGGCCTAAGTTTTTAAAAGTTTATATATACCATTAAGTTGTTTTTGTTTTAATAATACAGATGAATACAGTTAGGCTCTTCTTATTTTAAGGATATGTTTCAAGTCCCAATTCTGTTAAGTAATAAATGTTTGTTCACTGGTGAAAAACTAAAGATCACAATGTTGCAATAACTTGTCTAAAGTCATATAGTAAGCAAGCAGAAAATTCTATGTTCGAGTACAACTTCATCTGATGTCATTCTGGTCTTAATCCACTACATAAAGGTGCCGACAAAGTTGAGTTACTTCAGCAAATCTCCCTCATGAACATTAATGCAAAATTGCTTAACAAAATATTACTGAACTAAATTCAGCACTATATAGAAAGCATGATCAATTTGTGTTTCCCCTAGAAATAAAAGTTTGATTTAATATATCAAAATCAATTAATGTAATTCACTACCACTATATCAACAGATTAAGGAAGAAAAAACATGTAATCATTTCATTAACTGCAGAAAAAAAGCATTTGACAAATACAACATTAATTTGTAATACAAGCTCTGAGAACTGGAAATAGAAGAAAACTTTCTTCTACTCAACTTCAAAAAAAGTACCAGGTAAAATCCATAGATAATATTACACCTAACAGTGAAATAATCGCTTCTCTTTAAACATCAAAACATCAAACATCAAAAAACAATACGAAATCTCCTTTCTCACTGTTCCTGAATTCAGTATTAAACTAGATGTCCCAATCAGTGCAATGAGACAGAAAAAGAAAGAGGCACAGAGATTAGAAAGATAAAAATTTCCATCATTTCAGATGGCACAATTGTGTATAAAGAAAATCCTGAAGTAACCAGAATACTACAAAAATTAGTAAGCAAATTTAGCAATGTGGCAGAACATAAAGTCACTATTCAAAAATCAATCAACCAACCGTTCATTTGAAAATGAAATTTTACACATTTTATGACAGCATCAAAACACTGAATACTTTAAACTTCTAAATTTAGAAATATTTAAAAATATTAACAAATGATGTACAAGATTTTTGCATGGTAAGCTATAAAACATTCCTGACAAATTAGAGAAAACGCAAAGAAATGAATAAATACTATGTTTAGGAATCAGAAGAGTCAATGTTAAAATGTTAGTTCTCTACAAATTTATCTGCAATGTGAATGTAACAGCAATTAAAATCCATAAATATTGTTTTTAATTGGCAAGACAATTTGAAATTTGTAAAGGAAAAGGGTGAAAAATAGCTGAAACAGTATTTGACACCAAAAGCAAAGAGAACAAAAGCAAAAATAGACAAATGGAACTGCATCAAACTGAAAAGCTTCCACATAAGTGATCTTTAACAAAGTGAAAAGGCAACCTATGTAATGGGAAAAATATCTGCAAACTATATATCTATGAAGAGTTTTATAAGCAGGGGTGCCTGGTTTGCTCTGCTGGTTAAGGATATGACTCTTGATTTCAGCTCAGGTCACGATTTCAGGGTCACCGGATCAAGCCCTGCATCCAGCTCCATGAGCCTGGAGCTGGCTTGGGATTCTCTTTCTCCCTTTCCCTCTGTACCTCCCTGCTGCTCATGTTCTTGCTCTCTCTCTCTCAAATACATAAATGAATCTTTTAATAAAGGAGTGAATCCTTTCCCACAGTCATGTATATCAAATTATCATGAGGTATACTTCAAATACCTAATATCTAAAATATAGAGAGAACTCATAAAACTTAATACCAAAAAAAAAATCTGAATAAAAACTGGGTGGAGGAACAGAAAAAACATTTTCCCAAAGGCATGCAAATGACCAACGGCTACGTGAAAAGGCTGTCAACATCACTGATCAGCAGGGATATGTAAATCAAAGCCACAATGAGATATTACTTCATATCTGTTATTATCAACAGATAATTCAAAAGGTTATTATCAAAAACACAAGAGATAACAAGTATTGGCAAAGACATGGAGAAAAGAAAACACTTGCACACTACTGGTGGGAACATAAATAGGTGTAGCCACTTTGGAAAATAGTACACCAATTCCTGGAAAAATTAAAGAGAACTCTCACATGATCTCGCAATCCCACTTCTGGGTATATATCCAAACAAAATGTAAACAGGATATTGAAGAGATAGTCATCCTTCCATTTTCATCACATTACTCACAATAGCCAAAACATGATAACAACCTGGATCAAAAGATAGATAAATAGATAAAGAAAATGTGGTACACACACACACACACACGGGAATATTTTTCATACAGAAAAAAGAAAGAAATCCCACTACTTTTGACAACATGAATAAACCAAGAAGACATTATGCTAACTGAAATAAGCTAGAAAGAGAAAGACAAGGGGGCACCTGGGTGGCTCAGTCTGATTAAGTGTCTGCCTTTGGCTCAGATCATGATCCCAGGACTCTGGAACTGAGCTCTGCATGGACCTCCCTGCTCAGCGTGGAGTCTGTTTGTCCCTCTCTCTCTGTCTCTACCTCTACTCTCTCTCTTGCTCTCTCAAATAAATAAGTAAAATCTTTTAAAAAAAGAGAAAGACAAATACTACATGATCTCACTTACATGCAGAATCTTAAAAAATAAAAAGTTAAACTGGTAGAGATCATAAAACTGGTTGCCAGGAGATTGGGCTTAGTGAAATGAGAAGCTGATAAAAGACTACAAACTTTTCTCTGCTTGACTTATTTCACTCAGCATAATCTCCTCCAGTCAATTATCATATGGTTTCACTTACTCGTAGAGCATAAGGAATAACATGGAGGACATTAGGAGAAGGAAAGGGAAAGTGAATTGGGGTAAATTGGAGGGGGAGACGAACCATGAGACTGTGGACTCCAAGAAACAAACTGAGGGTTTTGGAGGGGAGGGAGGTGGGGGGGTGGGTGAGCCTGGTGGTGGGTATTAAGGAGGGAACATACTGCATGGAGCACTGGGTGTGGTGCATAAACAATGAATCTTGGAACACTGAAAAATAAGATAAAATAAAAAAAGAGTACAAACTTTTAGTTGTAAGATGAATCTGTTTTGAGGCTCTACTGTATAACATGGTAACTACAGTTGATAACACTGTCCTGTTTAACTGAACTTTGCTAAGACAGTACAACTTATATGTTCTCACCAATCAATCAATCAATCAATCAGGGGTTAATTAACTAGATGGAGTGAATCCTTTCCCACAGTCATGTATATCAAATTATCATGAGGTATACTTCAAATACCTTACAATTTTGTCAATTCTATCTCAATAAAGATGCAAAAAACTTTAAAGGGGAAGAATAGCTAAAACACGTTTAAAAAGAAGAAAGGAATAAAGATGTAGGATTATGCTACCTAACTTTAAGACTTATTATAAAGCTATAGTTACCAAAAGAGTTTGGCAAAAGAACAGACCAAAAGATCTACAGAACTGAAAAGATATTCCACAAATAGATCCTTGATATCTGACAAAAATGCTGAAGTGAATTAACAGAGAAAGGTAAATCTTTTCAATAAGTGATGTGGGAAAAACTAAATACATCTTCAGGATAGAAAAAACTTTGATACTTACCTCATACTATACTAAAATTAAATCAAAATGCTTAACAGATTCACATATAAAAACAAAAACAATAAAGCTATTAAAGAAAATATAAGGGAAACATTTTGTGACCTTGGGGTAGGAAAAGATTTCTTGGCAAGGACACAGAAAGTAAAACCACAAAAGAAAAATTGTAGATTTTAAAAATTCAACAAAACCATAGGTAATACCTAAAAAGTTTTCTTTTTTAAAAATATCTTACAATTTGACAATGATACCCCAATAAAGCTAAAAAACAAAAAGAAGAAAAAAGGATCCCCCACATTCCAGCCAGAGGGGATATATGACTCAGAGCATTTCAAGCTGTTTGACAAAGTAATTTTTTTTAAATTTAAATTAAAGTTAGTTAACATAGAGTGTATTATTAGGTTCAGGGTGTTCACTGACTCATCAGTTGCATATTAACATCCAGTGCTCATTACATAGAGTGCTCTCCTTAATGCCCATCACTCATTTATGCCTTCCTCCATCCCTCCTCCCCTCCAGCAACCCTCAGTTTGTTCCCTTAAAGTTAAGAGTCTCTTATGGTTTTCCGCTCTCTGTTTTGATTTTTCCTTCCCTTCCCCTACGTCCATCTGTTTTGTTTCTTAAATTTTACATCTGAGTGAAATCATATGATATTTGTCTCTGACTGACCTATTTCATTTAGTATAATACACTCTGGTTCCATCAGTGTCATTGCAAATAGCAAGATTTCATTTTATGGTGGCTTAGTAATATTCCATTCCATATATACATATATATATTCATATGTATGTATATATATTCATATGTATGTATATGTATATATATTCATATGTATGTATATGTATGCATGTATACACACACACACACACACACACACACACACCCCACATCTTCTTTATCCATTCAACCACTGATGGACATCTGGGCTCTTTCCATATTTTGGCAATTGTGGACACTGCTGCTATAAACATTGGGGTACATGTGCCCCTTTGAATCACGATTTTTGTATCCTTTGCATAAATATTTAGTAGTGGAATGGGTGGACCATATGGTAGTTCTATTTTTAACTTTTTGAGGAGCCTCCACACTGTTTTCTAGAGTGGCTATACCAGCCTGCATTCCCACCAAGAGTGTTGGTATGTTCTCCTTTCTCTGTATCCTTGCCAACATCTGTTGTTTGCTAAGTTTAGCCATTTTGATAGATATGAGGTGGTATCTCATTGTAGTTTTGATCTAGATTTCCCCGAGGTTGAGCATTTTTTTCATGTATCTGTTAGCCATTTGTATGTCCTCTTTAGAGAAATGTCTGTTCATGTCCTCTGCCCATTTCTTGCCTGGATTTTCAGTTTTTTGGGCATTGAGTCTGAGAAGTTCTTTACAGATTTTGATACCAGCCCTTTATCCAACATGTCATTTGCAAATATCTTCTCCCATTCTGTAGGTTGCCTTTTAATTTTGTTGCTTTTCCTTTGCTGTGCAAAAGTTTTTTATCCTAATGAAGTCCCCAGAGTTCATTTTTACTTTTGCTTTCCTTACCTCTGGAAACATGTCTAGCAAGAAGTAGCTGCAACTGAGGTCAAAGAGGTTGCTGTCTGTGTTCTCCTCTAGGATTTTGATGGATTCTTACCTCACATTAAGCCCCTCCATCCATTTTGAGTTTATTTTTGTGTATTGTGTAACAAAGTGGCCCAGTTACATTTTTCTCCATGTGGCTGTCCAGTTCTCCCAACACTTTATGTTGAAGAGACTGTATTTATTCCATTGGGTAGTCATTCCTGCTTTGCTGAATATTAGTTGACCAGAGAGTTGAGGGTCCAATTCTAGGTTCTTCATTCTGTTCCACTGATCTATGTGTCTGTTTTTGTGCCAGTACCATACTGTCTTGATGATTACACCTTTGTAATACAGCTTGAAGTCTGGAATTATGATCCCACCAGCTTTGGTTTTCTTTTTCAACATGCCTTTGGCTCTTCAGTGTCTTTTCTGGTTCCATATAAATTCTAGGATTGTTTGTTCGAGCTCTGTGAAAAATGCTGATGGTATTTTGATAGGGATTGCATTGAATGTATAGATTGCTCTGGATAGCATAAACATTTTCGCAATACTTGTTCTTCCAATCCATGAGCACGAAATGTCTTTCCATTTCTTTGTGTCTTCCTCAATATCTTTCAAGAGTGTCCTACAGTTTCCTGAGTATAGATCCTTTACGTCTTTGGTTACGTTTATTCCTAGGTATCTTATAGTTTTGGGTGCAATTATAAATGGGATTGATTCCTTAATTTCTCTTTCCTCTGTATCATCTATGCATAAAAATGCAACTGACTTCTGTGTATTGATTTTATATCCTCTCACTTTGTTGAATTCCTGTGTGAGTTACAGTAGTTTTTCGGTGGAGTTATTTCGGTTTTCCACATAGAGTATCATATTATCTGCAAAGAGTGAAAGTTTGTCTTCTTCTTTGCTGATTCAGATGACTTTTATTTCTTTTTGCTATCTCCTAAGGCTAGGACTTTTAGTACTATGTCGCATAACAGTGGTGAGAATGGACATCCCAGTCATGTTCTTGACCTTAGGGAAAATGCTCTCAGTTTTTCCCTGTTGTGGATGATATCTGCTGCAGTTCTTTCATATATGGTACGCTCTTTAAATGTTGAGGTACGCTCTGTCTATCTCTATTTTGTTGAGGGTTTTTATCAAGAAAGGATGCTGTATTTTGTCAAATACTTTTTCTGCATCTATTTAGAGGATAATATATGGCTTTTATCCTTTGTTTTATTAATGTGTTGTATTACACTGATTAATTTGCATATGTTGAACAATCCCTGCAGACCAGAATAAATACAGCTTGGTTGTAGTGAATAATCTTTTTAATATACTGTTGGATCCAATAAGCTAGTATCTTGAGAATATTTGCATCCATGTTCATTAGGGATATTGGTCTATATTTCTCCTTTTTAGTGGAATATTTGGTTTTGGGATCAAGGCAATGCTGGCCTCATGGAATGAGTTCAGAAGTTTTCTTTCATTTCTATTGTTTTGAACAATTTCAGAAAAATAGGTATTAATTCTTCTTTAAATGTTTGGTAGAATTACCCTGGGAAGCCATCCAGCCCTTGACTCATTTGTTGGGAGATTTTTCATTAACTGATTCAGTTTCTTTGCTGGTTATGGGTCTGTTCAGATTTTCTATTTCTTCCTGTTTCAGTTTCGGTACTTTACATGTTTCTAGGAATTTATCCATTTAATTCCAGATTGCCCAATTTGTTGGCATATAATTGTTCATAATATTCTCTTACAATTGAATATTCTTTTAGAATTGACTGTATTTCTCTGGTGTTGGTTGTGATGTCTCCTCTTTCATCCATGATTTTATTTATTTGGGTCTTTTTTCTTTTTGATAAGTTTGGCTAGGAGTTTATCCATCTTATTAATTCTTTCAAAGAACTGGGTCTTAGTTTCCTTGATCTGCTCTACTTTTTTTTTGCTGTTGTTTTCTATATCATTGATTTCTGGTCTAATCTTTATGATTTCCCTTCTGCTGGATTTAGATTTTGTTTGTTATTCTTTTTCCAGTTCAAGTGTAAGGTTCAGTTGGGTATTTGAGACTTTTCTTGCTTCTTGAGGGAAGGCCTATATTGCTACATACTTCTATCTTAGGACCACCTCTGCTGCCTCCCCAGAGGTTTTGAATTGTAATGTTTTCATTTTCATTGGCTTCCAAGTATTTTTTAAAATTCTTCTTTAATTTCCTGGTTGACCCAATCATTCTTTAGTAGGATGTTCTTTAATTTTCGTGTATTTGTGGTCACTCCAAATTTTTTCTTGTGGCTGACTTCAAGTTTCATAGCACTGTGTGTGAAAATATGCATTGTATGATCTCAATGTTTTTGTACTGGCTGAATCCTGATTTGTGACCCAGGATGTGATCTATTCTGGAGAATGTTCCATGTGAACTTGAAAAGAATGTGTACTCTGCTGCTTTAGGATGAAATGCTCTGAATAGATCTGTGAAGTCTATCTGGTCCACTGTGTCATTCAAAGCCCTTGTTTCCTTGTTGATATTCTGCTTATATGATCTGTCCATTGCTGTAAGTAGTATTAAAGTCCCCTGTTATTATCATATTATTATCAATGAGTTTCTTTAAGTTTGCTATTAACTGATGTATATATTTGCCTGCTCTCAAGTTAGGGGCATAAATATTTATAATTGTTTGATCTTGTTGGATAGACCACTTTATTATGATATAGTGTCTTTCTTCAACTCCTATTACAGGTCTTTTTTTAAAAATCTAGTTTATCTGATATAAGGATGGCTACTCCAGCTTTCTTTTCATGTACATTACCATGATAAATGGTTCTCCATCTCCTCACTTTCAATCTGGAGGTGTTTTGGAGACTAAAATGAATCTCTTGTAAGCAGCATATTGATAGGCCTTGTTTTTTTTGTTTGTTTTTTTGTTTTTGTTTTTGTTTTTTTTTATCCATTCCCATACCCTATGTCTTTTGATTAGGGCTTTAAGTCCACTTACATTCAGAGAAATTATTGAAAGATATGAATTTAGTGTTATTGTATTATCTGTAAAGTCACTATTCCTGTAAACTGTCTCTGTTCCTTTCTAGTCTTTGTTAGTTTTGGTTTGTCTTTCCACTCAAAGGGTCCCTTTTAATGTTTCTTATAGAGCTGGTTAGTGAATTCCTTTAGTTTTTGTCTTAGAAACTCTTTATCTCTCCTCCTATTCTGAATGACAGCCTTGCTGAATAAAGTATTCTAGGCTGCATATTTTTCCCATTTAGCATGTTGAATATATCATGCCAGTTCTTTCTGGCCAGCCAGGTCTCTGTGGACAGGCTTGCTGCCAGCTTATATGTCTACCTTTGTAGGTTAAGGTTTTCTTTTCTGGAGCAGTTTTCAGAATTCTCTATCTTTGTAATTTGCAAGTTTCATATGATATGTTATAGTGTTGACTTGTTTTTGTTGATTTTGAAGGGAGTTCTCTGTGCTTCTTGGACATGAATGCCTGTTTCCTTCCCCAGATTAGGGAAGTTCTCAGCTATAATTTGTTCAAATAAAACTTCTTCTCCTTTTTCCTATTCTTCTTGTGGGACTCCTGTGATACAGATATTATTTCACTTTATGCAATTGCTGAGGTCCCTAAATCTACCTTTGTGATCTAATTTCCTTTTCTTCTTCTTTCCAGCTTTATTGTTGTCCATAATTTTATCTTCTATATCAACTGACTCACTCTTCTGCTTTGACCACCCTCGTTTTTATGGCCTCCACCTGGGACTGCCTCTTGGTTGTAGTATTTTTAATTTCAGCCTGACTAGATTTCAGTTCTTTTATTTCTATACTAAGGGACCCCCTAGTGTCTTCTGTGATTTTTTCAAGCTCAGCTAGTATCCTTACAATTTTTGTTTTAAATTCTAGTTCAGGTATCTTCCTTATAACTGTATTGATTCAATCCCTGTCTGTGAGTACTACCTCCCATTCTTTCTTTTGGGGTGAATCTCTCCATCTAGTCATTTTGTCCAGAAAGGGAAAGAAAAAAGAAACAACAACGAAAACTAGAACCTGGGTGTGTTTTGGTCTGCTGATTAAAAGAAACTAAACCTCAAAATAAGAAAGAAACTAAAAACCAAAAAACTGATTAAAAGAAACTAAATCCCAAAATAAGAAAATAAATAAATACACATAATATATAGGTATATAATATATATAAAATATACAAATATAATTAAAGGAAACAATAAAAAATATAAGGTATGTTTAAAAATAATTAAAAAATAAGAAAAAGAATTGAATAAAATAAATAAAAAATAATAATAAAGAAATAAAGAATAAAAGTATAAAGGAGGCTAAATAGTATTTCTCCTAGAGTTGTAGCTCTGCAGCCCTCTATGATCAGTAACCGTGGTGCCAGCAAGTTGTTTGTGCTGGTCTTCTGGAAGAGGGGCCCATTGCCCTGATTCTCAGATGGACTTACTCTACTGGAAATGTTCCTCCAGTGTGCAGGGAGGCAGGGCTTGGTGTAAGCAGCTCCAGACTCCACTAGGTGGCAGAGTTTTGCACCCTGTACACATTCAGCACTGAAGGGCAGGATGACTACAACTCTATCTGGCTCTCTAGCCCCCTACTCTTCACTGAGTCCTCACAGAAGAGCAATCAATCACTCTTCCCAGTTTTGCCAGAACCCTCTATTCACATTGTCTGTGTCCGAGCTTTTTTTTTTTTTTATCTCAGGCATGTGACTGAGTTTCAAAACCCCAACTGCTAGGGACACCTGGGTCATGACCTCACTGTTCCTGGGGCAGAGGTGGAGGGGGGGTCTTCCCAGACTTCTGCCTTTTGCCATACCTGTCCCAGGAAAGTGGTCACACAACCACATAGTAGTTCACGGTTCGTGGCAATACATAAAAACTTTTGCTCTTTAAAAATACCATCAAGAAGTACAATAAAATGCCACAGAGTGAAAGAAAATATTCAAAGGAGTTATAAAACTGGCAAAGGAATTATATGCAGACTTTTAAAGAACACCTGCATCACCTATTAAAAAAACAAATAAGTCAATTTAAAAATCAGCAACAGACTTAAATTCTCCACAAAAGAAGATGTGTAAGTGCCAAGTAAGCAATAATTTACTTTAAAAAGTGTTCAAGATCATTAGTCATCAAATAAATGCAAATTAAAATCATTATGAGATACCACTGCCTACCCACTGGAATGACTAAAATGAAAAAAACTGACAAAACCAATGTGTAAAAGGATATGGGGTAACTGGAATCTGCATTGCAAGTCAAAGTATAAAATGCTACAACCACTTAAAAAAATCAATTGGAATTTTCTCTAAAAGTTAAACATACATTTATCTTCTGATCCAACCTTCCTAATTTGACTCCTACTAATCTAAGAGAATTCAAACCATATATCTACAAAGTAGCTTTACATAAATGCTCATAACTGCTTTATTAATAATAATTCCAAACTGGAAACAACCCAGAAGACCATCAGTAAGAGAATGGATTTAAAAAAATAGTAACTATGGCACAGTCATACAATGCAATACTTCTCAGCAATAAAATGGAATGAATTATGCACACAAAAACATGGACGAACTGCAAAAATATGCTAAATGAAATAAGCAGATACAAAAAACTGCATATTTATGTTTCCAACTACATGAATTACAGAATAAGCAAAACTAATATAGAGGGCTAGAAATGAGAAGGGGTTACTGCTGGGAATTTGACTAGGACAGGGTGAGAGGCAGTGTCCGAAATGTTGGAAATGTTCTGTTTATTGATGTGAATTCATCAAAATAGATTGAATGGTACACCTAAGATCTGAGCATTTTGCTGTATTTAATCTTGATCTCAATATGAAAATTAGAAAAATAAAATGTATTTGTAAGGCAATGTAAGCCCTGAACTCTAAGACTTTTTTCTGCTACCATTGTTTTTTTATATGTAACAATATATTTTATCTCTATATTACTAGAGAGGATAAAGATACTATTCTTTTAGTATGGGAACAGTTTATAATAGTATATTTATAATACTACTATATATGACATACCTATACTAGTATTAGTAATAATATTAGTATTATATGCTCTCAGTAGTAGATCAGTTAATCTATTAAGCTTACAATAACACGTGTTTCCATATAGTAAGGACTACATTACTATGGCTTTTTCTTTTTTCTTTCTTTTTTTTTTTTTTGGCCATAAACATTTCCAAAAATTGAGGATGAAAAAATGCTTTTCTTGGTTGACACAGTCTCTTTCTAGCAATACTAAAATTATCCCCTCACAAAAAAGGAGACTGTGATAAATTGGGACCTTATCATAATAACAAACTATACATAACAGAAAAAATATTTCAGTAATAACATCTTAAATACCCTAATGTATGAAATTCAGTTCAATTCAGCAATTCTTGATTTGATTCAATTTCAAAGAATTTCAGAGCCACATTCAGGCAAATTAGTTGGGTGACATTTTACTGGCCTGACATTTCAATGGTTCTGGTTGAGTAAAGCAAAAATACACTCCTGAAACTGTGCTTGAAGATCTATTGGAGTCAGGGAAAAGCAAAATCAGCCCATCGGCATGGCACCACTAATTTGCCCAAAAGGTCCATTACTTCCTCAATTTTTTATCTTAGTCTTGGCCTCATGTCTTTCTGTCTCAAGGGATCTAAGGGTAAAGCTCTCACACAGAACTAATGAGCTAGAATTGTTTTGTTCTGTATTGAACATGCTCAGGAATGCCATCAGCTGGTTAGAAGGCAAATGATCAGATTGTAAACTTATCACAGCTTGGTCTATGGCCAGGCAATCAATAGAAACGTGACATATAGAATGTATAGAGTGTTTTAAGAAAAGTTGTAAGAAATGGTTTTAAATAAAGGCAAATGTTAGTAAGTTCGTTTACATCAGCTTCAGAAGAAAGTCAAATGCCCCTAAGACAATCATTCTTACACCGTAATGTCAGTGTTTCAGTATGTTTCAGTAACTTAACCACATTAACCATTCACTAGAAGAAGCCAGCAGTAACAAATACTTTTCATAAAAGACCTTTAGACAACGATGTGCCCTAAATACTATGTTCCCAAGGGACAACTTGTATAGAACATTGAAGATATAAGGAAAGAATGTTATGTCCTAGGTCCATTTTCCTTATTTATATATTACCAGTGTAAACTTTGTTTCATTGAAAGCATCATGTTTAAAAATATGCATAGAAAACATCTATTTGATCCCTTTAATTACCATAATCTCAGTTATTGTCATTCCAAGGGCACCAAAGGATATCACTAGTTTGTCTTCAAACTGGCTATGAAACCTCACACCACTTGTATCTGCTTTAGACATCTTGCTCTTAGGATATCCTGAGTTGGGCGCCTGGGTGGCTCAGTGGGTTAAAGCCTCTGCTTTCGGCTCAGGTCATGATCTCAGCGTCCTGGGATCGAGGCCCGCATCGGGCTCCCTGCTCAGCGGGGAGCCTGCTTCCTCCTCTTTCTCTGCCTGCCTCTCTGCCTACTTGTGATCTGATCTCTCTGTCAAATAAATAAATAAAATCTTAAAAAAAAAAAAAAAAGATTTAAAAAATTTAAAAAAAGGATATCCTGAGTTTCACCATTTCTGGAAACAGAGCATCAAGGAAGTCTGTTAATGTGCATTAGCTACCGAGTACCTCAACTGTTACTGCTAGATTTTATTAAAGGCCAAAAATTTTAAATGCCCAGAGCAAAGTTTCCATAAAACAGATTTTTTACTCTGTGTAACAGCTGAGCAATTTACTTTTTAAAGATATTCCAGGCTGTTCAGAAACACCTTTTGTTTCCCAAGCCCACGCTAACCTTAGACAGGCACAATCAAAATAATGAAGTTGCAAAAAGTAGAAGCCTAGGACCCTAAGGAATCTAAGTCATATATTCTTATTGATTCATTTATTCACTCAGCTGTCATTATTGAGTACTTAGAATGAGTTAGACATACTGTGCTCTCTATCCACCTGCCTCCTCTCCAACTGAGTTTCTACCCAGGGAATTCCTCCAAGGTTAGAAGCAGACTCTGCCTCCTTTTATATTTGTTCAAGAGTTTTAACTTCTGTAAGTGAAGAAAATGTCACCATTTCCAAAGTCTTTTCTGTTTCCACTAGGAAGCCAAGTGAAATGTAAAACAAATATGAGGCACAAGTCCTATCTCAACATCCAGACATTCTCTAGATAAGCATACCCATGAAGCAATCCTCTACCCCCAACTATTCAACTATAACCACATAACTGTACTATAAGATTGGCATATAGATATCATTTTTCTGTTCTGCTGCAATGTATTCTGGAATATTTATTGACCAACAAACTGATTGTTAAATTTGTGAAACTATAAAATAATTCTACTCAAAACTATTGTCAAGAATGTGAAAAGTCAACCCTCAGTATGGTAGAAAATATTTTCAAATCATGTATCTGATAAGGGATTATAAACAGGACATAAAAAGGACTCTTACAACATAATAATAAAAAAGACCAAAAAAGGCTTTTAATGGTCCAACAATTTTAATAAACATTAAGTATATGAAAAGATGCTCAATATCATTTTCCATTAAGAAATGCAAATCTATTGGCAGGATGCCTGCTTCTCTCTCTCCCACTCCCCCTGCTTGCGTTCCCTCTCTTGCTGTGTCTCTCTCTGTCAAATAAATAACTAAAATCTAAAAAAAAAAAAAAAAGAAATGCAACTCTAAACTAGAGTGGAATATTTCATATCCACTAGGATGGCAATAATCAAAATGACAAACATAAACATGTGTCAGCAAGGATATGGGGAAACTGGAACCATTATAAATTGCTGGCGGGAATGTAAAATGTTACAGCTTTTGAGGAAAATAGTTTGGATGTTCCTCGAAAAGTTAAAAATGGAGTTTTTATATGATCTAGCAGTTCAACTCCTAGATATACACCAAAGAGAAATGTAAACATATGTCTATGCAAAAACTTGTATTGATATATGCTAAACATGAATGAAACTTGAAAACACTTATGTTAAGTGAAGAAAGAGATTACAAAAGACCACAAACTATATGATTCCACTGATATGAAATGCCCAGAACAGGTAAACAAAACAGGTAAACAGAACAGGTAGACAAAAAGTTGATTAGTGATATTTAAAATGGATGAATTTTATGTTATATATGTAATACCTCAATAAAGCTATTTTTAAAAGTTAAATTATTCTATTCTACTTCTAAAAGTTAAATTATTTATAAAAGAAAACACATCTGTACATTTTAAAACAAACAATTTTAGATTTGACACCAGAAACAAAGACAACAAAAGCAAAAATAAATAGGTGGGTGTACATTGAATTAAAAAATTGCACAGTGGGTGATTCTTGATTTTGGCACAAGTCATGATCTCAGGGTCACAAGATTGAGCCCAGCATTGAGTCTGCTTAAGATACTCTCTCCCAATTCTTCTGCCTCTCTTAGATAAACAAAAGCTGAAGGGCTTCATTACCAGTGGGCCTGTCCTATAAGAAATAATAAATGGAGTTCTCTATACTGAAACAAAGGATGCTAAACAGAAACTAAAAATCAGAAAAATATAAAGTTCTCCAATAAATGTAAATACATGGAAAATATAAAAATCAGTATCATTGTAATTTTGAGACAGGGGCAGTATTATAAGAGTATAGCTTTTTGTATGTGGTTGAAGTTAAGTTTGTATCAGTTTAAAAGAGACTCTTATAACCTTAGCATATGATATGTAATCCCCATGGTAACCACAAAGAAAATGCCTACATGTACACAAAAGGAAATGATACGGAATCTAAACATGTCACTAGAAAAAATCAAATAAACACAAAGGAAGACAATAATGGAGTAAATGAAGGTCCCCCCAAAACAAAGGACATACAGAAAATAAAAATAATGATAATAGTAAGTTATTTCTTACCAATAACTGCTTTAAATATAAACAGACTTGAACTCCATAATTTAAAAGATATAGATTGGTAAATTGGATTACAAACAAAACAAAACAGGATCTAACTATATGCTGCCTACAAGACACTCATTTTAGATTTAAGGACATACTCAGTTGAAAGTGAAAGAACAGAAAAAAGTATTCCACAAAAATAGTAGCCAAAAGAGAGCAAAGGTGGCTATACTAATCTCAGACACAAATAATCTTTAAGACAAGAATTTTATAAGAGACAGATAAGGGTCTATTTACAAAGATACAATAATTATAAATACACACACATCAAACAACAGATTTCCTAATATATGAAGCAAACACTGAAAAACTTGAAGGGAGATATAGATATCTCTATAAAAATAGAAGGAGACTTCAATATCCCACTTTCAGTATGGATAGAGCAAACACAGAAGATTAATATAAGGAAACAGAGGGCTTGAACAACACTACAAAATAATTAGATCTAACAGGCATACAAAGAACACACTATCTAACATCAGAATACACAGTTTTCTCAAGTACACATGAAACATTTTCCAGTACAGACCATATGTTAGGCTGAAATGAAGACAGTGAAAATCCAATTGGGACAGGTTGAGAAAAAATGGAGGGGAATATTTGGAGATAGTGACCATAGACCCTTCTTTTAAGAGATCACAGACTCTTTATGAAGAAGAGGCAGAAAAAACAATCTATAGCTTGAAGTAATAAACTAGAACTAGATATTGGGAATGCCATAATGAAGCAGAGAAATTTATGATGCACAAGGAACAACTGTGGAAAATAGATTCTTAAGAGACTAGAAAGATCGGTTTCAAACTACATGTGTTATGATTAACAAGTGAAAGGCAGAGAATGTGGGTACAGATGCAGAAAGGATAATAAATCTGTTGGCCAAAGATGAGGGAGCTCCCCTTTTATGTTTTCTATTTAACTTTAGATTGCCGAAATAAAGTTATTAGCTAGATTGAGTAAAGAGGGAGTTTTAGAAGTTTGAGCAGAGACAATATGATGGGATTAATTAGTAGTTTTGAGTGATCATTTGTGTTAAAAATCTATGGTGATACAAATGGCCAACAGACACATGAAAAAGTGTTCATCATCACTAGCCATCAGGGAAACCCAAATCAAAACCACATTGAGATACCATCTTACACCAGTTAGAATGGCCAAAATCAACAAGACAGGAAACAACAAGTGTTGGAGAGGATGTGGAGAAAGGGGAACCCTCTTACACTGTTGGAGGGAATGTAAGTTGGTACAGCCACTTTGGAAAACAGTGTGGAGATTCCTCAAAAAATTAAAAATAGAGCTACCCTATGACCTTGCAATTGCACTATTGGGTATTTACCCCAAAGATACAGATATAGTGAAAACAAGGGCCATATGTACCCCAATGTTCATAGCAGCAATGTCCACAATCGCCAAACCGTGGAAAGAACTGAGATGCCCTTAAACAGACGAATGGATAAAGAACATGTGGTCCATATATACAATGGAATATTACTCAGCCATCAAAAAGGATGAACACCCAATTTTTGTATCAACATGGACAGGTCTGAAGGAGATTATGCTGAGTGAAATAAGTCAAGCAGAGAAAGTCAATTATCATATGGTTTCACTTACATGTGGAACATAAGGAATAAAGTGGAGGATTCTAGGGGAAGGGAAGGAAAAGCAAATTGGGGTAAATCAGAAGGGGAGACAAACCATGAGAGACTGTGGACTCTGAGAAACAAACTGAGGGTTATGGAGGGGGATGGGTGAGCCTGTGGTGGGTATTAAGGAGGGCATGTAATGCATGGAGCCCTGGGTGTAGTGCATAAACAATGAATCTTAAATTCATTGAAGTAATAAACTAGAACTAGATACTGAGAATTCCATAATGAAGCAGAGAAATTTATGACGCACAATAAAATTAAAATAAAAAATAAAATTAATTAAAAATAAAATTGAAAATAAAATTTTAAAAATCTATAGTGAAACCAATTAACAGTTTTCTGTAGTTTTCTCTACATTAGTCACTAATAAGATACAGGAATAGAGAGAAAAGATTATTGGGTTCAATTAGAGGCAAAGAGTTACAGGACAGAGAGAAAGAATGAGCCAGATACTAAAGTCATCACTGATTGAAGACAGTGAGCTGGAGGTCAGCAGAGAACAGTGGTAAGTAGTATTAGCTGGTGGTAAAGACTTTTTTTCTTTTCTTTTCTTTTTTCTTTATTCAAGATTTTATTTATTTATTTGCCAGAGAGAGAGAGAAAGAGAGAGAGAGAGAGAGAGAGAGAGAGAGAGAGAAAGTGAGTGAGGACAAGCAGCGGGAGCGGCAGGAGAGGGAGAAGCAGACTCTCTGCTGAGCAAGGAGCCTGATGCAGGACTTGATCCCAAGACTCTGGAATCATGACCTGAATGGAAGGCAGATGCTTAAATGACTGACATCCCTAGGATGCCACCTAGACATCCCTGGAAAAAACTTTTTCAATAAGCTTAAACTGAATGTGTTTTCAAAGCATGAAGGAAGAGAAACTATTTGAACACAGCAAGCAAGTGTACAACTGCCTTAACTTCATACCCTTAAAATCTTAATGTATCACTTGAGTGAGGTGGAAAGGAAGTCATGTCCTCAGGAAACACTCTGGTTACAGTTAGTGCAAGAAAATCAATGTATGCATTAGAGGAAGCTGAGATAATTCAGAAATACCTATGTGTACATGCTCAGTTGCAGTAAGACAGAGGGAGACTTGGGAAGATGAGACAATGAAGACTGAGTTGAAGAAAGGTTTATAGAGATCTATACAAAAATGGTTTGTCTGGGTACTAAGGGATAACGTGGGATATTTGGCTAGATGCCAAGGGTTTTCCAAGTGGTAATTTAATAGTAGAAAATGCTTTGTGACAGGGTTAAAGTAGAGATTATGGGAAATTATCTGGGTAAAATGGAGGCTTAAAGAATTAATCACAGGGAGGGGAGCCTGGGGCTCCCTGCTCAGCAGAGAGCCTGCTTTTCTCTCTCTCTCTCTCTGCCTGCCGCTCTACTTGTGCTCTCTCTGTCAAATAAATAAATAAATAAAATCTTTTAAAAAAAAGAATCATAGGGAGAAAAATATACTAGGGTGTCAAATGTATTGAGTTCGATATGAATTACACATTTATATAGGATTGCAAATGATAGTTTTCCCTCCAGAGAGTTACTGTTATTTATAAAATGCTGGGTTTTTTACATTTATTATATTATTATTATTATTATTATTATTATTATTATTATTATTATTTGCCCCAGGGTACAGGTCTGTGAAAAATGCTGGTTTTTTAAAAATACTTTTCCCCTCTATTTCATTCTCTTCCTTTATTTTTACATGTATATTCCCCCTTGGTAGAAAGTCTCCCAAAGAATCCAGAGAGGATCAATGTATTTCATTAGAGAGATGTCCAGGGCTTGAAACAGATCCATTAGAAATCCCAAGGTTTATACATATATTGGAAGAATCAATCAAGGGGAAAAAAATGTTCTCCCTGGGCTTTTTTATTTTTGGTCTTTTTTTGGGGGGGGGGTTCTTAAATTGCATAAGATTATGAGAAGCCTAAATAACCAAGTGTGAAAACTGGTATTAAGTTAGGAAGTGGCAAATTTTTTTAGCTGTATGTAGAGGCACACTAGGACAAACTGCCCCTAAATAAATCAGGGTTGCTTTTTACAGTTATGTGTACCTGTGCAATAATTCACTGTAGAATTTAGAGGTCAAGGGGCTATGCCATCTGTTCTACAGGAGCATTTCTATCCCTCAGAAACAAATCCAGAATTTGTAAACACAAGGTAAGAAAGTATGTATACACTTAGGATACTAGAAACTTGGAAAGCATTAAGTTAATCTTATAAAGTATTACTGTTTTAAATTTATAGATAATGGTTAGTCTCCACCTCAGTTTACTTCCTTAAAGATTCCTGTTAATTGAACCAAAGAATGTTTACTAAATCCTACTAATAGCTAACAGCAAAAATACACTGCTTTACGATGGTTTCTTTTCTCCATACTACTTGCCAATATTATTAAGTTATGTAAAATAGTAATCAAATGTTTCTTAATCTAGTATATACTATGTTAGGCATAACATCCAGTAGTATCTGACTTCATGGTCTCAGATCAACTTATGGGGAGAAGAAAAGAAATTCAGCTGATAGTCGAGTCTTTATGCCAGGAACTCATCATATCATTTAATCTTCATTCTATGAGGTTAATATTATTATACCATTCTTGTTGTTTTACAGATAAATTGGAACTATTTTGAAAACTATCAAAGTTTTATTATATATGCTTGTGCTTAATTTTAGGGAAGTCACGCAGATACGATGTAATCTCTTAGGAATTCCCCCACTTATCTAGCACAAAGGAGTTCCAGAATAAATTAAGTGAGGACTTCATCAGCTAGTCCCTCGATTTTTACTAAAGCATGCATGACTATCACTAATCAGTGTCAGTAGAAGGTATGGCCAGAAACATTCTGAATGGTTTCACAAATGAATACAGATCTAAATCAACACTGTGAATATTTCCTTCAAAAACTGTGCTTTTTGCCCTCTCCTGAAACACTCTGGATTCAGGTAATATTAACGATCTTCTGTGTTAATCATATAGAAGGCTACTTCCCATTCTCAAGAACAGTTTTCTAATTTCGAGGAATGAGGAATGGAGCGAAAAATCCATTTCTATCTGGTTTTGTGCTGCAGTGTAGGATTCAAGTCACACCAGCAGTTTGACATCTGGCTCTTCAAGCATCCACCATTGGGCTAAATGCATTCTTTAGTCATCAGTGTATTCAGGAAGACTTAAAAAAAGCTATTTTTCCTATTGATATTTAACTTTTTCTGGGACAATTCATAACAACCAGCAAACAAGGTAAGTGTATATTTTACTAACTTTAATAAAAATTTACACATAAAAATAAAGAAAAAAGTTATGATGTTTTAGAGTTAGTTGTAATGATAATAATAATAATAAAGCCAACTGGATGATTTTTTAGAGGGAAAAAATACAATGTACCAATTCCAGGGTTTTTTTTCCTTGTTTTTAAATAAATTTAAGGTAAGATCTGTAAAAATTACAAAATGTTTCCTTAAACTTCTAGTGTTAATTAAGGCATTAAAGATATAAACTTTATTTTTTTACATAAAATGGGCTTAAATTTCTTCTATCTTGAATAGAATCATTAAAGTACTTAGAAAAGTTTCACCAATGTTCTGGAAATCACTGAAAAGAAACTATTCTATGGCAAGAGTCCAAGATGGCAGAGGAGTATAAGACCTTAATTTCATCTGGTCATAGGAATTCAGTTAGAAAGCTATCAAATCATTCTGAACACCTCCAAGCTCAACTGGAAATCTAAGAAAGAACAGCTACAACTGTATAAATAGAAAAGTGACCACTTTCTGCAAGAATGAGAAAACAGAAAAATTAACCTCAAAAAAGAGAAAAGGCAGGACTGACTGCCAGGGACCTATTCAGTATAGACATAAGTAAGATGTCAGAACTAGAGTTCAGAATAATGATTATATAGATACTAGGTGGGCTTGGGAAAAAACAGAAGACACTAGAGAACTCCTTTCTGAAGAAATAAAAGAACTAAAATCTAATCAAGTCAAAAATCAAAAGGCTATTAATGAGATACAGTCAAAAATGGAGGCTCTTACTGCTAGATGAGGCAGAAGAGAGAATTTGTGATATAGAAGACCAAATGATGGAGAATAAAAAAGCTGAGAAAAAGAGAGATAAACAACTATTGGATCATGAGGAAGAATCTGAGAGGTAACTGACAGCATAAAGCATAACAATATTAGAATAACTGGGATCCCAGAAGAAGAGAAGAGAGAGACAAGCAGAAAAGAAAGCATACTAGACCAAATTATAGCAGAGAACTTCCCTAATCTGGGGAAGGAAACAGGCATCAAAATCCAGGAGGCACGAAGAACCCCCCTCAAAATCAATAAAAATAGGTCAACACCCCATTATTTAATAGTAAAACTTACAAGTCTCCAGAGATAGAAAATCCTGAAAGCAGCTTGGGACAAGAGGTCTGTAACCTACAATGGCAGAAACATTAGATTGGCCGCAGCGACTTGGCAGGCCAGAAAAGACTGGCATGATATATTCAGAGCACTAAATGAGAAAAATATGCAGCCAAGAGTATATCGAGCTAGGCTATCATTGAAAGATATTGAGAGATAAAAACTTCCAGGACAAACAAAAACTAAAAGAATTTGTGAACACCAAACCAGCCCTACAGGAAATATTGAAAGCAACTACAGTAAATATTTATTCTGCAACTCCTTTAAGCAAAGAGAGAGCCTAAAAGTAACATAGACCAGAATGGAACAGGGATAATATACAGTTACAGTCACTTTACAGGCAATACAGTAGCACCAATTTCATATATTTCAATAGTTACTCTGTACGTAAATGGGCTAAATGCACCAATCAAAAGACACAGGATATCAGATTGGATAAAAAAACAAGACCCATTGATATACTGTCTGCAAGAGACTCATTTTACACCCAAAGACTCCTCCAGATTTAAAATGAGGGGGTGGAAAACCATTTATTATGCTAATGGACCTCAGAAGAAAGTTGGTGTGGGAATCCTTATATCAGGGAAATTAGATTTTAAACCAAAGATTGTAATAAGAAATAAGGAAGGATACTATATCATAACTAAAGGGTCTAGCCAATAAGATCTAACAATTGTAAATATTTAGGCCCCTAACATAGGAGGAGCCAATTATATAAGCCAATTAATAACAAAATCAAAGAAACACATCGATAGTAATACAGTAATAGTAAGGGACTTTAACATGCCCCTCACTGCAATGGACAGACCATCTAAGCAGAAGACCAACAATGAAACAAGGGCTTTGAATGATATACTGGACCAGATGGACTTCAAGGATATATTCAGAACATTCCATCTTAAAGTAACAGAATACACATTCTTCTCTAGTGCACATGGAACATTCTCCATAACAGAGCACATCCTAGGTCACAAATCCTGTGCCAATTGATACCAAAAGATTGGGATCATTCCTCGTATATTTTTGGACCACAATGCATTGAAACTGGAACTCAGTGGAAATGTGGAGGAAATGTGGAAAGAGTTCAAACACATGGAAGGTAAAAAGAATCCTACTAAAGAATGAATGGATGAATCAAAAAATTAGAGAAGAATTTTAAAAATTCATAGAAACAAAAATTGAAAACACAACTGTTTAAAACCTTTGGGATGCAGCAAAGGCTGTCCTAAGGGGGAAGTATATAGCAATACAAGCCTTTCTCAAGAAACAAGAAAGGTCTCAAAAACACAATCCAACCTTACACCTAAAGGAGCTGGAGAAAGAATGGCAAATACAGCCTAAATCCAGCAGAAGAAAAATAATAAAGATCAGAGAAACCATAAATGAAATGGAAACCAAAAGAACAGTAGAAGAGATCAATGAAACTAGGAGCTGGTTCTTTGAAAGAATTAATAAAATTGATAAACGCTTGGCCAGACTTATCAAAAAGAAGAGAGAAAGGACCCAAGTAAATAAAATCATGAATGAAAGAGGACAGATCACAACCAACACTGAAGAAATACAAACTATTATAAGAGCACATTATGAGCAAGCATATGCAAAAATAATTATGCAATCCCGAAGAAATGGATGCATCCCTAAAGACATATAAACTGCCAAAACTGAAACAGGAAGAAATAGAATACACCCATAACCAGCAAGGAAATTGAAGCAGTAACCAAAAATCTCCCAACAAATAAGAACTGGATGGCTTTCCAGGGGAATTTTACTCAACATTTAAAGAAGAATTAATACCTATTCTTCTGAAGTTGCTTCAAAAAATCAAAATGGAGGGCGCCTGGGTGGCTCAGTGGGTTAAAGCCTCTGCCTTTGGCTCGGGTCATGATCTCGGGGTCCTGGGATCGAGGCCCTCATCGGGCTCCCTGCTCGGCAGGGATCCTGCTTCCTCCTCTCTCTCTGCCTGACTCTCTGCCTACTTGTAATCTCTCTCTGTCAAATAAATAAATAAATAAATAATCTTTAAAAAAAAAATCAAAATGGAAGGAAAACTTCCAAACTATTTTTATGAGACCAGTATTACTTTTATCCCAAAACCAGACAAGGATCCCACCCAAAAGAAGAATTATAGACCAATATCCCTGAGGAACATGGATACAAATATTCTCACCAAAATACTGCCAATAGGATCCAACAGCACATTAAAAGGATTATTCACCACAACTAAGTGGGAATTATTTCTGGCCTGCAAGGTGGTTTGACAACCACAAATCAACCAATGTAATATGCTACATAAATAAAAGAAAGGACAAGAAGCATATGATCCTCTCAAGAGACACAGAGAAAGCATTTGACAAAGTATAGCATCCTTTTTTTTTTTTAAAGATTTTATTTATTTGACAGATAGAGATCACAAGTAGGCAGAGAGGCAGGCAGAGAGAGGGAGAAGCAGACTCCCTGCTGAGCAGAGAGCACGATGCAGGCCTCAATCCCAGGACCCTGAGATCATGACCTGAGCCGAAGGCAGAGGCTTTTTAACCCACTGAGCCACCCAGGCACCCGTATAGCATCATCCCTTCTTGATTAAAACTCTTTACAGTGTTGTATCTCCACAGGGATAAATCCCCACAGGGATAGAGGGAACTTACCTCAATATCATAAAAGCCACATATAAAAAGCCCACAGAGAATATCATTCTTAATGGGGGAAAAATGAGAGCTTTTCTCCTAAGTTCAGGAACACGACAGGAATATCCCCTATCACCACTGTTGTTCAACACAGTACTAGATGTCCTAGCCTTAGCAATCAGACAACAAAAAGAAATAAAAGGCATCTGAATCAGCAAAGAAGTCACTCTTACTCTTCGCAGATGACCTGATACTCTATGTGGAAAACCAAAATGACTCCATCCCAAAATTGCTAGAACTCATACAGGAATTCAGCAAAGTGGCAGGATATAAAATCAATTCACAGAAATCAGTTGCATTTGTATACACTAACAATGTGACAGAGGAAAGAGAAGTGAAGGAATCAATCCCATTTACAATTGCACCCAAAACCATACGATACTTAGGAATAAACCTAACCAAAGAGGTAAAGGAACTGTACTCAGAAAACTACAGAACACTCATGAAAGAAACTGAGGAAGACACAAAGAAATGGGGAAATGTTACATGCTCATGGATTGGAAGAACAAATATTGTGAAAATGTTTATGCTACCTAGAGCAATCTACACCTTCAATGCAATCCCTATCAAAATACCATCAGTGTTTTTCACAGAGCTGGAACAAACAATCCTAGAATTTGTATGGAACCAGAAAAGATGCCAAATAGCTAGAGGCATGTTGAAAAAGAAAACCAAAGCTGGTGGCATCACAATTCCAGATTTCAAGCTGTACCACAAAGCTGTAATCATCAAGACAGTATGGTACTGGCACAAAAACAGACACATAGGTGCTGGGAGACGCATGGACCTCACTGGCTGACAGAGTCACAGCGTAGGAATGGCAGCGTTTGGACAGCTCCTGCCAAACAAAGTGAACCTTGTATCTCCTTCCACTGTTTCTGATCTCTATTTTAGGATTAATCCTATTACTTATAATTGGGCCTCTAGGTACTCCTAACCAGACCGAGATTATTCAGACAAAGCCTTATGAGAAGTATCTGACCCTTAGCCCCACGACAAGGACCTCAGATCCTGTCTCTGTAACAGTTCCTTCTACTGTTATCTCTTTGAGCTCTTGCAGACCCAGAGAAAAATTTTAAGACACCTTGAAGCCCTGGAACTAGGGGGTAGCTCTGTCCAGAGAAGGAGAGCCTTATCTAAAGACAGGGCACACGCAAAAGCAGAGCATTGGTTGCTATATGTTCCCCTAATGATTAATGGCAAGTCATGGTGCCCTCCTTGAGGCCTGCACTCCACGAATGTTCTTATAACGCCCACTCCCACATTCTCGCATACTGGTATACAATGAGAATGGAGATGTAACAGTTAATATAAAGACAAAAAGGGGTTGAAAAAGACTCTGCCATTTGTTCAAAGAATGGCAGAAATAGCAAAGAATAGCAGGAACAGAACCCCCACAGTGTCTACATACTCAGTCACAAGGAAACAAACTTGCAAACTACTGAAGCCTGACTTGTGTAACTATGGCTACAATGTCTAACCATAAAGCCTATGTGTTAATCATACTAGTAACTTGACATTTTCTCATTTCACTTATTTTTCTTTAAAAAATACCTCACTATTCTACTTATGGGAATTTCCTTAATCCTTTTCTAAAAATAAGAGCATGACCCACTTACACCTGTATGCCTGGCAAAGCCCATTAAGGATCATGCTTCTAAAAAATGGATAATCTATCTCTGTCATGATTGGGGGGTTTTGGTACATGGGAAAATATATAAAATGTTTTTTCACTAGTCAAAGTGCTTTGTATCTCTAAAAATAATCTTAAAGATCATACTACTGTTGTTAGATCACATACTGTCTGACTCACTACCTATAAATAAAGACACTGGGACCAGCAGAGTAGAGATGCCTGCTTGGTGATCAGAAAAAATCTTTTGGCTCTCTCACTCCTTTCGCTGACACCGTCCATCCTCCAGGGACCCCTGGACGTGCTGGAGCTGGACTCCAGCACATAGGTCAATGGAACAGAATGGAGAACCTAGAATTGGTCTGTTAACTCTGTGGTCAACTAATCTTCGACAAAGCAGGAAAGAATATCCAATGGGAAAGGTACAGTCTCTTCAACAAATGGGATTGGGAAAATTGGACAGCCACATGCAGAAGAATGAAACTGGGCCACTTTGATACATGATACACAAAAATAAACTCAAAATGGATGGAAGACCTAAGTATGAGACAGGAATCCTTCAAAATCCTTGAGGAGAACACAGACAGCAACCTCTTCGATCTTGGCCATGGCAACTTTTGCTACAGACATCCCCAAAGGCAAGGGAAACAAAGGCAAACATGAACTACTGGGATTTCATCAAGAAAAAAGCTTTTGCATAGCAAAGGAAACAGGTAACAAAAACCAAAAGACAACCGAAAGAATGGGAGAAGATATTTGCAAATGACATATTGGATAAAGGGTGAGTATGCAAACTCAATAAAGAACTTCTCAAACTCAATACCCAAAAAACCAAAAATCCAATCAAGAAATGGGCAGAAGACACGAATAGACATTTCTCCAAAGAAAACATCCAAATGGCCAACAGACACATTAAAAAATGCTCTGCATCACTTGGCACCAGGGAAATACAAATCAGAATGACAACGCAATATCACCTCACACCAGTGAGAATGGCTAAAATTAACAAGTCAGGAAACAACAAATGTTGGCAAGGATGTGGAGAAAGAGGAACCCTCTTACACTGGTGGTGGAAATGCAAGCTGGTGCAGCCACTCAGGAAACAGTATGGAGGTTCCTAAAAAAGTTGAAAATAGAGCTACCCTATGACCCAGCAATTGTACTACTGAGTATTTACTCCAAAGATACAAATGTAGTTATCTGACAGGGCACCTGAACCACAATGTTTATAGCAGCAATGTCCACAAGAGCCAAACTATGGAAAGAGCCCAGATGTACATAGACAGATGAATAAATGAAAAAGATGTGGTATATAAACACAATGAAATATTACTCAGCCATCAGAAAATGAAATCTTGCCATTTCCAATGATATGAATGGAACTAGAGGGTATGATGCTAAGCAAAATAAGCCAATCAGAAAGAATTATCATATGATCTCACTGATATGTGGAACTTAAGAAACAAAACAGATCATAGGGGAAGAACGAAAAAATAAAAAAAGACAAAACCACAGAAGGAGACAAACCATAAGAGACTCTTAATCAGAGGAAACAAAATGAAGGTTGCTAGAGGGAAAGTGGTAGAGGGATGGAGCAACTGGGTGACGGACATTAAGGAGAGCATGTAATGAAATGAGCACTGGGTATTATATAAGACTAATGTATCACAGACCTGTACCTTTGCAACCAATAATATATTATATGTTAATTAAACAAAAGAACAACAAAAAAGAAATTATTCTATTGGCTGGATGTGAAGGAATTCTCATGTGAGATACTTCTTTTTCAAAACTGTATCAAAATATGATTTCAGTCATACTTGGAAGGAGAAGTATGGTTGACAACTTCTTTGAAGTTTAAAATATGAGGCTTAAATTAAGTATTTTTTGATTATTTAACTGGTACATTAGTCTTAATCGTTAAAATTACATACCTCTCAGAAATTTCAATAACCTTATGAATAATAAGGTAACTTAATTCATTGTAAGAGTTTTTACTTTATATCACAATACACTGAACTTTTAAATAGGGGGTGTTACATTCTTTTCCCATGGAAAGTAAAATAGATCTTAAATTTTAAATAATAATAAAGCAAATTTTGGAAAAAGCAACAAAATATGGTATATGCCAGGTAAAGAGGGCCTTTGGCATTTTGAAAAATTATTACATTAAAAAACATCTAGGTATTATCAGTCATGATTTTGTTTACAATGTACGATTTGTTGGCTATTTGTTAAACATAATGGTATGGGTCAGAGCGTTCCACTCTACACAGAATGCTAAGTCAGCATTTTAACATTCCTAGGTAATGTTAATGCCTGGCAGCAACAACTTGGGAAACAGTAACATATGCACATACATTTTTAAAGAGCAAATTTGGGTCTGTTCATGGAGTTCAGTCATAGTTCCCTTAATTTATTACCAGGTCACAGATATATCATCTTGAATTTGTTGGGTGGAAAATAAAGTGTGGCTATTTAATAGCTAGAAAACTACCTTTTAACTTTTAAAATCTCCCCTTATCTTTTGAAATCTGATAAGTAAGATGTCTCCAAAAAGCAAGGTAAGAAAAGCCATGTATAAAGCCAGATAGGTACTATTAATTTAGTCCTTAAGAATTAGTTTGAGTGATATTACTGCTTTAGAATTCTTACAGACACAAAATCACATTTTTCTTTATTTTTCCATTGTATAATTGTTTTTCTGATTATACCAGAAATGCAAGTTATAAATAGAAAATTTGGAAATTACAAAGAATAAAAAAAGTAACAATATTAATATAGCTAAATAAGTTAAAGGAAACTAAATATAATTAAAATAACATGGCCCATCATTCTTTAACACAGAGATAGTGTGAAATTTTTACTTATTAAAGATCCTTGGTTCAGGGGTACCTGGCTGGCTTAGTTGGTAGAGCATGCAATGCTTGATCTCAGGGTTGTAAGTTCAAGCCCCATGTTGGGTGTAGAGTCTACTTAATTAGAAAAAAAAAAAAGATCCTTGTTTAAAAATCACTGGTTTGTATCTATAGCATTTTTTTTTAACCAAGGACAAACTTAATCTCCCTGTATTTGAAGAGGTAATTCCAGGTGAAAAGGAGAAGCTGGCAGAGCAAAAGAGAAGCCTAGTCCCACAGAAACACAAGTCCTCAATATGAAACTAGTTATAGACGTGAAGTCACGGTATCAAAGGAAAAATTCCATGCTTCCTCCCCAACCTGTGAATGCATCCCAGCTAAACTGAAAGATCTGCCTTCTCCAAATGGTTTTGTATTTATTTTTCTCTCTAGTAAGAGGTCTTGCATTGAATCCCATAGGCATTTCTTTCAGGATCCCTTGGCCCATATATGTTCTTTTATATTTCTACAGCTCTAGGATTATAATGGCATCTTTCTTCTATATTTTTGTGGTTAAACAGACAATGGGGAGTGGTGTTCAAGGTTATAGACTTTGGAATAGTTAGGCCAGGCATACATATAGCAAACAGCCAATAAATGGTAACAAACTGTGTTATTCTTTTACAATATCTCACTTACACTGCACCTGGCATATGCAGAGAAAATTTTACTTTATTTTGCCAGTAAACATTCTGGTCATTTCTCCCTGAGCCACTACCTTCCTGTAGTGAGGATAAACCCTAATCTATGACTCATACAAGCTTAGTCTGACCTGCTAATTAAAAAGACACTTTACACAGTAATGTTCAAACTCTTTTAGACAACAATTCTTGGATTCTCTGAGAGCCCTCTTCAGGAATACTACAGGATGGTTTCAGAGAGGCAGAAAAGAATCTGGGTTCTGCTTATGATACCCTCAGTGTTCTCTGGTTTTCTGGATGAAAGTTCACCTGGATGTGCTTGTCCTGCTGGACAATCATCCCTCAAACCTGACCTGGGCTCTCTGGTTTAGTCAGGGCCTGGCAGTCATTACCTGTCAGCCTCAGTCTCAGTTCCCAAAGAAGCCATAGATACTTCTAAAGTCTGGCTGGGGCTTCCAATGGCCCTAAAGTGGTCTGTCTTATCACCCTCACTGCACCTCCCAGTACAACAACACTCCAGTATAAGTGCTACAGCCAGGCTCTCAGCAGTTTCTAAGTCATATGGGAAACAGGTGTGATGTCTGACCTCCCTGTTCTGCTAACTTGAAGTGGCTGTTATCCACGTTGGGATAGCAGCAGCCTGGGATAGCAGCTTTTGTTTCTGGGATCTTAAAAACTGTGTGTGTGGTATGAGTATGTATGTGTGTGGTGTGAAAGTATGTGGTATATATGTGTAATGCATGTATGTGTGATGTGAGCTGTGTATGTATGGCATGTGGTGTGTTAAGTGTGGATTATGTGTGTGTGTGGTATGTCATTTTCATTTATATAACATACCTTTTTCTCCCTGTGCCAAAATCTGGATTATGGGAATGTGAGGTATGAGTCCGTATTCCTTCTTCTTTTTCCCTCTTTCCTTGACACAATCAAGAGTGGTATTTCCCTATTTTCTCTGCTTTGCTTGCCTGGCATATCTTCCTCTGAAATACCAACTTAAGAAATTAAGGAATTTTGAACAATTCTTTTACAATAAACTACCTTATTTGCAAAATTCTGTTGCTGAATGTTGGAAGCCAAATGATACCTCAGTCTTTCACTATGTATTCCTTTCTAATAGATGCTCATCTCCATGGTGATGAAAGGATGCTTCTTATGGTCATATGCTCATAAAGACAACAGAAAAAGTGTATCAACAATTCTCAAAATTTTATGCCCTTTTCAACTATGACCCTGACCTTCAGGGCCTATTGCTTCATTACTACCGTGAGTTTCTTTTTTCAGTAGATGAAACAGAACAGCTTCATCTTTTAAAGTGATATAGAAATAGAGTTGTTTGTAGAAAAAGCATTTGGATAGGAGAATTGCAGGCCTTGTAAATAAGGTTTAGGTTACCCTTAGTCTAAAATTCTATTTGTATGGTTCCATGAATCAGAAATTCTCTATCCCATTTCTACTCTTACTGATACATCTGTGTGAAACTATGTTCCATTTAATTTGGTTCAGTCCTTGCTCACATACAATCTATGTTGATACGGAAGCCAAAATGACCCTTCTAGAAAGTAAATCAGATCATGTCTACTCTGCTCAAAACTCTCAAATGGCTTTCCATTTCACTTACAATAACGCCAAAAATCTTACCACGGCTCACAGAGCCTTGCAGGTGTGCTGGTACATGCCCACTCCTAATTTCATTTCCACCCACTTTCTCCCAGTCCCTAACCACCAGCCTCAGTGGCCTTCTTGCTGGTTCCCCAGAGTGTCAAACAACAACAAAATCATGTTTTTAAAAATGACACATAGGAAGAAAGATGATTGATTTTATGATTAGTATACACAAACATGTATACACAATTAAGGAAATACCTTATGAAAAACTATGTTTACTATGTGCAATGAACTCTGACATCTTATTTTCAAAATGATATTATCCTATTCTATGCTTTGTTTAAAAAATGTTCTTGATGGACTAAATTTATCATATTATCCACAGTTTCAGTAGCAACTAATAAATTGAAAATAATATCTTCCCTCACAATTCTAAAATAGAAGCTCCTTTCAGACTCTATTTTTGACTCTGTTTAATTTTTTCCCACAGTACTTAGCAGTCTAATATTATATCATATGTATGTTTATTGGCTTAGTTTTATTCCCTTACCTGATGACCCTGGCATTAACCAGGAAAAAAGCTCTATGGATGTAGAGAGTTTCAATATTTTCTTCAGTGATGTATCCAAAGTGCCTAAAACACTGCTTGGCTTATAGAAGGTGCAAAATAAATGTTTGTTTGTGAAGTAATGAACCACAGAGAATCCATACAATAGTTAAGAGCTTGGAACATGGAGCCAAAGTGTCTGGGTTTAAATCTCAGCTCTGCAACTTTCCAGTGCTTCGCTTCGGATAAGATATATAAACTTTCTGTACTTTAGCTTACCCATCATAGGGATAATAATGAGTCATTACATATGTTATTGTGAGATTACGAACATTAAAATAATTGTGTAACACACCCAGATCAGTGCTTGGCAGCCTGGCATATAGTAAGTGGTAAATAAATATTTGCTATTATTATTGCTATTGGTTACAAAATGGGATTAATACAGAAAGTTACAGATCTGGAAGTCACTTTCGAGATGTCATTATTAATCATCTTTATTGATAACACAAATACTTGATTAATGTGCAAAACTTTTGTGAAGGGCTTTGATGATAAATGATGCACCTAACACAGACATACCTCAAATAATTAGTTCTCATATGTTAAATGATAGGTGAGTACAAATCTTTAAGTCCTTTCAGAAAGAGCTTTCATTAAAAAAACACAGGGGAAAAAACAAAGCTGTTCAGAAAAGAGAGAGGCCCTATAGCCTCTCAGTAGGTCCCTGTGGAGAAATAAAATTGCCTTTACTTTCTCAGCACTCCTGTAAAAAGCTCTAGCCCCGCTGAGACTCTTCACATACCATGAGAATTATATCTGTAGCCATTTGTCTAGTAAATTGCTCTGACTTAAAAAGATAATAAAACTCTTATCTTGACAAGAGAGTACTGATGGATGGCTACAACCTAGACTAGGTTCCTATATTAACCCTTCAATGTACCATGAAGACTGCAACTACTATCCTTCTAGGTGTTTTCATTTCGAGAAAGAATTAGGCAGTCTCTGGAGATAGTCTCTGGCTTTTCCAAAGGCTTTATTTATGTACCAAAGGGCTGGAGCAAGAAGAAGACCCTTTCAAGAGATGAATAGACATGCATCTCCTACTACTTTATAAGCAGAGAAAAGTAATTTTTCTCCTTCCTTGCCTATGGATGAGTCTGGCCACTCAGGTAAGAGAACTGACTTGGCTCTTAACTTGTCACTCTAGGGGTAGAAAATACCCCTAGAGAGTAGGGAGAGCATAGAGAGAATAACTCACTTATTATTTACTGTGAAGTACTTAATAATAAATCTATCTTTGATCCAGAATACCTCATGTATGGATTCAGGATAATAAGAATAAATGTGAATATTAAAAACACAACAGTACTCAATTGTTTCAGATGAGTGAAGGAGTTGGATCCCCCTTTAAAGTAAATGTAGATTTTATTTTCTCTAACAAAAGAAGTAATCATTATAAACACCCCAGAATTATTTTCCATTCACTAGGAGACTTAGCCATAGTTGATAAAAACCAAACATAGTGGCATTAGACTAAAGTTCCTCATCATTAGGCCTCAGTCTCCACATCTGTAATTATGAGAACATTAAGAGTACATACTTAATAATGTTACTGGAGGATTAAATCAGATATCCGGGTATGGGAGTGAGCTTGGAAGCAGATCCTCCAGCTTTCAAATGACTGCAACATTGACTGAGAGTTTTATTCCAAATACGAGAGAGATCCTGAGCCAGAACCAGCCAGTTAAATGGCTCCCAGGTCCCTGACCCTCAGAACTTTTAAGAAACAATAAATTTCATTGTTTTAAGCTACTAAAATTTAGTGCAACTTATTAGACAGTAATAAATAAGGAATACAGACACTATATGTAAAATCATTTTTATAATACTTGGCATATATTCCAGTAAAAGCTGGCCAACAGCAGCGGTAGCAGCAGTGCCTAGAGGGAAGAAATGTGATTACATAGCAGGGTGCTCATGAATGCAAAGAAAAGAGCTGTTTTTATTTCAAAACAAAGCCATTCTAACAACTGCATAAAAGTCAAAGACAATCTTCAGAGCATGATAATATAAGCAGATACTCCAGATGCAATCCCTTGTTCAAAGAACAATGACAGCACACAAACTCTCACCTGGCTCTAACCCAAAGAATCACTTTAAAGTACTTTATACTTCCGACCCACTCCTGAAATGCAAAACAGAGAGAGAAATTTTTTCCTGAGGGGAAAAGATTAGAAATTCTTCAGAGCAAAGAGTAAAAACAGCTTTTTTCTTTTGTGCCAGTAATAAAAACAATAATGTATTACATATAAACATACATATATGACACAAACCAAATTGGTACATAAGAGAATCTTTGTTCCAGTGTCATGATTTAGGAAGTTCAAATTGCCTTTTATGTGCCATTACATTTTTTCCATCTATATAGAGAGTAATAACATGGGGGAGACAGAGGACAGGGGCCAAACTGGAATTTGAAAATGGTAATGCACAATGATATTTCCATGATATTTCTTAATAGAAACATGGCAAAGTCAAAGTAATACCCATCAATTACTATTTGTCTAGAACTCCATGTTAGTAAAAGTGACGAGGAGAGATGAGCAATGGTTTATTTACTTATATGTCACTTTATTTGCACAGTAGACCCTATCCCTGTGATAGATCATCAGTGTCAAGGAAGTCTGCAGTTTAAAAATGAATGAAGTATTTCCATGCCTGTCAGTAGGACCATGAGTAATAATCACTTTTTTTTCCTGTTTACTCATTTTAGAAATCACTTAATCCACTATGGTCATC
Organism: Ailurus styani; assembly: GCA_002007465.1. Classification (NCBI taxonomy): domain Eukaryota; kingdom Metazoa; phylum Chordata; class Mammalia; order Carnivora; family Ailuridae; genus Ailurus; species Ailurus styani. The sequence goes on from LNAC01000553.1 coordinate 949,546, forward strand.
TCCAATAGCCCAAAACAATATTCAACAAATCACAGAGTTGGACTGACTAAAATATTATAATGTCTGACATTTACCCATTTTTTAAAGGAATATTTGTGATATATGTTTTTAAGATTGGTAGTCAAGACCTTCTGAAAACTGGTCCTAACCTGCCTTTCTTCCTACTATATCACCTTATACATACCATTTCCAGGTTAATGGAAATACTTGCCCTTAACCTCACTGCTCTATCTGACTCTACTTCAGCTTTACATGTTCAAAGATATCCAGTATTTTACAAATGCCACATTCAACCTCTGAATTGCCACAGACAACAGGATTCCTATGCAGAAAATCCATTAGAATTCACACACAACGTGTGTGTGCACGCACGCGCACGCGCACACACTCACACAAACACACACACACAGAGCTAGTGGAACTAATGAGTCATTTGGTAAATGCTGCAGGATATAAGTTCCAAATTTAAAAAGGCAATTCTATTTATATATTTTAACAATAAACAGAAATTGAAATGAAAAAATAACATCACTTATAATACATCAAGAGTATGAAACGCTGTAGGATAAATCTGAGAATAGATGTTCAAGATCTTTACATTAATAGCTACAAAACACTGATATACCATATTTTGAGTTCAGAAGACTTAATACTGCTAACTATAAATTCTTTCCAAATTTATTCAGAAGTTTAAAGTGATGCCAATAAAAACCTTAGCAAGACTTTTTATAGAGTTTGACAAGCTGATTCTAGAATTCATCTAGAAATTCAAAGACCCTACAGTTATTCAAAACAGTTAAAAAATACTGGGAAGAACTACCTATACTTGATTAAGCATACTACAGAACTCTGGTAATCTAGACAGTGCAGTATCTGTGTTAAGACAGAGAATATATCAATGGATCTAAAGGAAGTTTCCAGAAAGAGACCCACACATATATGAACAAATGATTTTCTTAAAAAGTACAAATTAAATTTACTGGAGTAAGGATAGCCTTTTAACCTATAATACTAAATCTACTGGCTATCCGTATGCAATTAACTTCAATCTGTATTTTCTATAATACATAAAAATCTACACAGAGTAGATCATAGACCTAAATGTAAAACTTAAAAGAACACAGCAGAGAATATTTGTGACCTGGTCCTGGCAAAGATTTCTTAATAATGACACCAAAAACAAGGCCCATAAAAGAAATGATAAATGGGACCTCAAAGTTAAAAATATTTGCTTTTTAAAGGAATGAAAATATAAGTCAGAGACTAAAAAGTATTTTCAAGTATTTGATAAAGGATTCTATCCACAACAAAAAACTCAAAAAACTCAACAACAAGAAAACCCATTAAAAAACCAATTTTAGGGGCACCTAAGTGGCTAAGTAAGTTGAGCATCTGCCTTTGGTTCAGATCATGATCCCAGAGTCCTGAGATCAGGCCCTCATACTGGGCTCTCAGTTCAGCAGGGAGCCTGCTTCTCCCTCTCCCTATGCTCCTTCCCCTGCTCATGCTCTTTGTTTCTCTCTCAAATAAATACATACAAGCTTAAAAAAAACACTCCAAATTTTAAAATTTGAAACCCCTTTTTAAATGGGCAAAATACCTGGGGAATTTAAAGAAGATGCATAAATTACCAATAAGTAAATAATATCAATATCAATAATCATTACAGAAATGCAAAATAACTCCACAGTGTGACACCATTAAATGTCTATTAAAATGTCTAAAATTAAAAAGCCTGATTATTCCAAGTTGTGACAGGATGTGGAAAAATAACACTTGTATCTTCTGGATGGAATGTAAAATGGCATGACTAGTTTCAGCCAGGTTTGGGAGTTTCTTAAGAATTATTGAACACTATATCTGAAACTACTGACGTACTATATGTTGGCTAATAGAATTTAAATTTTTTAAAAAATAAGTTAAACATACGCCTATCACAGGGCCCAGTCATTCCACTCCCAGTTATTTTCCAAGAGAAATGAAACATGTGTACACAGAAAGACTTGTGGCTGAATATTTATAGCAGCTGTATTGGTCAATAGCTCCAAAGAGAAAATAACTCAAATATTTCTCAATAGGTAAATGAATAAACAGATTATGGTATATCCACACAATCAACTCAAAGGGACAGCTTATGTAACAACTTGCATGAATCGTAAAATAATTATGCTGAATGAAAGAAGCCAGATATAAGAAAGTATATAAGATTTCTTTTATATAAAATCATTTCTTTTATATAAAATCTTAGGAAATTCAAACTAACTTACAGTGACAGAACACAGATCAGTGGTTGCCTGAGGATCAAGCCAAAGAAAAATGGATTAGGGAGAAAACTTTTGAGCATTTAGAAATGTGCATTATCTGTATTATACTGGTCTCACAAGTGTACATATGTGTGTGAATTCACAGGACTATATACTTTAAATGTGTATACTGTGCACTATATTGTTTATCAGTTATATCTCAATAGAATTATAAAAGCAAGAAAGACCATCTTTATAATCTACTTATATGCTATTTATAAGAGATATATTTAAAACATTCACACGTGGAGAGTTTGAAATAAGAATAGAAAAATATACCGTGCAAACAATATCCTAAAGATATTCATATAAGCAGAATTATTAACTATTCTGTATCTTGGCTATGTCAATATCAGTAGTGATACTGTACTTTAGTTTTTTAAGTATAAAGATGTTATCATTAGGTAACATGAGAGGGTACCTGAGATCTCTCTGAATTCTTACAACAACATGTGAATCTATAATCATCTAAAATAAAAAACTTAATTAAAAAAAGAAAGTCATGTAGCCATATTACTATCAGATAAATTGACATTAAGGAAAAAAGTAGTATTAGTGTAAAACAGTTAAGCTTTAATAATAATTAGTTATATAAAGAAGATACAAAAAATTTAAGTTTGCATATACCTAATCAATTAATCTAAAATTTCAGGGCACAAGGAGAAAGATACTTATCAGTAACCATAGCGGGAAATCCTGACATTTTTAGTCACTGATAGAAGCAAAAATCAGTAAGAATGTAGAAAATTTTAAATACATCTTAAACTATCTTGAAGTTTGGTGCTCTAATTAAAGTCTTCAAAAGTGTACCTTTTACACCTCTGTGCACTCAATTTTGTCTACTAAGCCTTCCTGGAGCAATTAAATAATAAACAATCACATCCCTGGATTAAAAAAAAATTTATCTTGCCGCTCACATTTTTCTTCTTATTCTTTTTCCCCATGTGCTACCATATTTTCTTGATTTTCCATTCCACGTTTGTATTGATGTACTCTTAGTTTTATTACAATGTTTTAAAAATTTCCAATAATTCCTTATTTTTCAAAAGTGTTTCTTTAAAAAGAATCCTGATCTTCTTATACATGTAATACTTTCTTGAACTTCTTTAGGGTAGTAATTAAATATATTTGAAGTTATTTTCTGTTCCCTGAAACATCTCTGCTTCCTCTGGGGGCAGCTTTTGTTTGTGTTTATCATGATCTTTCGTTTTTAACTTCAGGTTTTCCTCAAATATCTGGTAATTATTAAGTTTCTAAGTAGAATTTTGTATTCCAAGGAAATGTTCCTGATTCACTCTAAGAGTGAATATAACACTGATTGGGTGCTTGGAAAGAGGAGGGTTTTGCTCTGTGTTAATAACAGTCACATTTATATTTATATGTGACTGTCCCATTTATGTCTATGAATGTCTATGAATAACAACCCATTTTTTGGCAGTGTTATGTTTTGCTTGCTCGGGGAGTAAAAACCAGATGGTAAACAATGTGCACATGCTGGGGGAAAATGCTACGTTTTGGGGGAGGGATTTGGATGATTTTAAAGTATTACAGATTTAAATGAATAAAAATGTTATTTTCAGCTACACTTCTATATTCAATAGTGAACATACTAGCCTCTTAAACAGTATTCTTGACAGGTTGCCTCCTCCTAGTTTGAAGCCCTCACTAAGAGCACTGTAGATGCTTGCCTCTTTCACTATGCTTTATACATAACATCACCCAAAAACATTTTAATATCACTCATTCAGCTATGCTTCTCTCTTCCTTTGTGTTTATGTGGTTATACTTTCAATAAACAAAGAGAAAAGAGTGGATATAGTATGTTCTTTGTATGTCCTTATTAAATGGAATCCAATTGACACTTTCAAAATTTACTCAGGATGTCAGATTTTTAAAAAAATTAATAATTTAAAGATCTTTTTATGTTGGTCACTGTAACATTGGTTCATTGCTAATTTCTTATATTTCTGCCTCCAAACTTCAATAGGAAAACTGGGTACAGATGTGTGTCTATCACTTACCATGTGATTTTCTTCATATTGTGGGCAGGAAAACTTCACCTATTTTAAACCATAGTTTCCACAGATTAAATTCACTTAGATAGGTCCCTGATAATCTATAATTAGCATGTAATTGGAAAGCATAAGAATCATCATAAAGATCACACACATAAATAGTAAACTGAAATGAAACTGGGACAAAGATGGGAATGGCAGCAGGCAAGCACACAGGGATTGAGTTTACAAGCACAAGTGCGTATTAGTAGGACATAATAAGTAATTAAGTGAAGCAAAGAAAACATAGTTGAAGTATTAAAAATTCATTAAACTAGGGGTGCCTAGGTGGCTCAGTCATTAAGCATCTGCCTTCAGCTCAGGTCATGATCCTAGGGTCCTGGGATTGAGCCCCACACTGGGATCCCTGCTCTACGAAAAGCCTGCTTCTCCCTCTCCCACTGCCCCTGCTTGTGTTCATCTCTCACTGTCTCTGTCTGCCAAAAAAATAAAATCTTAAAAAAAAACCACCTCAATTAAACTACAAGAATATTTCTGCAAGATGAGAATGCCAGGAAAGAGGCTATGGAAGCTCCAGAGTTATTCAAGGCTAAGAGGTGATACCTGTCTACTGGGGGAAATAATTAAAAAATAATGGTATCAATGCTGCCCATCCACCATGTGCGATGAGGCTCCTAAGAAAACTTACATGCCTCAAATGATTCTATATTTATTCCCAACTGTCACCTCTCTTCTAGAGAATCTCATGTCTTATTGGTTGAGGCATGTGAGATCAGTTCCTGACTGACAGATGCCTATGATGCTGCCTGTGTTTCTAGAGATGAGGGAAACATGACTCAGCAGCAAGTGCTGGTCCTGAGGGTAGAAAATGCTGAGTGAGGTGTTCTACTTTTCCAAAGTGAAGCCTATTAAGCAAGATATTTCTATTTCTTTCTTTCTTTCTTTCTTTCTTTCTTTCTTTCTTTCTTTCTTTCTTTTAGATTATTTATTTGACAGAGAGAGAGAGAGAGAGAGACAGAGAGAGAGAGAGAGAGAGAGAGATTACAAGTAGGCAGAGAGGCAGACAGAGAGAGAGGAGGAAGCAGGCTCCCCGCTGAGTAGGGAGCCCGATGCGGGGCTCGATCCCAGGACCCTAAGATCATGACCTGAGCCAAAGGCAGAGGCTTTAACCCAATGAGCCACCCAGGCGCCCCTTCTATCTATCTATCTATCTATCTATCTATCTATCTATCTATCTATCTATCTCTTTCGTTCCTTCCTTCCATCTTTCCTTCCTTCCTTCCTTCCCCCTTCTTCACAGTTAGTAACAATGTAACTGTGACTAGGACTGATTTTGAATGCCAGTTTATTGGTGTCTATTTTAAATGAAATTCTCACTTGACTTAAACAACTCACCTTAAAATACAAAAATGGGTTAATAATATTCAAATTCTCTTCACCCCAACAGTAAATGGTTCTGCAAAAAATTTTTGATGATCCCATGTAAGGGTAAATAAACAGTATCACCCTGTATTCAAAACAAGTATGTGAATTAACAGTGAACCAAAATTTCATGTAAGAACACAATTTTAAAGCTTATTTACTCTTTAAACTGTTTTAAAGTGAGTGCTTAAGCAAGATCTCAGATCTAGAAGGTGGTGATTTAGGGCCCAAGCCCCAATTTTTTAATGGTCTAAGAGCCTGGGGTTTTATTTATTTTTTATTTATTTATTTTAAAGATTTTATTTATTTATTTGACACACAGAGAGAGAGATTATAAGTAGGCAGAGAGGCAGGCAGAGAGAGAGAGAGGGGGAAGCAGGCTCCCCACCGAGCAGGGAACCCGATGCAGGGCTCGATCCCAGGACCCGGAGATCATGACCTGAGTCGAAGGCAGAGGCTTTAACCCACTGAGCCACCCAGGCGCCCAGAGTCTGGGGTTTTAGACAGCAGTTATACAGCATGTCAACCCTTTGGTGTACACATATAAAGGGAAAATAAAAAGAGTTGGAATTTCAGAGGCTGTTGTGATCATGAGAAGAGATTTACAAAACAAGGAAGACAAAGCTGTTACAGAGCTTTTGGAAGGGACTGTTGAAAGCTTTACAAACTGGGACAGCCTAACTAACTTACAAATAATTCAACTATATTTAGATGGTACCAGGATATTTACTCATAATCTAGTAAAAAGTCAGTGTAGAAAATTTTTTTGTAAAGTTAGAATGCCATGCAATAAAGTAAAGGAATTCTTTCAGGAGGAGTAAGTGAGAAAATCTTATCAACCAAGGTTCATGAAGAGAACACATCTTACTTTTATATAATTAGTGGCAGTGATGAAAAGGTCATCTATGGCAAATAGCAGGAAAGATCCTGTATGCATGCTTCCCACAAGTGAGTCCCCATGATATCAGTAAACAGAGTGCTGGAGTGCTCTGAAATTGAGAATCTGACTGGAAGAGGGTGCTAACTCAGACGCAAATAATCATGAAGTGTGGGAAACAGCACCGTTTGAACTGCTTAACTCACAAAATGTGAGCAGAGATGACTTCCCCCTTTGTTCTACGACAGATAGGTTTTTTCCCTTTAGATCATGGCAAATATTCCTAAATGGAGATCTATGAAATTCATATTTTAAAAGTCTTGGGTTCAGGCAGTCAGTACTCACCATTAGCTCCTAACACACAGTTGCACACGTGCATGGTGGATCTGTTTGCATTAGCATGATTACCTCTCTTAAAACCTTGCTTGGAGCTCTTAATTTCTACACGGTTTGGCTTTGTATATATATCTGCATGTGCATCAGGGACCTGTGATTAAATTTCGTAATTCTGGATTGAAAGTTCACACACTCAATCGATAGTGTACACCAGCTCAGAAAATTCATTTGTACCTCTTCACTAAAGGACGTGATCAATGAAGATGGCTAAAAAGAAAAGGTATTACTAGAAGTAAGTGATAACTGGAACCTTTATTTTTATGAATTTTCTTCTTCTTCCCTTCTTGGTCCTAACAGACCTCTAGACTTCATTTGGAAGAGATGGGGTACTAAACATCAAAAATTTTGTCTTAAGGGTGATTAGTGTGACATCTCCATATACATTAAGCTGCAGAAACTAAGCTACAGATCAGTGCTGGTTCAGTCTACTGTAGGGTTCTGGCCTTCTGTACACACATATGAATATAACATATGTACAACACAAATACATACATACATGCGTACACACCCCTTGGTGGCTGAAAGTGACCTTAGGTTAAAATGCATGCATATGAACTCCAAATCTGTTTCACGGATGATGCCACACCAATATTTTTCACTTTTCTAGGGTGCTGAGTTAAATCATGCCAAAAAGGGGAAGAAAATACAAGCAATAGTCAGCAGACTGTGCACCTGAGAAGAAATGATTTGGGGCTATTCAATAAACCTGATGTAGATATAGTGAACACATTCATCATCTTTTAAAAACTTTTTTTGAACCAATTAGTAGCTCAAAAGGCAACTCACACAATTAGGATCTTCTATACTTTGGGGATGGCTGATATGCAAAATAAATTGATACATTTTTTAAAGAGTAAAAATTTTACTATGTAGTTTTCTTCCCCCTCACAAATTAGTATTTTTTAAAAACATTTTTGGCACTCATCTAGAGAGAATTTCTACTCATTGGACAAAATATTTTCTAGCATAACTTTGAAATTGTGCCTGTGAGCAGCATAAGAGTCATATAAAATGTTCCATGTCAACTATACGGAGAGTTTATCAAATCTATTACCAAAGGTAATGAAGGAGCATGAAATATGGTTTAAGAAGAATCAGTATTCTGAACTCTCTTGCCTCAAATCATCTTTAGTCCCCTGCAGACACTTTTAATCACCAAAAGACATTAGAAATTGTTGGCTGAAATCTCTAAGCAATAAAGCCGGAAATAAATGGCTAAAGGTCTAGCTTGCATTATCATCACTGTGTGTGCAACCATTTATCACACCTATGTGGGGACCCAATACTTCATCTTCTCCTGATGGCATTTATAAATAGAAAGATGTTAATAGATGCTTAGGGAGCATATTTATGAAGTAATATAAACTGTTTGTAAAAACATCCCAAACACATGATTTCAATTGCATTTTTTTTCCCTCCAGAATGACTTTATCCCACTAAGACACTCACACCTCCAGGTTCATTTATCTGCCATTGCTTTTGATACCTTGATAATAAAAGGCTCAGAAGTGTTTATGTTCGCAAAAAAGTTGTAATACCATTCATTAGATACCTTTTAATGAGTTTCATTTTGAGAAAGATGATGAGGTTGGGCAGGTAGCCTTCATGTAATTTTTGCAGTAAGGCATTCGAAGAATGAAAAGTTAAACCAATTCATTTCTCCTTCCAAAATTTTCCTGCTTAATATTTTTCTGTTTTAAGGTTATTCTGTTAAAATGTGGGTTTCTGAACCCTATAAAAGATAAGACAGATCTCAGGATGGATAAAAAGCAGATAATAAATCCAAAAACAATTCACAGATATCAAAAAACAGAACATGAGGGTGAGAAGGAAGGTACCATGTTTCCCCTCCACAGAGCTGTTATGTACAAGATAACCATCCCCAAAAGCAAGAATGCAAAAGAACAGCAAAAACATAGCTGCAAAATGAAAATTCAGTCTGGGCTTTTTAGCATTTAATGTCTTTTAAAATGGGTATCAAGTACCCTTTTCCAAAAAAGACAAAGCAAGATAAATCCAATTTGGACTTTTAGTCAGCTATGTGAACAGTAGTTCATGGAGGGGTACACTGTTATGGGAATACACTCAGTTTTTCCCATTCCATAATGCTTGTACCCACTGGATGGAGGGAGATAACCAGACTTGTTCATTCGAGGTCTGCTTGTTGATCCTGTAGACTCCTATATCTCTACCTGTTGTAGTTACTAAAATCCCAAATGAAACATACTAGTGCTTAAGCGTATGTTGTTTACAAAGTCATCAAAAAATAAAAACAAAAATAGAGGGGAGCGGCAAGATGGCGGAGGAGTAGGAGACCGATTATCATCAGGTCCCAGGAATTCACCCAGAGAGCTATCAAACTATTCTGAACACCTACAAATTCCACCGGAGATCGAAGAGAAGAAGAGCAGCGATTCTAGAAACAGAAAGTTGACCACTTTCCGGAAGGTAGGACGTGTGGAGAAGTGAATTTGAAGCCATGGGAGGATAGACCCGGGGGGAGGGGCCGGCTCCCGGCAAGGGAGCGAGCAGCGGAGCACAGACTCGGAACTGTTAGAAGTCGGCTCCACTGAGGGACGTCGCCCCAGAGACCAAGCGGGGGGTGAATCCCTCACAGGGACAGTGTGGTCTCAGGACCCCAGGGGACACAAAAAGACCAGGGGTGTCTGAGCGCGATCGAGCTCCCAGGTCTGAGAGAGAAGACGGTGGGAGAGACGGAGCTGAGCTGAGGTGTCTCTCAGCTCGGGGTTACCTTGGACTGTGATCTGAAGCGCAGCCGGGCCACTGATCTGTGAGCGGGGACCCCACGGGTGGCAGACCCGGAGAGACTCACCTTCCTCCTCTGGGAGGAGCAGCGCAGGAGTGGCTGCAGGAATCTGCCGGGTTCGGAGATTCTAAAGGGGCCGCGTCAGAGACAGACATTCGGTCACAGGCCGGGTGAGCTCGGAGAGCGGCCGGAGACCAGGAGATGGAAGGGACTGCTTTTCTCTGAGG
>LNAC01000553.1:959683-1048086 GCA_002007465.1 Ailurus styani
CTGATTACTTAGCCTGGCCCCTGGCGAGGGCGGTGGGAATCCGCCTCGGGCAGAGACACTTAACAGCAACATGGCCCTCCCCCAGAAGACCAAGGGGAAAAAAACAAAAACAAAAAACCATCCAGTCAAAGTCAAGTTCAAGATTGCTAAATATTGTGGAACTCCAGAACTACGGAAAAGCAACGGATTCAATTCATGGCTTTTCCCCCATGATTCCTCAGTCGTTCAAAGTTAAATTCATTGAATTTTTTTTTCTTTGAATTTTTTTCTTACTTTTTTCTTTTAAAATTTTTCCCTTTTCCTATTTTAACGTTCTTAACTCTTATATCGTATCAACACTTTTTATTCTCTTTTTTTAAAATTTTCATTGTTATAATCATATTTTATCCCTTCATTGTTTTTAACCTTATTTTTTTGGATACTTATAGGGTCTGTTCAATTCACCAATCTAATAGAGATAGATAGAGATAGATAGAGATAGAGATAGATATAGATATGGAGTCATAGACATAGATATAGAAACAGAAATAGATAATATAGATACAGGATTTTGTTTTATTCATTTTTGTTTAGTTTTTGTATGATTTTGGGTTTTTGGGTTTTTGTTTGTTTGTTTGTTTGTTAGTTTTTGGATTTGGTTTTTTTTGTTTTTTGTTTTTTGTTTTTTTGTTTTTTTTTTTTTTTCCCCTCTTACTTTTCTACCCAGTTCCAGGTCTCTTCTGAGTAGGTTAGTGTATATTTCTCTGGGGTCATCGCTACCCCTTAGTATTTAGTTCTCTCATCCATCTATTCCTATCTGCATAAAATGACAAGGCGGAAAAAATCAACACAAAAAAAAGAACAAGAGCCAGTAATGACGGCTAGGGACCTAATCAATGCGGACATTAGTAATATGACAGAACCAGAGTTCAGAATGACGATTCTTAAGGTGCTGGCTGGGCTTGAAAAAAAAATGGAAGAAAATAGAGAAGCTGTCTCTAAAGAAATAAAAGACCTTTCTGGAGAAATAAAAGAACTAAAATCTAACCAAGCTGAAATCAAAAAAGCTATTAATGAGGTGCAATTGAAAATGGAGGCTCTTACTGCTAGGATAAATGAAGCAGAAGATAGAATTAGTGATTTAGAAGACAAAATGTCAGAGAAAAAAGAAGAGGATGAAAAGAGAGACAAACAACTACTGGACCATGAGGAGAGAATTCGAGAGATAAGTGATGCCATAAGACGAAACAATATTAGAATAATTGGGATCCCAGAAGAGGACGAGATTGAGAGAGGGCCAGAAGGTATATTGGAGCAGATCTTAATACAGAATTTCCCTAATCTGGCAAAGGGAACAAGCATCAAAATCCAGGAGGCACAGAGAAGCCCCCCCAAAATTAATAAAAATAGGTCCACACCCCGTCATCTAATAGTAAAACTTACAAGTCTTAGTGACAAAGAGAAAATCCTGAAAGCAGCTCGGGACAAGAGGTCTATAACATACAATGGTAGAAATATTAGATTGTCAGCAGACCTATCCACAGAGACCTGGCAGGCCAGAAAGAGCTGGCATGATGTATTCAGAGCACTAAATGAGAAAAATCTGCAGCCAAGAATACTATATCCAGCTAGGCTCTCACTGAAAATAGAAGGAGAGATAAAAATCTTCCAGGACAAACAAAAACTCAAGGAATTTGCAAACACCAAGCCAGCCCTACAGGAAATATTGAAAGGGGTCCTCTAAGCAAAGAGAACCTTAAAGAAACATAGACCAGAAAGGAAGAAACACAATATACAGTAACAGTCACCTTACAGGCAATACAATGGCTCTAAATGTATATCTCTCAATAGTTACTCTGAATGTAAATGGACTAAATGCCCCAACTAAAAGACACAGGGTATCAGAATGGATAAAAAAACAAGACCCATCGATATGCTGTCTACAAGAAACTCATCTTACACGCAAAGACACCTCCAGATTTAAAGTGAGGGGATGGAAAACAATTTACCATGCCAATGGACAGCAAAAGAAAGCTGGAGTGGCAATCCTTATATCAGATAAACTAGACTTTAAGGCAAAGAATATCATAAGAGATGAAGAAGGACACTATATCATACTAAAAGGATCTGTCCAACAAGAAGATCTAACAATCATAAATATCTATGCCCCTAACATGGGAGCAGCCAATTATATAAACCAATTAATAACAAAATCAAAGAAACACATTGACAAGAATACAATATTAGTAGGGGACTTGAACACCCCCCTTACTGAAATGGACAGATCATCAAAGCAAAAGATCAACAAGGAAATAAAGGCTTTAAATGACACCCTGGACCAGTTGGACATCACAGATATATTCAGAACATTCCATCCCAAAACAACAGAATACACATTCTTCTCCAGTGCACATGGAACATTCTCCAGAATAGACCATATTCTGGGTCACAAATCAGGTCTCAACAGGTACCAAAAGATTGGGATCATTCCCTGCATATTTTCAGACCATAATGCTCTGAAACTAGAACTCAACCACAAAAGGAAAGTTGGAAAGACCTCAAATACATGGAGGCTGAAGAACACCCTACTCAAGAATGAATGGGTCAACCAGGAAATTAAAGAAGAATTAAAAAAATTCATGGAAACAAATGAAAATGAAAACACAACTGTTCAAAATCTTTGGGATACAGCAAAAGCAGTCCTAAGAGGAAAGTATATAGCAATACAAGCCTTTCTCAAGAAACAAGAAAGGTCTCAAGTACACAACCTAACTCTACACCTACAAAAGCTAGAGAAAGAACAGCAAAGAAAGGCTACACCCAGCAGGAGAAGAGAAATCATAAAGATCAGAGCAGAAATCAATGAAATAGAAACCAAAAGAACAGTGGAACAAATCAATGAAACTAGGAGCTGGTTCTTTGAAAGAATTAATAAGATTGATAAACCCCTGGCCAGACTTATCCAAAAGAAAAGAGAAAGGACTCAAATTAATAAAATCATGAATGAAAGAGGAGAGATCACAACCAACACCAAAGAAATACAAACAATTCTAAGAACATATTATGAGCAACTCTACACCAGCAAATTTGACAATCTGGAAGAAATGGATGCATTCTTAGAGAAATATAAACTACCAAAACTGAACCAGGAAGAAACTGAAGACCTGAATAGACCCATCACCAGTAAGGAGATTGAAGCAGTCATCAAAAATCTCCCAACGAACAAGAGCCCAGGGCCAGACGGCTTCCCAGGGGAATTCTACCAAACATTTAAAGAAGAATTAATACCTATTCTCCTGAAACTGTTCCAAAAAATAGAATTGGAAGGAAAACTTCCAAACTCCTTTTATGAGGCCAGCATTACCTTGATCCCCAAACCAGGCAAAGACCCCATCAAGAAGGAGAATTACAGACCAATATCTTTGATGAATACGGATGCAAAAATCCTCAACAAAATACTAGCCAATAGGATCCAGCAGCACATAAAAAGGATTATTCACCACGACCAAGTGGGATTTATTCCTGGGATGCAAGGTTGGTTTAACATTCGCAAATCAATCAATGTGATACAAGACATTAATAAAAGAAAGAACAAGAACCATATGATCCTCTCAATAGATGCTGAAAAAGCATTTGACAAAGTACAGCACCCTTTCTTAATCAAAACTCTTCATAGTGTAGGCATAGAGGGTACATACCTCAATATCATCAAAGCCATCTACGAAAAACCCACAGCGAATATCATTCTCAATGGAGAAAAACTGAGAGCTTTTCCCCTAAAGTCAGGAACACGGCAAGGCTGTCCACTATCACCACTGCTATTCAACATAGTACTAGAAGTCCTAGCCTCAGCAATCAGACAACAAAAAGAAATAAAAGGCATCCAAATCGGCAAGGAAGAGGTCAAACTCTCACTCTTTGCAGATGATATGATACTTTATGTGGAAAACCCAAAGGACTCCACTCCAAAACTGCTAGCACTCATACAGGAATTCAGTCAAGTGTCAGGATATAAAATCAATGCACAGAAATCAGTTGCATTTCTATATACCAACAACAAAACAGAAGAAAGAGAAATTAAAGAGTCAATCCCATTTACAATTGCACCCAAAACCATAAGATACCTAGGAATAAACCTAACCAAAGAGGCAAAGAATCTGTATTCAGAAAACTATAAAGTACTCATGAAAGAAATTGAGGAAGACACAAAGAAGTGGAAAAACATTCCATGCTCATGGATGGGTAGAATAAATATTGTGAAAATGTCTATGCTACCTAGAGCAATCTACACATTTAATGCAATCCCCATCAAAATACCAGCAATTTACTTCAAAGAAATGGAACAAATAATCCTAAAATTTATATGGAACCAGAAAAGACCCCGAATAGCCAAAGGAATGTTGAAAAAAAAAAGCAAAGTTGGCGGCATCACAATTCCAGATTTCAAGCTCTATTACAAAGCTGTCATCATCAAGACAGTATGGTACTGGCACAAAAACAGACACATAGACCAGTGGAACAGAATAGAGAACCCAAAAATGGACCCTCAACTCTATGGTCAACTAATCTTCGACAAAGCAGGAAAGAATGTCCAGTGGGAAAAAGACAGTCTCTTCAACAAATGGTGTTGGGAAAACTGGTCAGCCACATGCAGAAAAATGAAACTGGATCATTTCCTGACACCACACACAAAAATAGACTCAAAATGGATAAAAGACCTCAATGTGAGAAAGGAATCCATCAAAATCCTCGAGGAGAACACAGGCAGCAACCTCTTCGACCTCAACCGCAGCAACTTCTTCCTAGGAACCTCACCAAAGGCAAGGGAAGCAAGGGCAAAAATGAACTATTGGGACTTCATCAAGATTAAAAGCTTTTGCACAGCAAAGGAAACAGTCAACAAAACCAAAAGACAACTGACAGAATGGGAGAAGATATTTGCAAATGACATATCAGATAAAGGGCTAGTATCCAAAATCTATAAAGAGCTTCTCAAACTCAACACCCATAAAACAAATAACCCAGTCAAGAAATGGGCAGAAGACATGAACAGACATTTCTCCAAAGAAGACATCCAAATGGCCAACAGACACATGAGAAAGTGCTCAACATCACTCGGCATCAGAGAAATACAAATTAAAACCACAGCGAGATACCACCTTACACCAGTCAGAATGGCTAAAATCAACAAGTCAGGAAATGACAGATGTTGGCGAGGTTGCGGAGAAAGGGGAACCCTCCTACACTGTTGGTGGGAATGCAAGCTGGTGCAGCCACTCTGGAAAACAGTATGGAGATTCCTCAAAAAGTTGAAAATGGAGCTACCCTACGACCCAGCAATCGCACTACTGGGTATTTATCCTAAAGACACAAAGGTAGTGATCCTCAGGGGCACGTGCACCCGAATGTTTATAGCAGCAATGTCCACAATAGCCAAACTATGGAAAGAACCTAGATGTCCATCAACAGATGAATGGATAAAGAAGATGTGGTATATATATACAATGGAATACTATGCAGCTATCAAAAGAAACGAAATCTTGCCATTTGCAACGACATGGATGGAACTGGAGGGTATTATGCTGAGCGAAATAAGTCAATCAGAGAAAGACAATTATCATATGATCTCTCTGATATGAGGAACTTGAGGGGCAGGGTGGGGGGTCGTGGGGGGTAGGGAGGGAAAAATAATGAAACAAGATGGGATGGGGAAGGAGACAAACCATAAGAGACTCCTAATCTCACAAAACAAACTGAGGGTTACTGGGGGGTGGGAGGGTAGGGATAGGGTGGATGGGTTATGGACATTGGGGAGGGTTTGTGCTTTGGTGAATGCTGTGAAAGATGTAAGCCTGATGATTCACAGACCTGTACCCCTTGGGCAAAGAATAAGAATAAAATTTAAAAATAAATAAAGAAATAAAGAAATAAAAACAAAAATAAAAAAATTCTTTCTTAGTGTGCTTAGTATCTCCTCTGCTGGTCTTCATAGGAGGTCTCCTCTAGAAAGCCTTGGTTACCCCAAGTTCCCATTTTCCTCAAATGCATCAAATGAGCATGCTTTTTGACATTCAGGATCTAGTTGAGGTAGTGAAATCTTGGTCCAGTATGCTGGCCATGGTGAACTCAGAGCCAGGCATATTCCAGTGGCTGGGGAATCCCTGTTCAGATTTGGGCCAGGCTTGGGGGCACTGCCCAGAGCAGGAAGCCTTCACAAGCATTGTATTAGCAGGCACAGGATGTCAGTTGGTCTTATTGGTTATGTTAACTCAGATCTCTTGGTTTATATATTATCAGCTAGATTTCTCCATTACAGAAGTATATTGCTCCTTAATAGTAAATAAATGAACCTGGAGAGATACTTTGAGACTTTGTAAATATCCTGCTGTCCCACAAACTTTCACCTAATTATTGAACACTCATTGATGATCCTTGCCTGAATTGGTTATAATAATGATCAGTCCAAAATGGTGACTCATTAATTTTTTTAAATTCAAGTATAATTAACATACAGTGCCACATTAGTTTCAAGTGCACAATACAGTGTTTCAACTGTTTTATACATTTCTCTGTGCTCCTCAAGGTGAGTGTATACTTTTGGGGGGGGGAAGATTTCATTTATTTATTTGAGAGAGAGAGCAGGAGAGCACAAGCAGGGGGAATGACAGAGAGAGGGAGAAGCAGGCTCCTGGCTGAGCATGACCCTGGGATCATTACCTGAACCCAAGGCAGACGCTTAACCGAATGAGCCACCCAGGCACCCCCAGGTAAGTGTATTGATCCCTATTATATATGCAGTTTTAATTAGTTGTTCATTTTCCTACTGTTGAGCTTAAGAGTTTCCTATATATTTTAGGTGAAAGTCTTTCATCAGACGTGTCTTTTGTAAGTGTTTTCTCCCAGTCTGTGGCTTGTATTCTCATTCCCTTGACATTGTCTATTGAAGCGCAGTTTGTAAATTTAATGAAATCCAATTTATCAGTTCTTTCATGGACCATGCATTTGGTGGTATTATCTAAAAAGTTATCGCCAACAGTAAAAAAGACAAAAAAAAAAAAAAAAGTCCCCAAAAAAGCCATTTTAAAAAATTAGATACTGGACACAGATAGTTTTCTAAACTTATGAATAGATATTCAACTATAATCACTTGCAATTCTAATAGCAGAAATGAAAATTAAGATACCAAGATATAACTTATCAGGATGAAAAAAAATTAAGAGTCTGAGAGCACAGTCTTTTGGCAAATCTGTGGGGAAACAAATATTCTTACATAAGGCCAGTGAAAATATAAAAATGTTTCAATTACTATGGAAAAAATTGTCAAAATCTAACAGAACATAAATGTACACTTATTTTTTTACCATAGTTTTAGAAATTTACTATTAAGTTGTAACTCCAAAAATGTGAAAATACATATGCAAAAGATCTGCATTGTTAGTATTATTTATAATTGCAAGATATGAGATAGAAACAACTTAAATGCCCACATAAAAAATTATAGTACTTCTATAAAATTGGGCATTATGAACCTATAAAAAAGAATGACAAAACTCTATCAACTAATACCCACTGACTTTCAGAATATATTATTAAGTGAATTGGGGTGCCTGGGTGGCTCAGTCGGTGGGCATCTGCCTTCAGCTCAGATCGTGATCCCAGGGTCCTGGGATCAAGTCTTGCATTGGGCTCCCTGCTCATTGGGGAGCCTGCTTCCTCCTCTCTCTCTGTCTGCCTCTCTGTCTACTTGTGATCTCTCTGTGTCAAATAAATAAATAAAATCTTTTAAAAAAAGACATATACTGTTAAGTGAGGAAAACAAAATGCAGACCATAAAATGAAGGTTACCTATTGTGTAAAAAGGAGGACAAATAAGAACATAACACATTTTTGCGAAGCAAAACTCAAAAATGATAAGCCAGAAACTTGTGAAACCATTTAACTTATTATTCCCTTTAAAAGGAGTATTCGCAACACTGTCCCATTTACAAGGATATTAATAATAATATTTTCTAAGTACCTTTTTTCCAAGTAAAGAATCTTATTTCTATGTTTAATTTGTTAAACATTTCTATAATGAATGGGGATTGAATTTTATCAATTATTTTTTCTATATTTGTCGGAATTGTTTTTTTCCAGCATGTCCTCATTCTCATAAACTGTTGGATTCAGTTCGCTATAATTTTGCTTTCCATTTTTGGAAACATTCTCATTAATAAATTTTGCTGAGATCTTCCTGGCTCATATTCTGAAAACGGAGGCACTGTTACCTCCATTTCTTTCTACTAATTCTTTCCTCAATCCTCACACCCATGTACTGAGTAATAACCAGTTCAATACTCTAGGGGGAACCTTTTCAAATACCAGGAGTCATCAAGACAGTATGGTATCGACACAAAAACAGACACATAGATCAATGGAACAGACTAGAGAGCCCAGATATGGACTCTCAACTCTATAGTCAAATAATCTTCGACAAAGCAGGAAAGAACATCCAGTGGGAAAAAGACAGTCTCTTCAATAAATGGTGCTGGGAAAATGGGACAGCCACATGCCGAAGAATGAAACTCGACCATTCTCTTATACCATACACAAAGATAAACTCAAAATGAATGACAGACCTCAATGTGAGACAGGAATCCATCAAAATCCTAGAGGAGAACATAGGCAGTAACCTCTTTGACACTGGCCAAAGCAACTTCTTTCAAGACGGTCTCTAAAGGCAAGGTAAACAAAAGCAAAAATGAAGAACTTTTGGGACTTCATTAAGACAAAATGCTTTTGCAGAGTGAAGGAAACAGTCAACAAAACTAAGAGGCAATCCATGGAATGGGAGAAGATATTTGCAAATGACACTACAGATAAAGGGCTGGTATCCAAGATCTATAAAGAACTTCTCAAACTCAACATCCAAAAAACAAACAATCCAGTCGAGAAATGGGCAGAAGACATGAACATGCTTCTCCAAAGAAGACATATAAATAGCTAACAGACACATGAAAAAATTTTCAACATCACTAGCCATCAGGGAAATACAAATCAAAACCATAATGAAGATACCACTTTACACCAGCTAGAAGAGCTAAAATTAACAAGAGAGGAAATAACAAGTGTTGACAAGGTTGTGGAGCAAGGGGAACCCTCTTACGCTGTTGGTGGGAATACAAGCTGGTACAGCCACTCTGGAAAACAGTATTGTGGTTCCTCAAGACATTAAAAATGGAGCTACCCTGTGACCCAGCAATTGCACTACTAAGTATTTACCCCCAAAGATACAGGTGGAGTAAAAGGAAGGGGCACATGCACCCTGGTGTTTATAGCAGCAATGTCCACAATAGCCAGACTGTGGAAGGAACCAAGATGCTCTTCAACAGATGAATAGATAAAGAAGATGTGGTTTATATATACAATGGAATATTGCTCAGCCATCCATCTGAAAGGATGAATACCCACCATTTGCACTGACATGGGTGGAACTGGAGGGGATGATGCTAAGTGAAATAAGTCAAGCAGAGAAAGACAATTATCATATGGTTTCACTCATATGTGGAACATAAGGAAAGAGCACAGGGGAGACAAACCATGAGAGACTCTGGACTCTGAGAAACAAAGTGAGGGTTACAGAAGGGAGGGGGTTGGGAGGATGGGGTGACAGGATGATGGATATTAAGGAGGGCACATGTTGGGATGAGCACTGGATGTTATATGCAACTAATGAATCACTGAACATTACATCGAAAACTTACAATGTACTATATGCTGGTTAACTGAAGATAAGTAAAAAAAATAAAAAAATAAAAAATAAAATATCAGGAGTTCTCCCTTTCCATTAACTCAGGGGAGGACTATCTTTCTTTGTCTCTGTTTTCTTACCTTCTTTTAGACTGGTTGAATCATACTCTTTAACTTTCCTGCTTTGTACCTCTGTTTGGAAATGTGCTTCATTCCTATATTTTTAGAGAATACACTAGGAATTAAAATATTACCGATTTCTGAATCAATCAGATGTTCAAAATATGCGAAGTAATAATGGACTGAATAAAAATCTCAGGGGGTGGGGCACAGAAACATGTATCTTAAGAAGTTCCCTGGGGGGTGATTTTTATACATGATAAACTGGAGAACCAGGTTAGGAAAAATTATACCAGAAAAAATTGCCTAAATTAGGCGAACACAATTAAGCTTAAATTTTATCTATTTATTTCTTGATAGTCAACATGGAAGCAGACATTACTGAATTTCTCATTATTTAGCAGAAAGAAATACACCACATAAGGAGAGGCATATTTTGTGTTATCAATGAATTTGAAGAGTAATTTTCTCTGTCAGATTTTTTTTAAAGATTTTTATTTATTTCTTTGACAGAGAGAGAGACAGCGAGAAACAGAACACAAGCAGGAGGAGTGGGAGAGGGAGAATCAGGCTTCCCGCAGAGCAGGGAGCCCGATGTGGGGCTTGATCCCAGGACCCTGGGATCATGACCTGAGCCGAAGACAGATGCTTAACGACTGAGCCACCCAGGCACCCCTGTCAGATTTTAAATACACTTTCAAATAAGTTTTTAAGTAAGGACATTGATCAACATAATGGATTGTGTCACCAGGAGCTATTCTACAAAAGATAAAGAAATATTTTTTATATCATCTCTTGCTTAAAGCCAAGCCCATTATGTTTAAATCATATTTCTTTAAAGGTTTTTGTTTTGTTTTGTACAGCTAAAGTAATTGCTCTTGCATGTGCCTTTCTGAACTTGTCCAAGAGTAGAAGACAGGAAAACTCGGGCTTATAGTATACTGTGCTGATAACTGCTTAAGTAAATATGTTCCACAGCATCAGGAGAACTGATTTTACAAGCTTCAGTAAGGAAGGCTTCATAAAGGGGATGACACTGCTTGCCTCTTGACAGTGGTGTGCAGAGAGTACAGAAATGTTTTTGGCTGTTCACCTTCCATTTCGCTTTTTTTAGTAAGAGAATTCCTTTACAACTTATGAGAACGGCTCCTCTTACATCTGAATGGAATGACAATCACCGAGTCTTGCACCAAAGAAGTCATCGTGAAACCACAGCTTCAATGAGAGTACCCTATTCCCACAGGTTCAATCCAGAAGTGGGCATGACTTAGGCATGGCCAAAGACTGTTTTTCAGGAAATATTTTGAATATAGGGAAAGGTGAAGGCAGGTAGCTCTTTCTGAGAATTCAAGAGTAGTTAAAAAACAGTTCCCTAAAACTGCCCAGTACTATCTTTGCTGTCATCAGGAGAGAGCCTGCTTAAATACAACAGTGCAAATTATCTGGACTCAAATACCTAGGGTCAAATCTTATGAAGATAAGAAGAAAGACTGCCAGGAAAAGAGAACATTATGTATATAGTTGCATGTCAAAAGAACTTGAGAATTTTCTTTTAGCTAGGAACAGTTTTCAGACATGAAATTGGAAAATTACAAAGGAAAGTTTTGCTATGCCATAATTAGGGGTACAAACTTTATTTTCCCTATACTGGTTAACAGTGTTGGTCAACAAATGGTGATCATATCTTCTAGATCATCTCTGCAGAAGAAAAGCTGTCTCAAGGAGGTTTTATAGCAACTACATAAAGATAATTGAATGTTGAGATCTTGCTCAAGTGGTGAAGTACGGACATTCTACATTATTTACTGCTTTATATGCTTTCAGTACAAGGTATACAGACAGCAAACATAAATTTCTTAAAAATTAAAATTAAAAACCTAATTTTTCTTACTGAGGTAGGAGGTCATTTCTTGTGGATAGGCTGCAGAAACACATACAGACTATGTCAAAACTTTTCATAAGGTTCCTATATCACCACCATGGGTTCAAAGGAAGGTCCAGAATCCTACACTACAACCATAAAAAATACCCACGCCTGAAAATATTCAAGAAGAGGTATTACCATTTCCATCAGAAAACAGATTTTCTATGGCTCCAACAAATTGGTCAGATTTTGAATAGGATTCTATCTTGATAGGCCAATCAAGAGGACGGTGCCAGAAAAGGCATCTACAGATAACCAGTAAAGGAAAGTGTGGAAGTTGTTTAGTAGTATCCATCTGGAAGTGAAATTATAAAAGCCACAAGCAACAGCTTGAGTTTGGCATAATTGATATAAAAGGTTCTAATGATAATTAAATACATATGGCAGAAACCACATATGTTAACATATGATACAAAGTTCACCCTCTGTTCACTAATACAGGACAGCATGAGAAAATTTATCCAAAAGTTGTATCAAATACTTAGATGGAAACCAAAAAATAAATATATTTGAGATTTGTTTATGCCAGGTTATGATATGCAATATAAAGATGGCTTTAATATAACAGAATATATGTGATTGATAATTAGTAAAAAAAAAAATCCCTGAATTTGAAACTCAGGTATGACTCTTCTTATTATTTAAACTCTCCTGGAGGAGGGCAAGATGGCAGAGGAGTAGGGGACCCTATTTCAACTAGTCCCCCGAATTGAGCTGTATATCTACCAGACCGCTCTGAACACCCATGCAATCAACCTGAGATGTAAGAAGATATATCAGGATCGATACCAACAGAATATCTCTGGTGGCTGGTTTCGAGGTATGAAGTGGGGAGCCCTAATACTGTGGCCAGATATTTTGGAAGATAAATGAAAGAGGGAGGGAGTCAACATAAGTGCTGACACTGGGAAGGTGAAATAACACAGAAGAAATTGACAACCTGAATAGACCAATAACTAGTAATGAGATTGAGGCAGTGATCAAAAATCTCCCAAAAAACAAGAGTCCAGGACCTGATGGATTCCCTGGGGAACTGTACCAAACATTCAAAGAAGAAATAATACCTACTCTTCTGAAGCTATTTCAAAAAATAGACACAGAAGGAAAACTTGCAGACTCTTTCTATAAGGCCAGCATTACCTTGATGCCAAAACCGGGCAAAGACCCAATCAAAAAGGAGAATTTCAGTATCTCTGAGGAATATGGATGCCAAGATTCTCAACAAGATACTAGCTAATAGGATCCAACAGTACATTAAAAAGATCATCTACCATAACCAGGTGGGATTTATCCCTGGGATGCAAAGGTTGTTCAACATTTCCAAATCAATCAATGTGATAGAACACATTAATAAGAGAAGAGAGAAGAACCATATGGTCCTCTCAATTGATAGAGACAAAACATTTGACAAAATACAGAATCCTTTCCTGATTAAAACTCTTCAGAGTATAAGAATAGAGGGAACATTCCTCCCATTTCATAAAATCCATCTATGGAAAACCCACAGTGAGTATCAATGGGGAAAAGCTGAGAGCCTTTCCCTTAAGATCAGGAACATGATAAGGATGCCCATTCTTGCCACTATTGTTCAACATAGTACTAGAAGTCCTAGCAAGAGCAATCAGACAACAAAAAGAAATAAAAGGTATTCAAATTGGCAAAGAAAAAGCCAAACTCTCCCTTTTCTCAGATGACATGATACTTTATGTGGAAAACCCAAAAGACTTCACCCCCAAATTACAAGAACTCATACAGTAATTCAGTAATGTGGCAGGATACAAAATCAATCTATTCCATTTTCAATAGCACCAGAAACCTAAGATACCTTGGAATAAACCTAACCAAAGATGTTAAGGATCTATACTCAAGGAAGTACAGAACACTCATGAAAGAAATTGAAGAAGACACAAAAAGATGGAAAAACATTCCATGCTCATGGATTAGAAGAATAAACACTGTTAAAATGTCTATGCTTCCCAGAGCAATCTGTACTTTCAACGCCATCCTGATCAAAACACCATCAGCATTTTTCAAAGTGCTGGAACAAACAATTCTAAAATTTGTATGGAACCAGAAAAAACCCCAAATCACCAAGGAAATATTGAAAAAGAAAAACAAATCTGGGGGCATCACGTTGCCTGATTTCAAGCTATATTACAAAGTTGTGATCATCAAGACAGCATGGTACTTGTATAAAAACAGACACACAGATCAATGGAACAGAATAGAGAGCCCAGATAGGGACCCTCAACTCTATAGTCAAATAATCTGCAACAAAGCAGGAAAAAATATCCAATGGATAAAACACACTCTCTTCAATAAATGGTGCTGGGGAAATTGGACAGCTAAATGCAGAAGAATGAAACTTGACCATTCTCTTATACCATACACAATGATAAACTCAAAATGGATGATAGACCTCAATATGAGACAGGAATCCATCAAAATCCTAGAGGACAACATAGGCAGTAACCTCTTTGACATTGGCCACAGCAACTTCTTTCAAGACACCTGTCCAAAGGCAAAGGAAACAAAAGCGAAAATGAACTTTTGGGACTTCATCAAGACAAAAAGCTTCTTCACAGCAAAGGAAACAATCAACAAAACAAAGGGGCAACCCACAGAATGGAAGAAGATATTTGCAAATGACACTACAGACAAAGGGCTGATATCCACGATAAAGAACTTCTCAAACTCAACACCCAAAAAACAAATAATCAAGTCAAAAAGTGGGCAGAAGACATGAACAGACACTTCTCCAAAGAAGACATACGAATGGCTAACAGACACATGAAAAAATGTTCATCATTATTAGCCATCAGAGATATTCAAATCAAAACGACATTGAGATACCTCCTTACACCAGTGAGAATGGCAAAAATTGACAAGGCAAGAAACAACAAATGTTGGGGAGGATGTGAAGGGAGGGGAACCCTCTTACACTGTTGGTGGGAATGCGAATTGAAACAGCCACTTTGGAAAACAGTGTGGAGGTCCCTCAAAAAAATGAAAAATAGAGCTACCCTGTGACCCTTCAATTGCACTACTGGGTATTTACCCCAAAGATACAGATGTAGTGAAAACAAGGGCCATATGTACCCCAATGTTCATAGCAGAAATGTCCATAATAGTCAAACTGTGAAAAGAGCCATGATGCCCTTCAACAGACGAATGGATAAAGAAGATGTGGTCCATATATATGATGGAATATTACTCAGCCATCAGAAAGGATGAATACCCAACTTTTGCATCAACATGGATGGAACTGGAGGAGATCATGCTGAAATAAGTCAAGCACAGAAAGTCAGTTATCATATGGTTTCACTTACTTGTGGAACATAAGGAATAGCATGGTGGACATTAGAAGAAGGAAGGGAAAAATGTAGTGGAGGGGGGAATCGGAGGGGGAGATGAACCATGAGAGACTGTGGACTCTGGGAATCAAACTGAGGGTTTTAGAGGGGAGGGGGGTGGAGGGGTTGGATTATCCCAGTGATGGGTATTAAGAAGCTCATGTATTGCATGGAGCATGTACTGCATATATGCAAACAATGAATCATGGAACACTACATCAAAAATTAGTGATGTACTGTATGGTGACTAACATAACATTAAACAACAACAACAACAACAAAACTCTCCTTCTTTACACCAAAAATGGATATATTTAAAACATATCCTCATATGTTTATTGTAAACCTTACAAAAAGATAATATTAAATCCTTTTGTAAACTATAAAGTACTATAAATAAAATATTAGTAACATATTTATTAATATATTACTATATAATTCTACATATTTAAATAGAGAACCGACAATGCTGGATACAATATATGTTGCCCCTTAAAATATAAGTAGTAGTTTCAGTATATAGAATATTTAGTCCTATTTTGCTTTTTAAAAATTATCGCTGGAAGTTTTATTCTTTGTTGCTGTTTTTCTTTTTCTTAATGTGCTAAACCACTAAAGCTTAGAGAGTTATGATGATAAATATTTATAATCAAATAAAATAAAAATTCAAAATATAGTCATTGTTTAAACATTTACATGATCATAGAAATAATATGTTTGGAATTATATTTGCTATGGTACCCAGTGGTCACTGTGGATCTCAGTTTAGTAGACAGCTGGAGACCACACAAAGGCCAGAAACATTAACAAAACTCACAAAGCCATTAAATATTGATTTTTTTCACAAGGAATTTTTAATGGACCACAACAAATGTCAATAGAGGTTCGTTCTCGTCAAAACATGTACATTAATAACTAATGCTGATTCAGGGACTCAATTTTTTTAATGCATAATTTAAGTCAGAATTATTGAAGCACAGATTCTGATTTATGAACCTGTGATATATTCTAAGCTATATTACTGTTAATCCCATTTACTACATGTGTGTGTTTAAATGTGAGATCATCCATTTATTATTTACTGTGTGTATGTATGTGTCAATATTTTGGTCTGAGATTCATCCCTGAATAGAATTTCAGAATGCTTCTTCTCATATCTCATCCAATTAACCACCTTTAAATGAAAAACTTCTGCTACCTGAACTGCCTAATTATTAAGAGACAGATATTAATTATTCTGAAGGCACTTACTATACTGACATATGAGTTGTTACATTATTATGAGTAACGGTCTCTCAGGGTGAACACAGAGACCTTCGTTTGGGATTTCGAGAGCATCAAGAGAAACGACACATGAATACATCTAATGTGGCACAACTTTCACTCATTTATCCCCTTCAACAATCTAAGTGGCAAATGAGAAGAACAGAAAGGGTAAAAAAGATAATACTTCCCAAGTCCAGGGATTAGTCTGTGCTCAGCCCTGACCCATGTGTCTAGTGACTTGTTTATGGGTGACATCATAATGAACTGGAGGTGTCTTATGATTAATGTGTGGATGTTCTGCTACCAGGTCAACACATTGCTGGAACACATGTGCCAAAGACACACATAACATATCTTAAAAAAAGAAAAGTTAAGTACCTGCCTTGTCATCTCTATTTGTATCATTTATAATTTATATTTGATTTATATGATTCGTTTTTAAATGCTTCATATTTTCCTTTGCATCAGAGTTCTGGATATGTGCATTCACAATAAACTACCATCAATATATTTACATTATTGCCTTAACCTCTAGTACACTGCATATAACCCATACCTATGGAAGCAGGGGGCATGATTTAAAATGCATAAAATATTCCTCTCCACTCTTCTGTGACCCGCTTGAAAATACTTTGTAGAAAAACATGAAAAGAAAATTAACTTATAATAGCAAGGAGATTGGGAGGAAGTAATCACTGAAGTAATTTTAACATATCTGTAAAAGAAGAAAAGTGAATTAAAGTTGGTTTATAGATAAAGCTGAGGGATGGAAGAGAGTCCATGGCAGCAACTCTTTCAAGCAAAATCCTAATTATAAGCATGGTTCTAGAAGTGAGAAGAGGAACAAAAAGCAGTCATTAGTGGAAGATCTTTCTGAATGATGGTTATATCAGTTTCCACACCTTCCCCCCTCTATTCCATACCCCTATGACTAGATTTTCTGGTAGAATGAGTTTCATTCTCAGAAGGAAAACCTGAGGATTCTTCTTTAATGGCTTCTAATGTGGGTATTGGTGCCCTCAGACAACCAACCTCACAGCACCTTAGGGGAGCTCAGTCACACATCATGCTCCAGACATATGCACCCTGAGGTGACCTATCACAGAAGAAGCCTGCCAGGGACACAACTCTACACACACAACAGTAGGGGAGTGGAATCCTTATCCATTTTCCAGAATAATAATGCTCTGCTTCATTAATAATATGAGTAATCAAGAATCAATAGAAATGAAAATAATAATAAATAATACATTAAAAGATCAGAATAAAAAGAACAAATAAATTCAAAGGGAAAAATAGATTATTCAAAAGATAGAAGAATCTAGGATGTACTTTGTCATAAGAACAGAATATAATATAAAGGGAACACTGAGAATAAAAAGAAGCTATCAGCAACTAAATAATGATTGGAAAAATAAAATAAATTTAACTCAATAAGGAGAATATATAGAAAACCCTCAATATCCATAATGTAAGAACATCCGAATGGCATTTTCACAGGGATGGGGATTTTTATCTGTTTTGTTTACTGTGATATCCTTGGTTTCTAAAACAAAGCCTAGAAATTACAGACACTTGATATATACATATATATATATACACATACACACACACACACATATATACGTGTGTGTGTGTATATATATATATGCTGAATAAATGAACAAATGCATGATTTGTGCAAAAACACACTAAGTAGGGGAAGATAAAATAAATGTAGAATTCATTCCTGGAAACAAACAAACACACATTCAAAAAAGGAGAACAGGAAAGTCAGAGGTGAGTAAAGTATTAATGAAGTATGGAGTTACAATTTCTGAAAAGTGAAAAACGCAAATCTACATATTAAGAGAATAAGAGTAATGAAAAAAAAACCCTCACATATAGAGACATTCTCCAGATATTTACTATTACCAGAGGTAAATAAAAGAATTTATATCCTTCAGAAAGAAAAATCAAATGCGCTGTAATACATGTAAATTATGCCACAGGCTCAGACCTCCTGCTTCAATCTGTACATGTTCCTACCTCTACAAAAGGGGAAGAATGAGTTTCCAAACTTTGGGTAGTATGAAATTAATATCAATACAATATGATTAACTAAACTACAAACTTTTTAAACTACAAACTTACTTTGTAGAATGTCCCTTAATTTTTGTTTGTCTGATATTTTCTCATGACTATTTATATTATGTACCTTTCACTACAGAAGTGATGGTCCAGAAACAAACTCACACATACACAGTCATTCGATTTACTACAACTGCAACACAGTAGTGCTGTGGGGAGAGAAGAAGCTTTTCAATATATTTTGTTGGGTCAACTCAATAAATATATGGAAGAAAATGAGCCTTAGCCCTTCTTTATAAAGATGAAATAACAACACATTTGGAAGGAAATATAGGATGAATAGGTACTATTTTCAAAACATAGGACACAAAAAAAATAAGCAGGAAAGATAATTTTAATTATATTAAAGAATCCTGTTTTTAATGAACTTAGTGGTACCAAGAGACACTCTTAAGAAGGTGAAAAGACAAGCTACAGGGCAGAAAAAGATGTTTAAGTCATCATATCCAAAATATGTAAAAATTGCTGCAAATGAATCTATGGGCAAAAGTTTGAAACAGTTATTCTTCAAAAGAGCGCAATCAAACGAAAATAAACATGAATGGAAAGTGGTCAATAAAAATTTAAACCACAATATGATATAAAAGCATACCTTCCATGAAAAAGACATACAATACCAAGTTTGGGGGAAGAAAAATGGCATATGAACAAGAACTGTCTCTTCTACACCTTGCTTTCCTTCCATTAGTATTTAGACACTGTTATGCTACAGAGAGCAGTCACGGTAGGCATTTGGAAGTTGAACTTTAGGAAACAGCAACTCCTGCCAAGTTTGGAAGGGTAAATTAGAACATATAATTTCTGGGTCATAGCAGTTGATGTCATACACTGGAGATATTCTTACCTGACAAAGCAGAGTATGAGTCAGGTCTATTAACCCTAAATCCCAATAGTGATGAGGACTGTTAATGTATCTATGATAAAGGACATTAGAGATGAGGTATCAGGTTAAATTACATACTGAAGCGATCCTGCTGAACCAGTTTAAAAATCCTGACTTCAGATGTGGCCTAAGCATATGCTAACAGATGGAAAATAAGGGAGTCAAACACATCAAAAGAAACAGTGTGTGTCCAGTCAGAATGGCAAAAATTGATAAGGCAAGAAACAACAAATGTGGAGGGAGGGGAATCCTCTTACACTGTTGGTGGGAATGCGAGTTGATACAGCCACTTTGGAAAACAGTGTGGAGGTCCCTCAAAAAATTAAAAACAGAAATACCCTATGACCCTGCAATTGCACTACTGGGTATTTACCCCAAAGATACAGATGTAGTGAAAACAAGGGCCATATGTACCCCAATGTTCATAGCAGAAATGTCCATAATCGCCAAACTGTGGAAAGAGCCACAATGCCCTTCAACAGATGAATGGATAAAGAAGATGTGGTCCATATATATGATGGAATATTACTCAGCCATCAGAGAGGATGAATACCCAACTTTTGCATCAACATGGATGGAACTGGAGGAGATTATGCTGAAATAAATCAAGCACAGAAAGTCAGTTATCATATGGTTTCACTTACTTGTGGAACATAAGGAATAGCATGGTGGACATTAGGAGAAGGAAGGGAAAAATGAAGCGGGGGGAATCGGAGGGGGAGATGAACCACGAGAGACCATGGACTCTGGGAATCAAACTGAGGGTTTTAAAGGGGAGGGAGGGTGGGGGATGGGTTCCTAGTGATGGGTGTTGAGGAGGGCACATATTTCATGGAGCACTGGGTGTCCTATGCAAACAATGAATCATGGAACACTACATCAAAAACTAATAGTGACTAACATAATAAAAAAAAAAGAAAGAGTGTGTGTCTATGTGTGTGTGTGCGCGTATGCGTGCACAAACAGAAAATCTACTAATTAGTACCCTGTACACCAGAATTATGGAATCGGGAAAAAACCTACATCCTCACCAAAAACAGGTTAATCTTCTTCCGTAGTTTCTGCAACTCTATCACTTACAACTACCTATGTAACCCTAGATCACTAAATTAATCTGTGCCTCAGTTTCTTCACTTAAAAGAGAAGAAATAATTATACTTACCCCATAAAATTGTTGGGAGGGTTATACAGGAGAATAAAATTGATAGCACATATATAAAGTACTTGGAGGAATATTTGGAATATTGTAAAGGCTTAGTAAAAATGCCTAAGTCTAGAGATAACAGTTGAAACAATGAGAGGAAAAAAGAGGAGTGGCAAAGAGGGGATGGGGAGAAGAAAAGACAGTAGGGGAGCATAGATAGGCTTTTCGGGGGGGGGCAGGGATATACATGTTATTAGATTGCCAGAGAAGTGGGTATAGTGAAGGAAACAAATATGGTTTGATGATAGGATAAAAGAATTGAGATAAGGCAGGTTCCCCAAAAGTAAGGGGAGAACAATTTCTGAAGGAGCAAATAGTTGATTGGTTTTGAACAGATACACATGTTCATACCAAGTGACTTACTGTGATAGTCCTAATACACTGGGAAATTCTTTATCTTTTAATAATACTCTGTTTTGAATGATGGACAATTTTCCAGAATAAGGAATGATAAATACGTCCTATCTTCTAGTGAGTCACACTGGATGTGCCATAAAGAAGCATTATTTTTGTCTACTGTCCAAGTTTACTTCTCAGGATTATAGAAGCTCAATATGAAATAGGTAGAGCCTTAAAGCTCATAGAATAGCAGCTTGCTATCAACTCAAAATAGCTTCTGCCCCATCACTGGTCACTATAACAATGATCTCCAGCTGTGATTACAGGTTTTTTTGTTGTTTTTTTTTTTTTACAGTTGGCTGACTCATCAAGTAGGAGTCTTTCTTTTCAACGACAGGGTTTGTAAGCTTGTCCCATATCAATGCCCATTTCCTGCTCAGTACAAGTAGGTCAGGAAGATGAACTTTCCATTACTTATACCAATCATGTTTGTAGTGAACATGTCATATATTTTGTTGCTAATTTGGGGACATCATGTCACAGATGAACATCTGAATCACACTTGATGAGTCTGAATCATACAAGTCTATCCCTCAAATAACATACCATAATTAGTTTAATGACTTTATATAATTCAGATTTAAAATACTGATAAAAAAATAGTAATAGTAAGCCTTCATGTTGCACAGGGAGGGCTGATAACAGCTTAAAACATTTTTATGAATATAGTAAAATAAAGTAGAAAAAATTATAAAGCAGCAGCAGAGGAGGCAAAGTACTCACAGTCTTATCAATTACAAGTATATCTGGTTAGCACTTAAGCATATTTGCTTTTTAATTCTTTGTATGCAATTATTTTAAGTACTTAAGATCATGCTGTATTTGCTATTTTTTATTTTTTAACATTGTATTTTCCCTGTATTAAAAAAACCTGTCCATTGTAAATACATAATTTTTAATGACTATACAATATTTAATTGCTTGGTACACTGCATGTTATAGCTTATTGACATTCTTGCTCCATCAATGAGCTAACATTATAGAATACTTACTCTCTCTATTGTTAATTATTCATATTCTTTGCCCTTTTATTTTTGTGGTAGGTGTTTTTATTACCATAATCTCTCTATAACTAATCTTGGCTTTATATTCCTTTTTTACAGCTACTATTAATTGATCTTTTCTAAGTTTAACAAAACTTTATTTTATTCACATTTTTCTAAAAAGATGATCTTGACTTTAATGATTTCACAGTATTAAAAAAATGTTTTTCTGATTCTTTTACTTCTGTTTTAATCTATTTCTTTCCACTGGTATTTTTTTGGTTTTTTAATTTTGGGGGGGTTCCAGTTAATTCATGAATTCAATAAGTAGGTTTTTAACAAGAGAAATGGTATTATAAAGATTTCAAAACTTATTAATATATAATTTTATAACAATGTTCCAAGGACTCACCAAAAATGAATATTTTGTCATATTTCCTATAGACGCATTATTTATTTTTAAAGAAATAATTAGCTAACTATCACTAGCATTCTTTTACTTTCCCATTTTCCTCAGAGTAAGCCACTACTACTGTCAATGTGTATCATTTCCATCAACATTTTTTAAAAGTTACAACAAATGTATGTGATTATAAATGATATATAGTGATATGCTGGTTTTTTTGAAATTTATATGTAATATCATCTGTATTTTTGGCAGTAGTCTCCTGTGCTTAATCTCATGCTTTTGTGATGCAGTCATGTTGATGCATATAAATGTAGTTTATTCATATGAATCAGAGTTTCTCAACCCTCAGCATTTTTGACATTTTGGGCCAGATAATTCTTTGTTGTGGGGCTGTCCTATACATTCTAGGATGTTTGGCAGCATCCCCAGCCTCTCTATCCACTGAAAAGATGCTCACCCTTATTGGTAACCATAGCAATGCAGAATCCTTCCATCTATAGTTCTAACAACTAAAAATGTCTCTAGATGTTGCCAAATGTCCCCAGAGGGCAAATTCACTGATTTAAACTACTATATTACATCATAGGAAAAGATTTATTCACTCTCATTTGATAATTTTCAGTGTTTGGAATTTTCATTGTTGTAAAGAACGCCACAAAGAACAACACACTGCTTGTCTCCTGTGCACCTATGCTAGAATTTCCTGGGGCACACACCTAGCAGTGGATTTGCTACGAAGTAAAAAATGAATATCCAAATTTAAAAGACACACCAGTAATTTGAAAATAGTTAAACCAATCACTAGCAATGTATACATTTCATATTTCCCTCTACATTTGCCATTGTTTTATCAGAATTTAAAAGTTCTTATCAGTCTTTTATGTACATTAGTAACTTCCTATTCTATGAATTGCCTACTCATACCCTGTGCCATTTCCAAATCAGGTTTTGTTTATTTTTTCAATTCAGTGTAGAATTTCTTTATCCTAGAAACAAGCTTTCTGTTTTCTCAGTCTGTACCTTTGCTGTGAATGCTGTTCTACAGTTAAAAGTATAGTCAAAATTTCCAGCTCTCATTTTTGGGATTGTACTTTACATATCTGGTTTTAAAAATCCTAAAGTCACAGAAATTTTTGTTTATTCTATTAAATGTTAAAACCATGTTTTCTTTCATTGGGTCTCTGATTCACCTGAATTCACTCTTAACAGATTATTGAGGTGTAAACTGAAATATACAGCAGACTGCTCATATTTATCATGTACAATTGATCATTTTGATATATGTAAAGGGAAACCATTACTGAATTTAAGATAATGAACAGATTGTTCATCCTCAAATGTTCCTATGTATCTTTTTTTTTTAAGATTTTTTTTGTATTTTTTTTTATCTACTTGACAGAGAGAGAGAGATCACAAGTAGGCAGAGAGGGAGGCAGAGAGAGGAGGAAGCAGGCTCCCCACTGAGCAGGAAGCCCGATGCGGGGCTCTATCCCAGGACCCTGAGATCATGACCTGAGCTGAAGGCAGAGGCTTTAACCCACTGAGCCACCCAGGCGCCCCCTGTGTATCTTTTTTTAATCCTGTCCTCCCTCTTCTTTTTAATATCATCTTCTTCCATCTCTAGGCATCCACTAATAAGCTTTTTGTTGCTAAAGGTTAATTTGCATTTTCTGGAATTTTATGTAAATGGAAGCATACAGTAGGTGTTGTTATTTATCTGCCTCCTTTTATGCAGTATAATTACTCAGATTCATGTATGCTGTGGAACATATCAACAATTAATTCTTTACTCTTTGGTATTTTCCTATTATATAGCTATATCACAATTTGTTTATCCATTCACCTGGTGATGGCATCTGGGTTGTTTCTAGATTTTAATTACTAAAAATAAAGAGCTTATATATATTGATGTACAAGACCTTACACAGACATACTCTTTTATTTCTCTAGAAGTACAATGGCTGAGGTAGGTACACATATAACTTTGTAAAAAAAACTATCAAATCATTTTCCAAGTGATTGTGCTGTTTCACAGTCACGTGAGAGATCAGGTTGCCCCACATTTTTGCCACTCATTGGTTTGGTCAGTGTTTTAAATTTAAGCTATATATAAAGAAATCTTTAGAAAGCCTCAAGCATTTACATTTTTTTGTTCTTCTAATTTTCTAATATAGATGGCAAAAAATTAATTTTATATTTGAGCATATATGCTGCATCCTAAGAATTAAAATATATCCATATGTTATGTTGATATGCTTCTACTTAGCTCTTACAATCCTTTAGACTTTCTCCAATTTCATATTAGGCTGAAATAATAATATTTAAGTAATGTATTTTGTTTAACATTTGAAGCGATATAAGTACACAGATGCTTTCACTAATCTGAGCTAACCACGGAGGTGAAAACTTAGAAAAAGGCCTTGTGAAAAAAATCATTATATCCATGCTTAAAAATATGACTGTATTTCTATATTTTCCTTTTGCCTGCTATGTTAAACAAATGTCTGGCTCTTTGGACCCTTTCTGGAAATTAAAGATATGTACTCTATTTTTTAATGCACTGGTATAAAAACATTTTCTTTATACCTTTACCTACACCCTGAAATCAGGTCTATTTTTTGAAAGTCAGTTCTTATTACACAGGTTTAGTAAATGTAAACTGCAATATCTGTCTTATCCATATTAGTTTCAATTATCAATTAAAGATACAAATTAATGAGGTTTCACTACTCTGATTAGTAAGAGTTATAAAACATTTATATAGTTCACAATTTTATTGTGGAGGAGTATAAATTATTCTAATTTCTTTGAAAATATAAGTTGACAAATTTAAAGCCAAATGGAATATATTTTCATGAATATACTGACTGCTGCATGTGTTTAAATATTAATAGTTCCATTTTCTTTACATTACCTGAACTGTGATGCATCAGGAGATACAACCTTGGGAAGTGGTGATATTAAGTAGCTTAAAAAAAGGCAGGAGCCAAAATGTTGATAATACTGCAAACTAGAGAGAGAGGTGCTTCCTATACTTTCGTGGGCAAGTAGTCATAGGTTACCTTTGTAAAGCAAGTATTCTCTGGAATGTAGGCAAATCAAATACAATTTTAAAAACCTGAAACCTGGGGCGACTGGGTGGCTCAGTCAGTTAGGAAGCAAACTCCCAAATTCTGCTCAGGTCATGATCTCAGGGTGATGAGATGCAGCCCTGCCTCAGGCTCTGAGGTCAGCAGGGAGTCTGCTTGAGAGTCTCTTCCTCTCCTTTTGCCCCTCTCCCTGCTTGTGTGCTCTTTCTCTCTCAAATAAATAAAAAATAATAATTTCTTATAAATAAATAACTAAATAAATAAAATAAAAACCTGAAACCAATATATATATATTTCATGAGTAAGACAATGAAACCCATTGTTTTTATGTGATAAATGCACTACTACATTTAAGCATTTCATATTAAATCACAAAATTATAACTATCTTTTAAGAATAATAACTTATGTTTTTCATTTTTATGTTCCCAAGCCTCAGTTTCACCTTGTGAGTTGTTTATGCAAACGTGCAGAGACAGTAGCTTATAATTAAGGTAGAGAGCTGTGAAAGAAAGTTTTGGGAATCAAACTGGATGCTATTATTGTTAGCAGCTTCAGAGTATGTACGAGATATATCGGTATGATCACCTAACTTTACTTTCATTTGCTTTTATTTCTCCCAAAATAGCTTTAAGGATGACGGTGACTGGTTTCTTTGAGGCATGAAGAATCAAGGTATATAGCCAAAGGGGTCTCTTCCAACCTTAGTCAGCTACCTTTGAAGAACTCTTCTGGAAATACTTGCTTACAATTCAGTATCTATTTCTGTCTCACTGGCTACCTCTATTTGTTAAAGGGAGCTGGGAAATATAGGTTTTAAATGCATGCACATATTAAAAAACAAAGAGTTCTAATTCTAAGAAGGAAGAAGAAATATTTGGTTAACAACTAGTGTTATCTGGCACGATAAAGAATATCATTAGTGAGGATAATTAATGAGCTATATGAAATGTTAATACAGGACTGTCTTCAAATTGGAGAGTGATGCAAATGTGAGACAAGTTTTCATCTCTTCTTTAGTCAAGTGAATGATATATAAAAAGAGAGAACTATTTACTTGCCATGTTTAACTTATCCTAGTCACAGCATGAATAGAAAATGTTGCTAATAAAAGAATTTAGGTTACATTCTCTCAAGCTTCCTTTTTGAAAATTAAATTTGATTATTCTGAGAGGTGGATGACAAAACATTGTTGTCTTCTTCTGTTACCTTCTTCCTCTGGTACCTTCTCTCTGAAATTCCTGTCTAGAATACAAAACTCATCTGTCCTTCAGCTGTCTCACTTGCTCCCTCATGTCCCTGAAAGCATCAGTAAGTGATGACCAGGAGAAAGAAAATGCCCAGTAGCAAACCCAGCAGAGGAATATCTGAAAGAGGAATTATAATCTACCAACAGTGTGCTGTGTGATTTATGATTTTGTGAATGGATATGAATTATTCATACCTAAGTTGACTATTTACAAATTCTTCAGTTGATTATGGCATAGAATGTGGCTGCTTTTAATAATTTAGTAGAAAAAAATTCATGTCATTCTCCAAACCCTTAAATCTATAACTAAAAATCAGGATAGACTTAGAAAGCCATTTTAACTACGGAAAGGTTTAAAATATTCCACTGATTGTACAGAAAGGAAAATGAAATGGTTAGAAAATGAAAACATGAGACTATAAGAAATATTACATGTAAACAAGTTCAAGGGTATATTTATAAGCAAATTAGTTACATATTTTCATTATATGAGGGCAATTATTTATTTATTTATTTATAAAAATTTTATTTATCTGACATAGAGACAGTGAGAGAGAGGGAACACAAGAAGCAGTGTGGGACAGGGAGAAGGAGGCTTCCCGCTAAGCAGGGAGCCCGATATGGGGCTCAATCCCAGGACCCCAAGATCATGACATGAGCCAGAGGCAAAGGCTTAACAACTGAGCCACCGGTTGCCCCATGAAGGCAATTTTTAAAAAAGACAATGAATATAGTTATCCTTCATACAGAAGGTATTCTGGACTACCTTGTAGCAGAACATCATTCATACTAAGAATAACTAAAAAGCCAAATAAAATGCACAACTATTCTTTTAAAGATATGGAAAGCTGCTGCAGTAACAAGGACTAGAAAGGCTAGTCCTTGGAATTCAGGAGGGAAAACTGCAGAGAAGTAAGTTCTTCAGTGTTATCCTCTGAAATACAACACTGGCCTACTCTATTACTTAGTCATTTTACTACTGGATGTACAGCCAACAAATTCCTATGCACATACATACCAAAATATGTGCCTGAATGTTCCCAGCAGCACTATTTATACCAGGCAAAAACTAGAAATACTCATCAACAGTAAAATAAGTATATTCACATAATGGAATATTATAAAGCAATAAAAATAAATCACAGTATAAATGGTAAATCTCACAAACATCACATTGAGAAAAAGAAAAACCTGACATAAGAGAATACACACAGTATGATTCTAATTATAAAGAAAAATTCATAATTCTGATCTATGATAATAGAGAAAGGATAGCAGAAGTATTTCAGGAAAGAGGGAAAAGGCATGTAAGTAAGTGGTAAAGAGAGGGAAAAGGCATGTAAGTAAGTGAGAAAATGCATGTCAGGGTGCTTTTTTGGATACTGACAGTTCTACTTCTTAATCTCATTGGTAAGAACATGGGTGCATTTATTTTGTGATAAATCACCTTTTATGATTCTTCACTTTCTATATGTGTACTGTGCTTTAATAACAATAAAATGACAACAAGGTAATTTTTTAAAGTAAAAAAGGAATCTGAATTTAGAATTTTATATTCAGCTTTATTTTTACTCAGATGTTAGTGTATCACAAAAATATTTAGAGGTATATGAAGACCCACATTGAAAACTCTTTTGGAAGAAGTTTTCACACAAGAAGACAGACAGACCCTGGAGATACCATTAAGAAATTTTGAGCTGTAAAATGTCTTAGTGAAGTTTATTATTCTACCATACCAAATAAGTGAATAAGCAAATAAACAAAAGACCAAATAAAAGAAATAAAGAGAAAATATACTCTATTCGTTTATACAGAGATAAATTATAATTATAGACATTATACACATGAGGATTTGGAGACCAAAAGTACATGGAAGTGAGTAAAGGATATTTCTTACTAGGGAAATGATACAGATATCAATAATTCTAAAGAAATAAGAATGAGTAAAGAAATAAGAATGAATAAATAAATATGAGCATGTTAAAGACAGCCAACATAAAGGGAAAATAGAATGAATATAAGCATTAAACCAACAGAAAATAACTTTACCTAACAGAAATCAGAAAAGGGGAAAAAAAGATTAAGAATGTAAACAAAATGTAGGATCAGGTAAAAGGTACCAATATCACACTACTGAAATATATATAAAAAGGTTAAACTCACCAATTAAGAGACTATCCATGAATGAATGAAATCAAACTTTAAAAATATGTTGTTCATATAACACATAAAAAGTTTTAAAATAAAACAATCTTAGTGCCATAAAACATAGGTGGTACGAATATAATTAACAAAAATGAACTTATATACTGTAAAAAAGCAGATAAATAAGCTGACATAAAAAAATAGACACAATTAGTAGAGATGAATGGAATATACATATCTGTATTGGTGTGCATATATACATATGTATGTACATAAGTATATATACATATGTGTTTACATACACATATATATGGATAGATAAATATATGTATGCATATATAGTAAAATTAGGACCATAAATATCCTAGAAGAAAACAGGAGAATATTTTCAGAAACTAAATGTAGGCAAGGATTTCTTAGACATTTCTAACAAAAAGCACTAACAATAAAAGAAAAAATTTGACAAACTAGACTTTATCCAAACTAGAATATTTTGCTTTTCAAAGGATACTCCAAATGACATAAAAAGGCAAGTCATAGACTGGAAAAAATATTTACAAAACCTGTATTTCATAAAAGACTTCTACCTACAGCATGTAAAAAACCTCTCAAATTAGCAAAAAATTTGAATAGACCCTTCTCAAAGGAAAATATATAAATTATCAGCAAGCACTTGAAAAGGCACTCAGTATCAGGAAGCATAAATTAAAATCTCAATGGTCCTGCTGTCCGCTTCCCTAAACACTGTTCTTGCCTCAATCCACTCTAGTATGGAATTCATCCCTACCACCTGCTGAAAATGCTCTTGTTTAAAATAATCAGTGTTTCCAAAGTGCTTGTTTCCCTGTGACCATACTTTTCTTTTCAGCAGAATTCTAAGTTGTTCACTCCTTCCAACTTGAAACATTTTCTTCTCTCAGCTCTTCTTTTTATAATATCAACCCAGACTTCACTGAAGTGAGAAATCATGTAGCCAACTGCTTACTTGACACTTCCACTCATGTATCTCCTAGAAAGCCCACACCGAAATGGCCCAAGGCAGAAATCCTGATTCTCTCTTCCCTATCCAATTTTCCTATCTCTGTTGATAAACCCACTCTCCACCCAGTTGCTCAGGAAGAAAAGAATAATCCTTGATTGCTTCTTTAAAAAAAAAATCATCACTCACACCCATTTCATCAGCAAATTCTATAGGTTTAGCCTTCAAAAACAGAAGGCTGACTGGTTTTCTGTTTTCCCTAAAAGCATCTCATTTCTACCCACAGTTATTTTTCTCTGGGCTATTGAAGTATCTTCCTAACTGTGTTCTTGCTGTCCCCCTTTTGCTTCTCTGTAGTCCACTCTCCAGGCAGCTACTGGGAGTGATCAATAAAATCTGAATAACTTCTTGATATACTTTTCCTTAGACCTTTCTCATGCCTTTTATCAATGACTGTACCGCTCCTAGGATGAAGTCCCAGCTCCTCAGTATAACCTGTAGGTGCCAAAACAGTTCGATTCCGAAATATTTCTCCTCTTCTTCACAATTTCCATTCTTGCTCATCTCTTATCCTCTCATCCTCACTTAATATGCTCTAGCTATCCTGGTCTCTCTCTCTTTTTCTATTTCTAAAACACATAAATGTTGTTCTAAGCTAAGCAGTTGCTTACTTATCTCTCTATCTGGAATCCTCTAACCTTACTGTTTAATGCAGGGCTAGTTTGTTGTAGCATTTTAGGTCTCAGCCTTCCTAACTAACCAATCTATAGAGATTCTCATCTCTCTTTATCCCAGATTCAAATATACTTTCTTGAGATCGTTTATTAGTAAATTGTACTATCATTTAACTGCTTTTTATTGTTTACCACTCTACCCCGAATGTATGAGAATATAAGCAAAATAAGAATAAAGATTTTGCTATCTTTATTCACCAGTGCATTCCATATCAAAAATGTGTTCAGTAAATGGTAAGTAAATTAGTACATGGAAATTATCTTCAAAACCACCGTTCCAAATTTAAGATTTTCATTATTTAGCTACTTCTCTGCAACCCAGTGTGAGCAAAGATGTAAATGAAGAATAAATATTATAGAGAAAAAATATAAATTAAAACCTAACTACATGAAATTAAAATAGCTCAGATTTAACACAGGGAAGATGGAAATGAAAACAATGACAATTTACTGCCTTCGGTTCAGGTCATGATTTCAGGGTCCTGGGATGAGCCCACCGTTGGGACTCCCTGCTCAGTGGGGAGTCTGCTTCTCCTTCTCCCTGGGCCTCTACCCCTGCTCTAGCTCTCTCGAATAAAAAAGATGTTAAAAAAAAAAGAGAAAATAATGACATTTTAGTTTATTTGGGAGAGCTTGAAATAACATGTAATCTAACCTGTAATAGTTTTTGTCCTATAGCTTGGGTATGCATTTTCTCTAATTAGTTATATTAACAGGAAACTAAAATTTGGATGCTGATTCTAGAAATTTCTATTTAAGGGAGATAAATTAAGTTTGGGCAGTATCTCAAGCTGCTAAAGAAAAGCTATTTGTAAGCATATTATTTAGGCTCTTAAAGTTAGCAGACAATGAATCTCAGACTCGTTCCAGGGATGAACACTGAGAAAGGGTATTAAAAAAAAAACTGCCTTTCTATTTTGCTACAAGGAATGAAAAATATGTATGTACTTTGTAATATTTATTGGGAGGTCTAATATTAAAGAGAGATAGCCACTCATTCAAGTGGAATTATGAGTTATTCCACATGTTTCAAAGGAATCAGATGTAATTATTGATATGCAATGACTGAGAAGATATTTTTTATTCATTGACAATTCGGAATAAAATTAGTAAAAAGTATTTAGTTGGGCGCCTGGGTGGCTCAGTGGGTTAAACCCTCTGCCTTCGGCTCAGGTCATGATCTCAGGGTCCTGGGATCGAGGCCCACATCGGGCTCTCTGCTCGGCAGGGAGCCTGCTTCCTCCTCTCTGCCTACTTGTGATCTCTCTCTCTCTGTGTCAAATAAATAAATAAAATCTTTAAAAAAAAAAAGTATTTAGTTGCCTATAATCTTAGTTTGAGATTTATAATCAGGCCTTGAGAGGTTGTTTGTTCCCTATTACAATGGAAATACTGCAGTTTCCACTGTAATATCTACAGCCTCATAGGAAAGAGAGCTGTTTTAATTATCTTTAATTATCTTGCCATGGCATCATTAGCACCTGGGACCATGTTCTTGGTTACCTAAAGAGGGTCCTATCACTGTTTTCTGATATCCCACTTAGAATCTAAGTAGAAAACAGAAAAAAAATAACATAATATGAAGCACTTGACAAATGTGACATATAAAGATTAAAGAGCCACTTGACATAAGAATTAAAACGATCATTTAAGAAATACCAACAGCTGATACCGAATAACAAATTCATAGTGTGTATCGCAAATGAAAGATCAGTCTAAACACCATGGTGGACCTTGTCTGTACTTTATTTTGCCCATCTGATAAAACCCCAAAACCAAAAACAAACAAACAAAAGATACAACTCTACTTTTCTCTCTTTTTCTTGCACAAGTACCTGGCATAATTAGCAGCAGCTTGATTCCGTGATTGATTCTCACCATTCTATTTTGAAATTCTGTTTTTTCATTCATTTGATTTTTAACTTGGTTTTCTTTACAAAGGATTCTTATTTTGGTGTTAATTTTCTGCTCACCCAACTGAATGGTCAGTTCAGATTTTTATCTTTTGGACCCGCTATTTTCTTCCAATTTTAGTATATGTGCTGCCGAAGCGAGCACAGGACCCGCTATTTTCTTTTATGCTACACCCTACCAGCACTCTGCAAGGGTGACTGACTTTCCTGGTCTGCTTGGGACTGAGTAGTTGTCCAAGATACCAGACTTTCAGTGCTAAATTTTGGATAGCCTCGGACAGTTGGTCATCCTAGCATTGAGAAAGAGAAAGCATTTGTAAAGGTCTTTGAAAACATGAGATTAAACAAGAGAAGTTAAGGTGTCATTAAAACCTCGGGTCTGCTTAACTATATGTTCATCTGTCAGCCCATTTCTGATGTAAGAATGTCATCTAAACTTAAGGATATTTCTAAGTGAAAACATCGTTTAAAATTTTGCCAACCTAAGCGCAATGAGAAATGTCAGGAGGGAAAAATGTTCCGCTTAGAAGTGGAAACTGACAGGGCGCCTGGGTGGCTCAGTGGGTTGAAGCCTCTGCCTTCGGCTCAGGTCATGATCTCAGGGTCCTGGGATCGAGGCCCGCATCGGGCTCCCTGCTCAGTTGGGAGCCTGCTTCCTCCTCTCTCTGCCTGCCTCTCTGCCTACTTGTAATCTCTCTCTGTCAGATAAATAAATAGAATCTTTAAAAAAAAAAAAAGAAGTGGAAACTGACAGATATGAGCTGGTAGCCTCAGTACTCTATTAAATACACACTAGTTTGAAACCTTAAATTCATAGTTCGCGAATTATTTCAAAGGTTTACTGAATTCAGCCAAAACTTTCTCCATAGTCAGTGATCCTTTACTTGCTATCCTCCCCAGGATTTTTTTTTTTGCACTTTATTCAAATTTATTTAAGTTTTACTACATTTATAATTTATTAGAGAGTTAATTTCACATCTTATTAGCTCTCAAGGATCGATCATGTAGCCTGAGATTGAGGAACTAACTGATAGATCTTTGAGATATCTCTAACCTTTTTCTTAATCTTTTTTTAAACTATTTTATCTCTAGATTCACTGACACCACCCTTTCTCATTTTCTGTTTAATTTTCAACTATATCCTTCTAAAAGCCTTCTTGGGAGTCTAACAGCTACTTCAGTGTTGGGATTTCCCAACCCTCTCTTCCTCTTCCCTTTCCTTCCTTCCCTTTTACTGCCATTCTTTCCCTTCCCTACCCTTTGCTGCTCTTCTTTTGCTACTCTAAAGTGATCTTAGATCATACTCAGGAGATGATCTCATGTATGGTCATGGTTTCACTGTCATCTAAGCACCTGTGACTCCAAAGTTTGTAACCAGCCCAGATAGTGCTTCTGAGTGTCAGACTTATGAATACAATTGATATTGACCCTATATGATCAAACTCATGTGTTCTTCACAGTAGCAGCACATAAAAAACAACTCATCACTATCTAACTACCCTGTTCCCAGTGGCTTCCTCCTTTCCCCCAAACCTGCAAATTAGGGCTTATCTTTTCTCTCCTACCCATCTAGTCAACAGCTTTGATCAATTCTGGACTTTCTAAGTTTTATGTGTTTCCATCTCCTTTGCTGCAAACCATCATCTTTGCTCACCGAGAGTTCTATGTCTTCCTATTGGTGAACGGCCTTGTCTTTTCTTTGGTAAATTCCACACACTGCAGACAGGTGGCTTTCTACACTGTGAATCTTATCATGTCACTCCCAAGCTAGATACCCTTCAAGGTTAAAGTCCAAATGCCTTAATATAAATTATACAGACTTGAACTCGGTCTAGTCCCCTTCCTGAATACTCATCAGCTCACTTCCTCCCCACTACCCTAACCCTACCCTCAGGTGTCTAGTCTAGTCCAAGTAAGATGCTTATAGTTCCTTAAGCAGATATTTGCTTATGCCATCTGGAGTGCTCGCCAGCCTGGCTAACACTTTTTATCCTTCAAAATTCAGCGTAGGCATCACGTTCTCAAGGAAGTGTGTCAGTTCCCTCCATTATGTAATAAAGTAACTGTGTATGCCTCCTACATAAGCATTTATCACAGTTTATTATAATTTTTGTTAACTCATTTGTGTCTCTCAAAAAAAACTGGAATCTCCTTGTAAATTAAGACCATGACTTATTTATCTTTGTGATTTCAGCTTCCAGCATTAAAGTTAGTACATACTAGGTGCACAGCAAATGTTAAATCAGTATCTGGAATGTAAGCCATAAAAGCAAAGACTCAGCATGACCTTCTAAACCTGGCTGCTATACATTTGAAGCATGTCTATGAAATTTTAAGGAACAAAGGGAA
This sequence comes from Ailurus styani, assembly GCA_002007465.1. Classification (NCBI taxonomy): domain Eukaryota; kingdom Metazoa; phylum Chordata; class Mammalia; order Carnivora; family Ailuridae; genus Ailurus; species Ailurus styani. Next base: position 994,520 of record LNAC01000553.1, read on the forward strand.
AATTTGTCCACTCTGCTTCTTTTTTCACGATGCCAAGAATAAAAACAGTGTTCTACAAGTTGTGTAAAGGTTGAGTTTCTTTTCCTCCCTTGAACTTCCTCAAAACGAATGTATTTTCTATTATATCTCAGTCTCACGTACATATATTAATGTGTGTTTTATAAGTAGACTGCTTATATCAGGGGTGATGGTAGAATAAAAAAAAATTCTAGTCTCCTAAGTCAAAGAGACTGGGTTTGAATCCAAAGTCCACAATTTGTTGGTCTATAATCATTCACATATAATTTACTTTCTTTTATTCTTAGTCTTCAATTTGAAAATGGTAAAATGGGCAACTAAAATGGGTAAAATGCAACTTTTCTTATAAGATCATTAAAATACTAGAAATGATGTCAAATAACATATACTAAATGTTCAATAAATTACTACAACTGTGGTAGCAGCAACATCAGCTCAATACCCCAACAACAGCAGCAGCTGTAATTCTACCACAACACTTAAATCTTCTGTTTTTATAGTCTTATACTCCATATGGGGATATAAGAAATATGAAACCTTTATAGTGCAAGGAACTCTATATTTTTAAATTTGTATTTTAAAAAGAGCACCAAATTGTAGATATATCATAATAAATGCTCTGAGTTCTTATTTAGGTCTTTGATATCCAATACATTTATGAATTAAATACCTTTTTGAAATTCATGTCAAGTATTTTACTAAGCCTTATTGGAAAATGTAAAATGTTGAGATATCATATGATGACAAAAAAAGCTTAAAATCCATTCAGTAAGCTATGTAGAAGTAAATATGCTCAACTATAAAAAAAAGTTTTACTGAGCATATTATTAAAGTAATTATTAAACATTCAGAACTTTGAATAAATATCTGTAGTATCACTTTATATAAAATAATAAACAAAATTTCTGATAACTAGACATTATACATTTAAACAAGGAAGTATCTACTACATTTGCTCCTTTTATGATTTCACTCAGTATCCTGCTTTTAAATACCATTTTTGGTGATCACTTCCAAATTCATATTTTCAATCTGGACTTCCTCTGAGCTCCAGGCTCATGCATCGCATTGCTTAGTTAACATCTCCATTTGTATATACGTGACTTAAATTTAAAATGCCTAACGATGAACACTGACATTTCTACTTTCAACATGGTCTTCTCTGAGTCAGTAAACAGTAACTCCATTCAACTACTTTCTCAGGCCAAAATAATTAGAGCCATCCTTGATTCTTTCCCTTCCATTACACATCCCTAACAGCAAATCTTGCTTGGCCTTGCTCTTAAGAATATATCTAGAATCCAACAATTTCCTACCACCTTGACTCTCAGCCTAGCCTAAGACATTATAACTAAAATATGGGTTACTGTAAATGGCCTTTTCCTGGTCTCTCTACTCCACTATAATTTATTCTCCAAACAGTACATGGCCACAAAGCCTTTCAAAACAATATAGATCCATCAATCCTTTACTCAAAGCCCCCTTTTGGTTTCCCATCTAACTCAGAGTAAAAGACAAAGCTTCTGCAATGTACTATGAAGATCTAAGTGATCTGGCCTCACTAATTTTTCTTTCTTTTTTCCCCTCTCACCAGTTTTTTTTATTAACATATAATGTATTATTTGCCCCAGGGGTACAGGTCTGTGAATCATAAGGCTTACACATTTCATAGCACTCACCATAGCACAAACCCTCCCCAATGTCCATAACCCAGCCACCCTATCTCTACCCCCCCACCCCCCAGTAACCCTCAGGGTTTTTTGTTTTGTTTTGTTTTGTTTTTGTTTTTGTTTTTTTATTTGACAGAGAGAGAGAGATCACAAGTAGGCAGAGAGGCTGGCAGAGAGAGAGGAGGAAGCAGGCTCCCTGCTGAGCAGAGAGCCCGATGCGGGGCTCGATGCCAGGACCCTGAGATCATGACCTGAGCTGAAGGCAGAGGCTTTTACCCACTGAGCCACCCAGGCGCCCCCCCTCAATTTGTTTGTGAATTAAGAGTCCCTTATGGTTTGTCTCCTTCCCAATCCCATCTTGTTTCATTTTTTCCCTCCCTACCTCCCACAATGCCCAGCCCTGCCCCTCAAATTCCTCAAATCAGAGAGAACATATGATAATTGTCTTTCTCTGACTGACTTATATCGCTCAGCATAATACCCTCTAGTTCCATCCATGTCATTGCAAACGGCAAGATTTCATTTCTTTTGATGGCTGCAGAGTATTCCATTGTATATATATACGCCACATTTTCTTTATCTATTCATCTGTTGAGGGACATATATGGCCTCACTACTTTTTTAACTTCATGCCTACCGCCACTCCCTTATTTACTGTGTTCCAGCCACACTTGCCTTCCTTGTTTCTTAAACTCACAGAACTTGTACTTGTTGTTCTTTCTCCTTGAACATTTTCCTCTGATAGATGCATGGCTTTTTCTTCACCTGCTTCAGGTCTCTTTTCAAATTTTGCCTTATGAGAGAATCTCGCCTCGTCTATCTGATACAACACGGATACTCTTTCATCTCCCTACTGTCTTCTCCTGGCTCTCTCTCTTCCCCTAACTCCTGGCACTCTCTTCTCCCTACCCCTTGCTCTTATCTCCACCTACCATACTGATATAAAATTTTTTTCTGTCTCTTTTTGCTAAAACGTAAGCAAGCAACAAAGGCTTTCTCATGTTCACTGCTTTATGCATAGTGCCAGCTCACAACAATGTCTGGCAAATGACAGCACTTAATAAATACAAACTGAACAAATCATTGAATGAATCTAACTGTGCTTGCTATCAGTGGGAAATGAAAGCAAACAGCAAGTAAGACTTCTCAGTACATTTTCAGTACATTTTCGAAGGATGTAAACTATGGTATCAATAAAACTATTTACTTCCATCAATTAATCATGTTACTGATTGCTATATTCCGAATTTCCAGTTGATAAGCTTTCCCAGAACTAGGGATTATCTTTGAAACACCTTGATTCAGTTAAAATGGATGGGGAAGGAGACAAACCATAAGAGACTTCTAATCTCATAAAACAAACTGAGGGTTACTGGGGGGTGGGAGGGTAGGGATAGGGTGGATGGGTTATGGACATTGGGGAGGGTTTGTGCTTTGGTGAATGCTGTGAAAGATGTAAGCCTGATGATTCACAGACCTGTACCCCTTGGGCAAATAATAAAAATAAAAAAATAAATAAATAAAATGACATTCTTGGAAAATAAAGTTTTCAATTTTACTTTGTAAATATTCAAGTTATCTTTGTAATATTCTTTTAAGTTTCTAAATAATAGCCACTTTTCTCAGTTTCAAAAAAGTTTAAAGAGTGAAGATGTAAGAGGAGACAGGGAGAGCCTCATACCATGTTGCAGTCCTGCCCCTTCTCAAAGGTTAGAAGGAAGGAGGATTAAGTAGTAACAGCTTCAGATGACAGTACTGTTCTGAGGAAGGCTCAGGCAGGATGGGAGCTTCTGAAACAAAGTTGCCAGTCTGAGAAATACTACACGGGGCAGGAAGGGATCAGTACTCATAACCGCCATGCTCAGTCACTGGCTGGGAGTAGCCCAGGGAAGGGTGGCCTCAGCATTTACAGGGCTGGCTCCTGCAGGTTTTCAGTTAAGTCAGCTCCCTATGGCAGGTTCCCTTAAAAGAAATATAAATGACACATCTCTATGGCTGCCCTAGGGAGTAAAGGCAATCAAGCATAGAAAGAGAAATTCCAAGATGTCTATGACAAATGGCAAGACCAGACTGTATGGAATATATAGCATATGTGGAAAAAAGAGGTAAAAATAAATTTTAAAATATAGCCTGAAAGCAAATTTGAAAATCCCTAATAAAATGGAGAGTTAAGATTTAATAATCTTTCGGGCAGCTGGGTGGCTCAGTGGGTTAAAGCCTCTGCCTTCGGCTCAGGTCATTATCTCAGGGTCCTGGGATCGAGGCCCGCATCAGGCTCCCTGCTCGGCAGGAAGCCTGCTTCCTCCTCTCTCTCTGCCTCTCTGCCTACTTGTGATCTTTCTCTCTCTGTGACAAATAAATAAATAAAATCTTTAAAAAGATTTAATAATCTTTCATAATAATGACTTGAACAAGTTTAATTTTTTAAAAGTGATGTCATCTGATTGTCTTGTAGAAGAATACTGCAGAAATTCACAACATTGATTTTAGGTAGGAGGGAGACTGCAGTTCTAACTTTATGTCTAGAGCTCAGGGCCTGGAGAGGAAATTTAAATCACCCATTGCAAAGTGAGAGTTAAAGTGTCAAGTTGAACAGCGCTGCTTAGAAAGAACCCAGAGAGAAGAAAATGGCGGAAAATCTCTTTGAAGAATATGTGTTTAATTATGAGGAATCATAATTTATATGTTGAGGAATCTCATTTCCTACCTCATTTTTAAAACCTGAATTATTATTTTTTTAAAAGATTTTATTTATTTATTTGACAGAGAGAGAGAGAGATCACAAGTAGGCAGAGAGGCAGGCAGAGAGAGAGGGGGAAGCAGGCTCTTCACTGAGCAGAGAGCCCAATGTGGAGCTCCATCCCAGAACCCTAGGATCACGACCTGAGCCTAAGGCAGAGGCTTAACTCACTGAACCACTCAGGTGCCCCAAACGGAATTATTTTTTAAATCAAGAGAACTGTTTCCCTCTAATATATAAGTTCAAATTTTCATTTAAAATTTTACCTAAGGTGAGAACACAAGAAAATGATATTTTAGCACAGTTTAAAGTCATAAATGACAATTGTACAAATATACTTCATACACATTTCATTTCTTCTCTTGAAGGTAATAATGGCACAAATGGACCCAAATGGACAAGTCATCCAGTGTAACTGCATAAGTGACATGACAACATATGCATAAGGATACATATCTGTAAGGTGCTTTTAATAAAAAATCATTAACAATTAATGGTATTCAAGTACACACCAGGTATACAGAATATCAAGAAAGATGTTGGTGAGGAAATGGTAACTTACTCTTTAGTGCTGATTTTCCTCAACATTGATCTATGTCATACATGTTTACCCACTCAGTACATGACAGTTTTTCCCCAGCTCATTCCTGTCCATTTGGTTTTGCCACACTTTTTTCTCCTACTTTTTCTTCACCTTTCCCTTTGCTCATTTCTTTTATTCCCTCTGCTCTTATTTAGTCTCCAAGTGATGCAGATCCATATCCATATAACTATATTTCTCTTCATCAAGAAAGCACTTACTGAGGCACCTTTTAGGACAAATTCATTCAGTTTATAAGCCTTACTCTTACCTAATAAATACACACTTTTTTTCAGGTCTTGGCCAAAATTATGAAATAGGGCAGGTAAAACAAACACCTAGAAGACCTGAGGCTTCCAATGAGGTCAGTAAACTTGAGAAGCTGCTGACAAGGGCCAAACTGGCCAAACTCCAGACAAAACAATTGGGGTCTGAGGTAAATAACTTTCATCTGGTTGTGAAATGGAGTTCTCACAAGCTGAAAGGGGTACTGAGAACCATGTGAAGCTACAGCAGCCTTTTTTGTTGCTATAGGGTTGAGCCACTTAGAAAAATCTATTTTACTTCCTAAAAAATCAAATCCAGCACTTTCACCTGCAGAGAGGAAGGGTTTCAGAAATAGCTGAAGTGAATTCCGTGTCTGAATAACGGGAACCTGATACTTAATTCCCTGGCTGACTTGCGATGAGCAGTAAAAACTCTTTCAATATGCATAGACTGTTGGCCATAGCTGCAAAATGTGATTGCATTAATATTGGAAGCTTGGCTATATGCATTGAAATGACTGCTAAAATTGTTTTAAAGGTCTTCTTGCTAAGCCAAAATGCTTTTCAGTTTCCCTCTTCTTAGTCCAGCTCAGCTGTATGATTAAAAACGTCAAGCACCAAGTATCTGGCAAAGAGTAAGACACAGGTCTAAGGACAGCCTCGGGTTCCTGGTACCACAGGCTTTCATTCAGCTATCACACACACTGTATTATATAACCTCTTCATTATAGGTGAATCACAAATTTAGTCCTGAGATCAGAGCTGAAAACAATCACATGCCTTATTTTTTCCCTTCCTTTAGGAATTTCACTATTCTAAATGATTAGAAACAGTGCATTTTTTCCTACACCTGAGTTTTTTGAAGACCAAGGCATGAAAGTCATGATAACTCAAAATCTCATAATTTTTAACAAGCCAATTTGTGAAATTTTGATTACGCAGGCATCCAGCTATAGAAAAACAACTGATTTTGACTTGAGGTTGAGACACCATCTTACACCAGTTAGAATGGCCAAAATCAATAAGACAGGAAACAACAAGTGTTGGAGAGGATGTGGAGAAAGAGGAAACCCCTTTCACTTTTGGTGGGAATGCAAGTTGGTGCAGCCACTTTGTAAAACAGTGTGGAGATTCCTCAAAAAATTAAAAACGGAGCTACCCTATGACTCTGCAATTACACTACTGGGTATTTACCCCCAAAGATACAGATGTAGTAGAAAGAAGGGCCATATGTTCATAGCAGCAATGTCCACAATTGCCAAACTGTGGAAAGAACCAAGATGCCCTTCAATAGACGAATGGATAAAGAATATGTGGTCCATATACACAATGGAATATTACTCAGCCATCAGAAAGGATGAACTCCCAACTTTTGTATCAACATAGATGGGTCTGGAGGAGATTATGCTGAGTGAAATAAGTCAAGCAGACAAAGTCAATTATCATATGGTTTCACTTACTTGTGGAACATAAGAAATAAAATGGAGGATTCTAGGGGAAGGGAAGGAAAAGTGAATTGAGGTAAATCAGAAAGGGAGATGAACCATGAGAGACTGTGGACTCTGAGAAACAAACTGAGGGTTACGGCGGGGGGGGGATGGGTGAGCCTGTGGTGGGTATTAAGGAGGGCACGTATTGCATGGAGCACTGGGTGTGGTGCACAATGAATCTTGGATCACTGAAAAACTAAAATCTAAATAAATAAATAAATAAATAAAAGAGAAACAAGTGAAATACATTAAAGATTACTAAAACTGTTCACTTTAGCAAATGTTTGAAAAATTACTTTAGTCAGAAAAGAAACCAGGTGGACTACTGAAAAATTAATGTTAGTAGATTCAATTGCCCAGAGGTTCCTTCTCAAGCAAGCAGAACACATTAAAATTACTGAATTGAAAGAGGAGAAATCATTGGGAATCCTATTGAAATCCTCTTTGGAAATAAAAACCTGATCTGAAATGTAAACAGTATGATTATCATAAGTTACTTAAATTTCCAAATCTCTCATAACTGTAGTCTGAATTTAGGCTACTTTGCAGGTCATTGATGTTCTTATTGTTTGTTTCACACAGACTGAAAGAAGCAGATGGATCATCCTTGACCTTTTGTTTCCCTTCAAATTACACATTCAATTCATTAGCAAGGCCTATTTCCTTCTTCTCAAAATACATTCTGAATTTCCACTTCTCTTCACCTGCATTGCTAACATTCTTGTATAAACAACATCTCTAGCTTGGGATGCCTGCCATGGCCTCCTGACTGATCTTCCCAGTCCCACTGTCCCCTACAGTTTCATACTTGCATAGAAGCAATATTAAAATTTATCAAATTGTGGTCCTGATTGGAACTATTCTGTGATACCCTTAGGGTGAAGCCCGTTTCTACCAAGTCTTACCAGTCCCCACCTATCTGGTCTCTGTCCATCTTCCTGACTACATCCCCTACCATTGCTGGCATCCCTCACTTTCCTGGAGCTTGAGTGGATATTCAAGCTGCTCTAGACATGTTAGAAGACTACTCCAGAGACTACTTCGGAGCACTCATTTACAAGTTCTCACCCCAGATCTTGATTTGTCTTACTTCTTACTGAGTTTCCACTTCCTCAGACTCCTCCTTCTAGCATTCATGATCCCTTTATCCTACTTTATTTTTCTTTCCAGCAGTTATCACCACATTATACTATTACTGCCTATCTACTTCCTTGCTATCTCTCTCTTCCATTAGAAAATTAAACATCAAGATAATAGGAGCCTTGTTTTTAGTTGTACTGACAACACTAGGGAAAGGCCAGAAACAGTGAGTACCCAATACATGTTAACTCAATGAATTAGAAAGTGAATAAATAAATGAGAGTTAGTAGTTATCATTTTAAAATAACCTTTAAACTAGCAAAACAGAATTTCTTTACTGTATGAATTTTCAAAGTTCTTACTTCAAAATCATCACCAGCAAAATGGTAATGTGTCAAGTGGTGTGATCTACAATACAAATATAGGACTATCAATATGATATATATGAAGGTGAAGGTAAATAAATCAGACTCTCTGTACAACTGGAGCCAATTTCTTAACCCATACCTTCTTGCTTGCTGTGGCCTGAAAAATCAGACTAGGGTAGACTGTCCAGCATGCATTTCTTTTTCTTTCCTACTTTTTCTACGAATTCACTGTTTCTGCTGTGGGGTTTGGTTACTGCTACTATTGCTAATACTGTTTTATTAGACACTTTGATTTCACTTCACACATTAGCAGTTAATCCAAAGGAAGGTTTCAGAAGCTTAAAAGCTTTGGTAAATCTTCTAGTTACTCCACTAGTTCTCACTAGTCTACCTGAGCAATGTAACAGAGCGTAGGAGCACACACACAACACAGATGAGCTAGGTTTGATTCCTCATTCAAATTACTTGCTAAATGATCCTTTTATAAATTTTTCACTCATAAAATATGAACAGCAATGATTATAATAACATATACATACATATATAGAGTTCTTGTGAGGGCTTAGTGAGTTAATAAATATAAAGCTCTTAGACACTTCTTTGCACAATATGAGCATTTAAAAATACTAATTTTGAGTTTGTAGTACTAACTTTCCTAAATAGAAATGATTCCCATGCTCTATAGAAAAAAGACTACATATTAATGTCTACATGAAAGGATTTAGATTTGAAAACCTTGGCTTCTGCTGTCTATGAGAGATCATATAGCCAATGTTTCCACAAATCTTATTAAGTCCACAGAAGTAGCATGCCTTCAAAACACAGTCACATTTCCAAGGAGTGTACGGCTCTGGGGTAGAGGGTGACAATGATTCCATTTTCTATAGAGTAGGGGCTGATTCTTTACAGAAAGCCTCAACACTTTGCAAAATCAATTTGACTGAACTGATTTGCTATTTCAGTCACACAACTTGTCAATTGGGAAAAAGTGCAGCAAACTAGTTATATTCATAGTTGAAACCTATCTCACCTCATGCTTTGTTTCTTACGGCATATGCATACAAATCTTGTGATAATCAATGTAAACAGGCAGGGCATATTTTGGAATGTATCTGAAGAAAAAAATGAGATTGGCATGAAAATGAGATGAAAACAGGAAGATAAAGGATTTATTTTATTCTTAAGTTTTAAAGTAATTCTCAAATGTGACCCTAGTAATCTATTTAAGGGATTCTGAGACATTCATTTGTTAATCTGGGAGTATTTAGGGTCCAATAATAGAAATTTTGTTAAAAAATATGGGACGCCTGAGTGGCTCAGTCAGTTAAGGGTCTGCCTTTGGTTCAGGTCATGATTCCAGAGTCCTGGGATGGAGTCCCTGCACTGGGCTCCTTGCTCAGCAGGGAGCCTGCTTCTCCCTCTGCCTGCCACTCCCCCTGATTGTGCTCTCTCTCTCTCTTGCTGCAAATAAATAAATAAAATATTTTAAAAAAAATAATGTGGTACTGGGGCACCTGGGTGCCTCAGTCAGTTAAGCATCTGCCTTCAGCTCAGGTCATGATCCCAGGGTCAAGGGACTGGGTCCTTCATCAGGCTCCCTGCTCTGTGGGGAAGCCTGCTTCTCCCTCTGCCTCTGCCACTCTCTCTCTGTCTCTCTGCCTGCTCTGTGGGAAAGCCTGCTTCTCCCTCTGCTGGTCTCTATCTGTCTCTCATGAATAAATAAAGTCTTCAAAAAATATGGTATCAGTGATAAAATTTGTCCATGTATAGCTGCGCACATGCAGCTGTGGACATAGTAGGGGTGTTTTTTAAAATGTCCAATGGAAAAAAGACAGTCTCTTTCACAAATGGTGTTGGGAAACATGGACAGCCATATGCAGAAGAATGAAATTGGACCGTTTTCTTAAACCACACACAAAAAAAGACTCAAAATGGATAAAAGACCTCAATGTGAGACAGGAATCCATCAAAATCCTTGAGGAGAACACAGGCAGCAACCTCTTCGACCTCAGCCACAGCAACTTCTTCCTAGAAACATCACCAAAGGCAAGGGAAGCAAGGGCAAAAATGAACTATTGGGACTTCATCAAGATCAAAAGCTTTGGCACAGCAAAGGAAACAGTCAACAAAACCAAAAGACAACCAAAAGAATGGGAGAAGATATTTGCAAATGACATATCAGATAAAGGGCTAGTGTCCAAAATCTATAGAGAACTCATCACACTCAACACCCAAAGAACAATGGGCAGTAGACATGAACAGACATTTCAGCAAAGACAACATCCAAATGGCCAACAGACACATGAAAAAGTAGTCAACATCACTCAGCATCAGGAAAATATAAACCAAAACCACAGTGAGATACCACCTCACAGAACAGCTAAAATTATCCAGTGAGGAAACAACAGGTTTTGGAGAGGATGTGGAGAAAGGGGAACCCTCCTATACTGTTGGTGGGAATGTAGCCACTCTGGAAAACAGTATGGAGGTTCCTCAAAAAGTTGGAAATAGAGCTGGCTACACTATGACCCAGCAATCGCACTACTGGGTATTTACCCTAAAGGTACATACGTAGTGATCTGAAGGGGCATGTGCACCCAAATGTTTGTTAGCAGCAATGTCCACAATAGCCAAACTATGGAAAGAATGGATGTCCACCAACAGATGAATGGATAAAGAAGATGTGGTGTGTGTGTATGTATGTGTGTGTGTGTATATATATATATATAAATATATATATATACACACACACACATACATACACACACAATGGAATACTAACCAGCCATCAAAAAACCCGAAATCTTGCCATTTGCAATGACATGGATGGACCTAGAGAGTATTATGCTAAGCCAAGTAAGTCAATCAGAGAAAGACAATTATCATATGATCTCTCTGATATGAGGAATTTGAGAGGCAGGGCAGGGGGTTGTGCGGGGTAGGGAGGGCAAAAATGAAACAAGATGGAACTGGGGAGGGAGACAAACCATGAGAGACTCTTAATTTCTGGAAACAAACTGAAGGTTCTTGGGGGGTGTGGGGGGAGGGATAGGGTGGCTGGGTTATGGACATTGGGGTGGCTGTGTGCTATGGTGAGTGCTGTGAATTTTAAGACTGATGTTTCAAAGACCTGTACCACTGAAGCAAATAATACATTATATGTTAATTTGAAAAATGCATAAACCCTGACTTAGCAGACAGAACTAAAGTTAGGAGCTTTCTGAGTTCATTGAGGTAGCTTGCCTAGGTAGTGTTAATAATGAATGCAAGTATATAACTCTACTTCATAAGCTTGAGTATGTAAGAAAGATCATAGCCAATTTTCTTTTTATCTTTTCTTTAAGTCTGACTTAATCTGACCTCAGTCTGCTTAGGCTGATAGACAATTTTATCTTATCCATAATTAGTACTCCAGCCTATATCCTTGCCCAAGAGTATGCAAAGATCCCAAACACCTTCCCAATGAAGAAAGTTTGAGAAGTCACTGCTAGCCCTGGTCTTTATTTGCCCAAGCCCACTTGCTTCTTAGGAGTCCACTGGCTCCTAAAATTCTATCCTTTGCTTGTGTGTGAACAGATCAATCATCAGAGAAGATGCTGGGATGGTTATTCAAATCTATCACTGGAAAAGGCACGAAGACCATGTCATTTTGCCATTTTCAAATTTAATCCATAAGAAACAAGTAATTCCATTATTAAACTAATCTAGGCCATAGAAAATGATAGAAAATAATTTTTATAAATTAAGTCAGCATAAAATAACAACAAAATGCAGCAAAGACAGTTATAAAAAATTTAATAGGCCCAAAGTCACAAATAAAAATAGATGAGAAATTTAAGTAAAAAGAATTCAGCAATATATGAAAATAATAATCTATGACCTATTAGTACCTACTCCAGGAAGGCAAGAATTGTTTAAATATCAGAAATATGTCATAATAAAGTCATTAACAGATCAACTGAGAAAATTAATAAAATCCACTCAATAAGTGCTTGAAGGCATTTCATATAACTGAGCAGTGATTTATAAGAAAATTTGTAAGGAAAAGAAAAAGTACAAAATTTGTTAAGGAATATTAGTATTTTTTAAACAACAATATAAACTTTATTTTAATTACAAAATTTTTAAAATATTTTATTTATTTATTTGATGGGATAGAAAGAGAGAGAGAGCACAAGCAGGGGAAGCAGGAAAGGGAGAGGGAGAAGCAGGCCCCCTGGTGAGCAAAGATCTCAGGACCCTGGGATCATGAAGGTAGCCACCTAACCAACTGAGCCACCGAGGCACCCCAGCAATATAAACTTTAAATGACAAAATGTTAAAAGCAAAAATAAGACAAACATACCCATTACATTTCAACAATGAATCTCAGGTTCAAGTGAATGAGTAAGACAAAAACAAGAGTATAAATGCAGGGAAAGAACTAAAAGACTGAACAAATATTTTTATGTTCACATGGAAGACTAAGGGAGATATGGGGAAAAGTATCTTTTTTCTTAGCGTAGCTGTTTCATTGGTTGATCTAAGAATAAAGTCCCTTCTTCTCACTTTCACAGATCTACCTTAATGGCAGTTCCCATTAGAACTCTATTATTTTTTTTCCTTTTATTTTTTTTAGTCTGATTGGTTTTTTTAATTTAAATTCAACTAATTAACACACAGTGTATTATTGGTTTCAGAGGTAGAGGTCAGTCTTATATAATAGCCAGTGCTCATTACTGGCCCTCCTTAATGTCCATCACCCAGTTACCCTATCCCCCCACCTCTCTCCCCTCCAGCAACCCTCACACTCTGTTTCCTATGATAAAGAGTCTCTTATGCTTTGTCTTCCTCCTTGATTCTGTCTTGATTTATTTTTTACTCTTTTCCCATATGATCCTCTGTTTGTTTCTTAAATTCCACATATGAGTGAGATCATAGGATAACTGACTTTTTTTTTTTAAAGATTTTATTTATTTATCTGACACAGAGAGAGAGAGATCACAAGTAGGCAGAGAGAGAGGAGGAAGCAGGCTCCCTGCTGAGCAGAGAGCCCAATGCGGGCCTCGATCCCAGGACCCTGAGATCATGACCTGAGCCGAAGGCAGAGGCTTTAACCCACTGAGCCACCCAGGCGCCCGATAACTGACTTTCTTTGATTGACTTATTTCACTTAGCAAGAACTCTACCACTTTAGCGCCACTCATGCAAGCAGCTGGTTAATCACGTAATTCTTTTCCCCCTTTTTGTAGACTGAGCACCTATATTGTTGAGTGTAGCAGTGTATAACAGCTTTCATCTCATTTTGGAGTAGCCAGTAAGATGAAAGCAAGATGTTGGGTAGGATTCCTATAAAGCTTTTTAAAAGGTGCTGACTCAGCTAGGTCATCCAACTTTTACCCCTTTCCCTTCTTTTTAAATTTTTTTTTAATTTTTGATGCCTGGAATGTAGATATCACAGGAATGGATATTTAGTTGTCCTCTTGAAATGAATTTGATGATTTGTGCTACGCACTAAAAAGATGGCAAAGATAAAGGTGCCAGAACCATTTCATGTGTGCCTACCTTTGCACATGGCCACAGCTATTTCATGATTTCTGTTAGGTGCAAACTTAATCTAGCTGATATAGTGCATCTTCAATCAATCTTCATCTTTGTAGGGACTTCCTAAGTATACATGTAACTTTGTCCACCTCCTGCTCAGAATACTTTATTGAATCCTTATTGCTTAGAGGATAAAACTGTAATTCCTCAGACTGCCACTTACTATCTTCTGTTATGACACTTTAAGTCTTCAGCTTCATCTTTATCCTGTCTTCAACTCAGATCCTTTCCCAACATATAAAATGACATGTGGACTTCTGAACAGTCATGTGTGATTTTCCAAGTTCCACTTTGAAGCCCTTTCTTGGATGATTTAGGAAATGTGTGAGGTCCTCTCTCAGCAGCTTTTATTTTTCATTTTCTATTTATATTTTGGCTCTATTCCAACAAACGGGGTGGTTTACTTGAATATAGATACAATGTCTTTCTTTTTTCTATCTTCAGGTCCTTGTACATTAATTGGAAAATATCAGACATGCCATAAATATGTGTTGTATTACCGATTAAAACTTATGTTAACTAAATGCCCAGGATGCTCTTCATTTATAGCTTCCTTACTCTGTCCATCAATATCTCCTCAGATAGACCCAGGAAATCCTACTCCCTATAAGAATGTCTTTTCTATGCACATTGGGATAGATAAAATCCATTGAGCACTTAGGATGTGCTGAATATTGAGCTGAACACTCTACATGCCTTTTCTCAGACAACTTTAAAACAACACAATAAGATAAATTATATTATCATCCTCTGCATTTTGATTTGGAGAATCTTTAGATTTAGGAAAATAAATGAAAGGTCCCAGATTACAAAGGTAGCTGGCTGTGAAGCAAGGGTATTACTCTAGGGAATGACTGGAGTTAGATGTACTGCATGCACAGCCTTCCAAGTGTGGGTGCTAATTGTTCAGCACTAGAAACAAGTGAGATCCAGGTTTTCAATCATAGCTCTGCCACTTGTTACTTATGTGACCTCAGGGAAACCACTTAAAGGTATCAGTTCTTTCACTTATAATATGGAGATAACAGTTACTCCATTTGGTGATTTGATGTGAAAATTAAATGACTTGTTTGGATTATTCTAACTCATTTTTTCTTGAAATATGGGGTATCTTGTTTGTATTTTAAGGCATCCATTTTGAGGAACTTGAGATAAGATGGGACTTTTTTTTATAAATAAAAATATTAGTTTTCTTTAATTTTTAGCTTTGGATATTTGCAAAATGCCAGCAAGTCAAGTGATACTCATTGTCCTGTGTTTAAACAGCAGGCTGGTGGAGTGAACCACAATGAAACAGCATCCGCTCCAAACCTTATGAGGATTAACCAAATCCTCTCATAATTAAATGGGTCAGTTAATTATGCATGTTCAATGAAACGACAGAAATGTTCCTATCTTCAAGGACTTGAGTTTAGTTGATTCTGACTGACTGAACACACATTTCTCATTTTGTTAATCAGAATTAACAAAAATATTTTTATTGTTTCACCTGGAGTTCTTATTTCTGCATAAACTCACTGAAAACTATTCACATTTTCGGAGCAAAATATTTAGAATATTTCTAAGCCAAAATGACTTGCAGAAGGAAAATTCAATATCCAGGACTGACTAGGAAAAATGATTCCTAGTAATGATGCAAATGTTCAAGAACGGTAGTATTCTATATGTATGGTTATGGAGAAAATCAGGAATTGAGCAACGCACAAAGGAGATTTGCAATCATCACAGTCTCTTTGGGAAATGATGGAGCATCTGTTTTGAAGTACCACTAAGATTAACAAGATATATTCAGGTTGCAATCTAGCAATTCAAAATAGTATTAAAGGTTAACATTCAAGTTTTCTAAAGGAAAGCTACAAGAAAATTTTGGATACATTGCCAAAGTAGGGCAATTGTTTAGGAATATAACTGGCAATTTCACGTGGTAATTTGTAACAATTACCATTACATTCCAACTCTAAGAATTCTCAGCTGCAATCTTTTTTATTTTTTTTTAAGATTTTTTTTTTTTAATGACAGAGAGAGAGAGAGAGAGATTACAAGTAGACAGAGAGGCAGGCAGAGAGAGAGGAGGAAGCAGGCTCCCAACTGAGCAGGGAGCCCGATGTGGGCCTCGATCCCAGGACCCTGAGATCATGACCTGAGCTGAAGGCAGAGGCTTTAACCCACTGAGCCACCCAGGCGCCCAGCTGCAATCTTTTTTAGCTTCTTTGCCAGAAATTGAATGACTGGACCTCAAAATCCATAAATGCAGATCTGTATCCAGCAGGCGTGAAGTATCCTCCTTTTGTAATTATGGCATTATTACTTTAATAGAGGTAATAAGAATTAAATAATGACTAGCCTCCAGAGGAAGGAGGATTTGTTAAAATCTGAAACAGCATGCTTACTTTTCACCTTTAGAGTCCAAGACCTAGACTGACAGCTCTCAAAAACAACAGCCATCATTGCCATAGTATTTATTTCACCTAGGAACTGGTTAATTGCATACAAAGGATGTCAGCAACAAGCTTTCCTTAGAATAAGGGTAGAAGATCAGGGTTTGGGCTTTTCATGATTCAGTTTCATAATATTCCTAAAGCTGGCTCTGAATGCCACCATTCTTCAGACATCTAGAGATACAAATGTGCTATTAGAGTGGCAGAGTGCTTGGACTCTACTGTTCCTTTTTTTATTTTTCTTGATCAATAAAATAATACTACATATATAGTTTGTTTTTAATATTTGTTACTCATGTACCATGGTTGATTGATAACCAAACACAAAGTGATACCCTATCCTTTTCTCTAATATGTCCCATTTAGAATTAAACTAAATCTTATATGAAGATAATATTTGACATATTTGCCAGGATTAACTTAAGGCATTAAATTTTAATCCAAGAGCTTTAGAAAGTGAATGTTGCTTAATCATTAACAGGAAGAATAATGTCATTTGTCTTTTATATTCCTGCCCCCCCCCATTTTACTGCAATAGACTGTTGAGAGAGGTGAATTGAGAATATAATATTAGTGTACTATGAATACATTCAACAAATGACTTAAAGTAATTTTTTGATGAAAAACAAAGTGCTAGCAAATCTTACTTCTACTAAGATGGCTGTTACTTTTTTTCATACTGGAAGAATTCAAACACACTGAAAAACAGTCACAAACCAATTAGTGATCTCTCAATTCAAGAGATAGTTATTGAGCACCTACTTTGGGTGAGACTGTTCAAGGTACTGAACAAATTTGTGATCAAGATGGACAAAAATCCCTGACCTCATGAAACCTACATTCTCATGGGGAAAGGATACAAGACAAATACATATAAATGCATTATTTATAAAATGCCAGGTTAAAAGTGATAGTGAAGAAAATAAAGAGTGGGGTAAGTACATAGAATATAAAGAATCATACATGATCACAGAATGCATCTTTGAGGAGACGACATTTAAGTGGAAGCTGAACGAAATGATTCCTTGAACTAAAAATATTTTTGGAGAAGACTTCTAGGCAGAAAAAACTGAGAAGAGAGATCTTAAAGCAGAAGCACTTGTGATTTATTTGGCAAAAGGCTGTGGAGCTATTTGGAGAAGCAGCCGGAGGCTAGGTCACCTGAAGCCCAATAAACTATAGCAAGGAATTAAGATATTGTTGTATGAATCATGGTACACTAATAGGGATTTCTGTATGAGATTGACTTATTTTTATTATTCTGCATATTGTGTGAACAATGGGTGTAGGGAGAAGCAGTTTGTTTTAGTTACGTTAAATCTGCAATTTAGACGGGTTGCTCATTGCATCACGTGAATCAATTCTTAAGAGATGTCAGAGGATATACCTGGGAATCACTGGTAAATACTGTATTTATTTTTTTTAACTTTTTACATTTTTTTATTATTACTATTTCCCCCAGGGATACAGGTCTGTGAATCATAAGGCTTACACCTTTCACAGCACTCACCATAGCACAAACCCTCCCCAATGTCCATAACCCAGCTACCCTATCCCTACCCTCCCACCACCCATAACCCTCAGTTTGTTTCCTGAGATTAAGAGTCTCTTATGGTTTGTCTCCTTCACAATCCCATCTTGTTTGTAAATACTGTATTTAAAGCCATGACAGTAGGTAGGTCACCTAAGGATTATTACACGAGAAGAGTAGGCATCCTTATGCGCTGGGGTTCCCCAACATAGTGGTCGAGAGTTACCTCGAAGTTTACTGGAAACATAAAACTTCAAAGTCAAGTCTTTCAAGAGGTAGCAAGTGCTCAATTGTGTCAGATGCTGACAAGAGGTCAAACAAAATGACTGCCAAAACGATTTGCAACCTAAAATTTATTTTTTACAAGATTATTTTTAATGAATAGGGAATAAAGCTAATAGAACTGAGGTACCTCTCAAATTTTTTCCCACAAACTTAACATTCTTCCTTATTTGTTTCAAATTTGTTTTAAAATAAGTAAAATTTTATATAGTTTGAGACCTTCCTCTCCCTTTTCTTTGCCTTCTTCCCTAAAGAATAATGACTATCCTGCCTTGTTTATACTCATCCTATAATTTTGTTTGTAATGATAAAATATATTTGTTCCATGATTATCAAATTATTACCTATCCTTCTGTGATATTTTTTAAAGTTTATTTTTAAAATGTATGTTTTCCATTTTGCTACATATACACACAAATATATTAGGAAATTCAATTACTATAATGTACTTATTATGTACTATAAGCTATTTGTGTATTTCCCAATTGACAGATGTTTACACCTCTGATGTTTTGCTATTAAAACTGATGTAACAAACATCCTTGTATATGTCTTGTGTATGTCCTTGTGTACATGTGGAAGAGCTGTTAGTATATACACCTAAAAGGGTAACTACTGATATTCACATCTTCCATTTTATGTCACACTGTTAATATTTTTCCCCCAAGAAACAAGGTTTGGAGTGTTTTCCTATGTTAAATTACTCATTTTGTCTTTGATGTCTCTTAATTATATTCCTTTTTCTCAACACATGATTTTCTTATATGTATCTTCTTTTCTATTATCTTTAGCTAGGTCTAGTTTGTTGCTCTCTTAATTAGTTTTTAATTAAATATTTACATTTTCAATTTTAAAAGTTCTTTTTGGTTATTATTATAAATCTACTTGTCCTATCTGATTGTATCTGTTAAAATTGTGTTTTCAGTTCTTTCATTTCTTAAATAATGTGAAATATGTTCATTTCAAAGCTTTTTTCAGATTTTCCTACTATTTCCACTTCTAGGGGTGCTAATTTTTTTTGCCTTCTTGCATCTGTTCATCCTTCCTCGATATGTTTCACTTTCTTGCATGATATATCTTACTGTGAATCCATCTATAAGTGACGTTTATTCTGTGGAAATCTCCTGTGAACTATGCTATAGGTATGGGGACTCAATTTCTACTTCTTTTAAAATGTATTTTATCTGCATTTCCATGTGCCTACACTACAACAGGTGGCATCTGCTCCAGTTCAGTCTCCTTTGTTCCGAGAAGTAGGATACTTTACTGCTTTGGAATTTTATATCTAATTAAGCCCAACTGGGTCATTACATTTTCAACCCCACTTTCTATGTCACTCTCTATTATTAAATTCACCATGATTTTTTAGCATTTCCAGCTTTTTTGGGTGGGCCTGCTATGCTCTTTCCTGCAAGTTAAAAAACAGCCCCTTGAGAATTATATTCCCTGGGTGTGTCTGGAAAATATGTAGGTTGCAGAGTTTCTTAGTTGATGGCATTTTAGACCTGTATCTGAAACACTTGGCAAGATAATTTGTTTAAATTGTAGCTGAGTTTCTTGAAAAGAGTCAAATTTAGAACTTAAACTTCTTGGTAAGCAACAAAACTGTTCTAAAAATATATACTAAGTATCTGTTGACTTTTAAAACATAGTATTGAGTTTATTCTCTTTCCCTGGCAGGTCATGGAGGTTAGCAATGAGTTATGTCATCTGGATCGTGGGGGTGCTATACATTACGAGGAAGTGATCAGGAATTATCATTGTCCACAGAAATGATAAAATACTTAATCTTCACCAGTCAGGCTTCTCTCTTTGTCCATTCCATTGTTAAAAGATGTCTAACTTATGGCATAACTACAGCACAGACTTTAGACTTTTACTAAATGAAACAAAAAACATTATTTTCTTGCTTTGATTAATAACAGCAACAAAAAAACTCCCCAAGAATCGCATACATAGCAGAAAACAGCAACACTGGGCTGCTGCTGTGAAGATACCAGTTTACTACCAATCATTGTCGAACACAATCAAGCAGCTTGAAAACTCAGATCTCCACTCTCCTGAATATGCTTTCTGCATATTTCAGTTTGTCAACTTAGCCTATGTGAGAAAAAATCTTAAGTTTTCTGTTCAATAACTAACTTCCTGGTACACATTCTGTGGTACCTTAGCTTTGAATTTTGCATTTGAAAATAAATGTTACCTCAATGCCAAATAATACATCTAAATTCCATATTCTTTGCTACTTCAATTCAAGCAAATCTTTAAAAAATACACTGGAATTCATAAGGTTCCCTAAGGACTGTTTCAAGGACAATGAAAAGATTGATATGACACCCTTGCATGGTGTCCAAAACTTACCAAGAGCCAGGACTTAATGGCTTCATAAGCAGTCAGTATGAGTAATGCTGTTGGTGAAGAAATTTTACTGAAATAATTAATTGGGCAAACAGAGCCAATTCCTCTTCAAGATGGCACCACTCTATCATTCTTTAAAGATACAGTGAGAGTCACATGCACAGATAATTTGCCAAACCAAAATAAATAGATAAGATTTCTGTGCAGATAAACAAGGTAGCTATTTCAGGAAGTAGGCAGATAGTAAACAATCAGTAAATTGGATTCTCAACGTGGGGGTGCATTTCTGCCATCAATGTGGTGTTATACATTGAGGCTTTACATTGGTTTTAAGACTGCAGTTAAAATTCTGAACTCAGCCAAAAAAAAATTTTTTTTTAATTAAACTAAAAGAGTAAGCCAAGAGAACTACTTACTGGCTTCAGAATAGTGAGTAAAAGGTTTATAAATGATTCCTCTTTTTCTTGTTGCTCCTACTTCTGTCTGATTAGAAGCAATAAATAATAAGTATCCAATGAAGGTACATGAAAAAAACCTATTTGTAATAAATATAAAATGTGACAAATATGATACATAGATTTGTGACTTTTTACAATAATTAGGCTAAATCAATTTATACCTTGTTTGGCTATTGCACAAACCCTGGACAGTCACACCCAGCCTGAAATCCTTGATCCTGGGGATTCCTAAGACACAACAATGGACAAAATACATTTGGAAAGATGGGAGAAGAAATATAGCAGATTCTGAATTCAGACCCTTTCAAAATATACAAACAGATCAGCTAGGTGGAAAATAGTATATGCCATAAGGCTCTTTGTGATAAAAATACACAGAATAGCTAATGTATAGAAAGGAATATACCGTTAATTGTCAAATGAGGTACACAGTTATCTCCTTGTGACTTTTTCTGGTTGCAATTACAAAAACTATGTCCAGTACAATCCATGAAAAAAAAGTCTCTCCGGACATGCTACAACAATGTCCCATTGTATCTCACCTAGAGTCTGTACTCAATTTTTATCAGGTTTTAGGTATAATAACATTACATTTACATAATGATTTATGCTGTATGAAATGCTTTCTTATCTATCATCTCCTAGGGTCCATGTGTAATTGTATATTGCACACAACCAAGAGTTCAAAATAAATCTGGGGAACAATGAAACAATGACACTATTATTTGTTAATTTTGTCCATATCCTGGATTTATGGACCAGAGTGTGTTACTGACATAACACTGGAGGGAATGAAATGCACCTGGGGGAATAAAACTCACAGGCTTTATGATGACTAAGATAGGTCAGTCGTAAATAGAAGGGGTCCTGTAGGAGAAATTGGACAGTGTGAAATTATAAAGGCGGTATCTCAGTCTATTCAAGCTACTATAATAAGACTACCATATATTGAGTTGCTTAGGCAACAAAAATGTATTTCTCAGAGTCCTGGAACATGGGAAATCCAAGAACAAGGCATCAGCAGATGCAGTGTCTGGTGAGAACTAGCTTTCAGGTTGAAGACAGCTGTCTTCTCTCTGTGTCCTCCAATGGTTGAAGGGATGAAGGGGTTCTCCAAGTCTCTTCTCATTCAATGAATGCTCTGACAAAGAGCCCTACCTCCCATTACCATCAATACTGGGGGTTAGAATTTCAACATATAAATTTCAGGGGGACACAAGCATTCAGTCCATAAAAGGAGGAAAAGATTTTTTTCTTTTAAAGGGGGCAAAGATTATTTCCTGCAATTGTAACCTCTTTCATCCTTCAGGGGTACAAGCTCTGGAATCTCTGTCCGTCTTCTCTAATAGCTCTCTAAAATTTCTAAAAAATACTCTGATAATCAGAATAATATCTCTTTCCCCCAAGATGTCCATGCCCTCATCCCCAGAGCCTGTGAACATGTTCCCTTACATGGCAAAAGAAACTTGCAGATGTGATTAAGGTTATGAACCTTCAGCTGGGGAGATTAGCCTGATTATCCAAGTCCTACTGGAATCATAGGAGTCCTTAAATGCTCAGAACTCTTCCCAGCTATGCACAGAGAGATTTAACAGAAGAAGGATCAGAGCAATGCAATATTGCTGGCTTTGAGGAAGCAGGGGCAGTGGGGAGAGGGGTGGAGGGGTGTGAGACAAGGAATACATGTAGTCTCCAGAGCTTGGAAAGGCAAGAAAATGGATTCCTCCTAGAGGCACCAGAAAGAATTGCTGCCCTCACATTAGCCCAGGGTGATCCATATCAGACTGCTGATTTAAGAGATTATATGACAGTAAATTCATATTGTTTTAAACTGCTAAGTCTGTGGTACTTTGTTACAGAAGCTAAAGAAAACTTACACAAATACTAAGGACAAAATAACAAAAACTCTTATTAATAAACATGTGAATTAACTCCATTCTGTTGTTTATAAATTATGATTCACACTGTTCAGAGGGGAAAAAACTGGCCACACACACAAAAACAAACTTCTTTTATGACAGTTATCAACACTTCAGAATTCTGGTATATGGATGAGAAAAAAACACTGCTGGGACACTATTAAGACAGCTTAATAAGAGGCTACTTAAGTTATTTAACTTACTGTAAGGAGACAATTTTTCTCATCTCTTAAATGGGAGAAAACTAACTAAACACTCTTTAAAATAGTCTTATTTCTCTTCCATTTCTGAACTCTGAAAGAACAGAGAGGAGCTAAAAGCAGGTACTGGAATTTTAAATCTATTATTTGATTTCTTTAGTCATTTACTCATTTGTTCAATCATTCAATAAACATTTGTTGACTGCTCTCTCTTTGCCAAGTACTGTGCAGGAAGTGAAGGCATAAATAAAATATGTTACAACATCTTCTCTCATGGAACTCTTAATTTCCCCAAGAGATTTCCTGGGATGAGGAATGATAGGCTAAAATGTCCAATTTGGGTCTTTTGTTCAAGCTCAGTTTGGAGCAAAGCAGTTCATACCAGTTGAAGAATAATGGGGTTGGTTGGAATAACTTAAGTTACCTTTAGCTCTGCAAGGGAAGATACCTGCTCTGAAGAGGAAATGAGAACAACATTATGGAATTATGGAGAAAATCTTGGATATTTAAATTTAAGATAAGCTCATATTTTTCTCTTAGGCAGAATTTACATGAGCACTTAACAGTTGAATTAGAGAGGAAATAAAGCTAATTGATAACCAGTTTAATGCATATATTTCTTTAAATTTGTTTGTATTTTACAAATATATTGATTCAAATGTACATTCTGTAATGAAGAACTGCATTCTTATAAAATAAGAATCATGAAGATCTTTATTCCTTTCAAGTTCCCACTTCTGAAAATCTCTCTGTAGAGTTACATATCTATCAAAAGGTTACCAGAGGGCGCCTGGGTGGCTCAGTGGGTTAAAGCCTCTGCTTTCGGCTCAGGTCATGATCTCAGGGTCCTGGGATCGAGGCCCGCATCGGGCTCCCTGCTCAGCAGAGAGCCTGCTTCCCCCTCTCTCTCTGCCTGACTCTCTGCCTCCTTGTGATCTCTCTCCCGCTGTGAAATAAATAAATAAAATCTTAAAAAAAAAAAAAAAAGGTTACCAGAGTTGCAGACAAAGAATCAGTGAGAGATAAGGTCAACTTTCAAAGATTTATATGAGACAGTAATGGGAAATACTCAAAGCAACAGCATAAAAAAAGAAGGATGTCTACATTTTAAAACAGGAAAAGACTAATACTAATGAATCCTTTAGTGGAGATTTACAAAACAACAATTTTTCATACTCTTGAGCCATAGGAACTAATATTTATCTCCTTAGAATATGAAATAATATGGTTCTGTAGAGTAAGAAAACAGATGGGGAGAGGAATATAAGAAATATGCCTATATATAAGGAATTAAAAATCCTGAGCAGATGAACAATCAAAATTGTTTCAAAAAATTACCCTGCTCTTTTCTTCAAAATGCTTTTTTTTGGTACTCATTTCTACGCCTACATTTTAACTTTTATTTTATTTTTCAATTTTTAAAAAAAGATTTTATTTATTTGTCAGAGAGAGAGAGAACGCAAAAGCAGGCAGAGTGGCAGGCAGAGGCAGAGAGAGAAGCAGGCTCCCCACTGAGCAAGGACCATGACACTGTACTCAATCCCAGGACCGTGGGATTATGACCTGAACCAAAGGCAGCTGCTTAACCTACTGAGCCACCCAGGCGTCCCTGTACTTTTATTTTAAAATAGACTAAATAAAGCTACTGAATTCTAGGAAGTCAGGCTTCTCTTTCCATGTTTATTTTTTCCTTTTCTTGCCTTTTGCCAAGTTGGGGAAATTTTAACTTTATTTTTCTTATTAATTTGACAGTATTATTAAGTTTCTGTTATATAAGCCCCACATGGGGCTCCTTGCTCAGTGAGAGTCTGCTTCTCCCTCTCCTTCTGTGTCCCCCTCCACTTGTTCTCTCTTTTTCTCAAACAAATAAATAAAATCTTTGAAAAAAAGTTTCTCTTTATTTTCCCATCACTGGCATCCAAACATTTTTTTAAACTTCTGTATTTTACAAATAACATGGAATGATATAAATATGAGGATGAGCAATACCCTCAAAATACGGTATGTGTTATTGCTCCAATCTACGTGCCTCATTCCTTCACAAAGAAAGCTTCTGTCTCCCATTCTCATCCTCATTCAAATCTCAGCTTTCCAAGGACAAGAAGAAAGTTTTGGTTCTATACAATTATTATATTGTTCCTTTTACCTATTTTTCAATTTCACAAATAATTAACACATACATTAAAGAATCCTATTAACTCTATAATCCACTGAGAAATGAATTGGAAAAAAATTTCAACACTCTTTCACATATCTTGTATCTGTCTTCCTACTGTGAGATCTGTGTTTAATTTTTCACTGTTAGAATGTTTTCTGGAACATTGTCCCAGACAAATAATTTGGCTGGTAGACCTGCTAAATCCTTTCATACCCAAAATGTTCTTTTATTTGACAGACAAATTTTATCTCAGCTGGATATAGTTTTCTTTAAACACAATCCTTAGGCCTCAATAATCTGTAGCTAATTACTTGGTATCTTCACATTCCTGGGGCATATGCAAATTTTATAGCTTAAATGGGCTTTTAAAAAAGTGTTTCTGTTGAGATGCTTGTAAAATTTTCTTCTTATCATTGAAATTTAGAAATTTAGGCACAGTATATCTAAGAGCATGTCTCCTCATTTTTTCTTCCTCTTCTTTTTCCTCTTTCTCTTTTCTCCACTGAAACTTTTGGCAAGCAGATACTTATTATTTCTTTAAAGTGTGCATTCTGATGCCAACTCTTTCTGTTTTCTTAACTTTTTTGTTGCTAATTCTTCTCAGTCAATATTCTCTATGACTCTGTCTTCCATACTCCTCCTTGCAAGCATTCTTCCTGGTTGATTTTGTTTGACTCTTTGGTTCCTACTATCCCCAAGTAAAGAACTCTTCAATGTGTCTTTAGTATTGATGTCACATATGCCACTGCTTTCTAGTCTGTCCCACTTTAGTGATCCACTGAACCAAAACTCTGTATGGCCAAAACTAACTCCTATTAATCCTTCAAAACTCAGCTTTATCTTAAGCCAGAAGGCGCCCCAGCCTCTATGTTTTTTTGACATACTCCTATTATGTTTTAAATGTTTCCTTATTTTCTGGTCCCACAAGTACTTTCCCTGCTCCAGCCCTGGATTCAACCATTACTCTAAAAAGCCTTGGTTCCTTTTATTGGGGAATAGTATTTACAACAGGTATACATAGTACATGTGTGCTAGTTGTACATATTACTATTACGATGTCACAGCATCTTGGCTCTCATAAGCAGAAAAAGGCAGGAAAAATATGCATTGATCACACATTCACACAACATATAAGCACACAGACATCAATATATTTATGCCTCTCCATATCTTAAAATTCTTGAGTATATAGCAATAGCTCCAATTGCAACATAGTAGCACAGTGTTTATTTTAGCCTTCCCCTTTTCCTACTTTGCAACTTCTTTCTCTGTTGATGAAAAACTTGGCTCTCATCCACAAAATATTTACTTGTATTTCCAATCTTAGAATAAACACAAAGTTGGCTCAGACTGAACTACTAATCTGTAACTTTGTGAGAAACTTACTAAATAGTATACAATATCTGTATACATTATTTTTAATCAACTATATAGTTTGATCAAAACCTAAGCGTTCTAGTCATTCTGAAATCATCTGGCTGTTTTTTTTCCCTATCTCAGCCAGTGTGGGTCTATTATTCATTTGTTATAGAATTAGATTTATCTGTTCTTCTTTGTATTTTATCCCCTCCCATTCTCTTCCCCAACTGCTACATACCACACTTGGCTGAACTGACTGACTGATGGATTTATTGATTGATATGTTAATTGTTGCCATAGTGAGACCAATACAAAAAAGTATATTGAAGAAATGTTGCTCCCCCTTTGTCTTCTACCCATTCCCTTTTCCAAATCTTTCTACTCCATCCTTAAAGGTATGAGTATTTTCTTCTATGCTGATAAGGTGCTGACTAAAAAGTTTACAAAAATTTGGCTCTATGACCATAAATCTGTGTGATAAACTCCTACTTCAAAGAATTGTTATAAAAATGTGTATGTGTACATATTTTTGTTTTTCTAATATATTAACTGAAAAATTTCTTATCTTAATTATATTCCTACATTTATTTACTTTGTTTTATGTAGTAATACCTAAAATTTAGTTAGTACTTGTATTTCTTTATTACACACACACGCGCGCACACACACACACACACACACACACACACACACACCTTTTAGCAGTTCTGTTTCTCTGGGGAACAGTGAGTAAAAGAGGTTCCTATTTGCAGTTAAGTCCAGTCCATTTAAAAAAACACATTCCACTAACATTTGTTACATATTTACAATATAATGTGCTAAGTATTTTATGTATTTCTTCATGTTTAATTCTCACAATTATCTATGTTACTAGGTATTACTATGACAATTACACAGGGGAAAACCAAGTCTAGGAGAAGTCTATAACTTGTCTAGGATAACATTAATTAGTGGTGAGTTTCAGGAGTCAGGACTCTGCAGCCAAAATCTCCAGTCTTAATTTGTTTTCAAATAGCAATAATCCTGTATCAACAGGTCTGTCATTTTAGAAAGCTGCTTTTTAACAGAGAGAAAAACCCTACACAATTTTGTCTTAAACTACCAGCATTCATTTACATTTTATTTATAACCTTGAATTTCACTGTAATATTTAAATTGGTATTATTATCATTATTATTAAATGATTGGTATCATGTCTTGAGTGCTAGATTGAGGATCAAAGTAGCTGAGTTTGGTGAACCAGGTTTTTACTTGGCATTTTTCTTCCATGGATAGTGTACTTAGAACTTGAGAAACTGTACAGACTCAGCATTAATGAAATCCAAACGGAGCAGTTCAATTGTCCCTTACAATGTGCATTAAGAAGAAGATAACAGGGCGCCTGGGTGGCTCAGTGGGTTAAAGCCGCTGCCTTCGGCTCAGGTCATGATCCCAGGGTCCTGGGATCGAGGCCAACATCGGGCTCTCTGCTTGGCGGGGAGCCTGCTTCCTCCTCTCTCTCTGCCTGCCTCTCTGCCTACTTGTGATCTGATCTCTCTCTCTCTCTCTGTTTCAAATAAATAAATAAAATCTTAAAAAAAAAAAAAAAAAGAAGATAACAGAACTAATACAAAAATTGTCATACACTTTAACTTAGAGTGTATCACTGAATTACTTTTCTAAATATGTTTTTATCTTGGCAGCTGGCCAGACAATGGCTGCTTTATATTCCTAGCCAATATTAGCTCAAATGTAAAATAAATGGCATATTCTATTTTAGAAATGTGAAGTGATAAAATGGCATCACAGGAAATGCATAAAAATTTCCATTTTAATAAGCTAAATCATCCATAGAATGCTAAAGAGAAAATAAATTAACTATTTATGACTTTAAGACACTTTCAACTTAAATGGATATGACATGTTGTAAGAATTAACCTCCTTCATTACAGTTTTATCTTGCTTTTAGAAAAAACTTGATTTAAATCATAAATAAAACACATTCAACAATGCCTGTTCCCTTGCACACTTGTGCATGGCTTGGTCTTTCATCAACTCCAAGTCTTTGCTCCAATGTCACCTTCTCAGCAATATTTTCTCTAACCGTTCATTTAAAATTGAATCCTTTTCTTCTTTCTTCCTTTTTTTTTTTTCAGAAAATCTTCATTACCTTTATTTTTTAAAAATTATTATTTGCCCCAGGGGTACAGGTCTGTGAATCATCAAGCTTACACCTTTCACAGCACTCACCGTAGCACAAACCCTCCCCCGTGTCCATAATCCATCCACCCTACCCCTACTCTCCCACCCCCAGTAACCCTCAGTTCGTTTCTTGAGATTAAGAGTCTCTTATGGTTTGTCTCCTTCCCGATCCCATCTTGTTTCATTTTTTTCCCTCCCTAACCCCGACCCCCCGCCCTGCCCCTCAAATTCCTCATATCAGAGAGTGAATCCTTTTCTTGTCCCATTCTCCCCATATAATTCCTTTTTCACCTATCATGCTTTATTTTCTCCTTAACCCTTACCACTCTCTGGCATCTGATTTGTCTCCCCCCGCCTACCAAGGATGTAAACTTTTTTGAAAGGAGGAAGCAGAAGGAAGAAAGGAATAGAAGATTGCTTCTATTCTGTTCACCTATCCTAGAACATAGTCTAAGACATGATAATGTTGACCTCTCACATATTTTAAATTCCCTTTTCAATTTCTTTTATTATTTTTCTTTGATATGGGATATACTGGGCACTTTATCTTTCAAAAAATATGGAGAATTATCATTTTGCTATCAATTTCCATCTTAATTTATTGTTGCAAAACAATGTGTCCACTAACACTGCTTCTTTGAAATTGTTCTTTGGTCTGCTTCTGTCATAATAGTCAATTTTTGCAAATTCTCACATGAACTTGAAAAATAATCTTTATTTTCCAATTATTTGGTGTATGGTTCTATAAAAATCATTTAGGCAGACGTTACGAATCAGTATACTGATTATTTTGTCATTTTCATCTATCAATTGCCAAGAGAAAATACATTTAAAATTTCCCAGAAAATATCAAATGGTGGATTTATCCATTTCCCTTTGTATTTGTGTTGCTCTGTTCTATGGTCTTCACGAATTTAGCATTATCATTCCGTCCACTGAATTAAACCTTTAAATATTTTATGGTAATCTTTAATTTCTAGTCACTTTTTTGCCTTAAAATAAGCTTCTCTTATTACAGTTAGGTCAGTTTTATCTTTTGTTTATATATATATGGTGTTTTTTCCATATTTTAACTTTTAACCTTCCATTGTCCTAGAGAACAAGATGCAGAACCTAAATTTGCAAACCTGTTTATCTTTTATTAGCTAGAAAGAACTAATGTGACTAACAGATCCTTAGATAATATAATTTAAACCTAGAGGAAAACAGTGACCTAATATGATGCTATAATACATCTTTTTTAGTATTATGTGTATCTTCTATGTCATAGTGAGTACCAGACCTTATGGTAGGCACAGAAGAAAAAATATTGGCTAAAAATGAATGTATCTTATTTTTTCAACAACTTGGTGAGATAATGAAAGTGTTATCTCTATATTGCAAGTGAGGAAATACAGGCTTATAGAGTTTTTAATGCTTTTTCAAGCTTACTCAGGTTGCAGAAGGAGAATTTAGAATCAGTATCTTTCAACTTCCAGTCTAGGTTTCTTTCACTCCACAACAATGCCTCTCTCTAGTATTGATATTTGTCAAATAAGCAAATATAGGATGTGCAAGATAGCTGCAGATAACATATAAGAGTTCTTAAAATGCTAGATACCTACTCACCACAGGCTCACTGATGGAATCATCAGGACTAAAACCATTATTAAACCCCTTTGCACAGGAGCATACTGGAAATAATTAAACTAAGAGAGTCATGCTAACAAAGCAAGAAGGAGAAAATAACAACATAAAAAATATATTAGCCTTGATAAGTGTCTGAATCTTTCCTTGTCTATAATTTGTTTTTCTGTAATCTTCTACCAATGCACGTCCAAGTATCACTTAAGTAAATGAAATGAAATATAAGGCAACTAAAAAATAACAGTTTAATAGTAAAATCATTATTTTTGTGTTCAATATATGCCTTTTATTTTATAAGCTATAGTAGTTTAAATATTATCTCTTTCTAGTAAATAGAAACATTTCTATACATGAGCTTATTTTATGCAAGCAAAGCACAGAAATAGCCTTGCAGAGCTGGCTATTTAAAGCAATCAATTGCATGTCTAGTTAAGGAAATATGCCATAATCATTAAACACATGAATGGTAACAAGCCATTTCCTTAATGAATCCCTATTAAGGTATATTAAAGCCAGCTTTAGAAATAGCCTTAAAAATCATTTGGACTAACAAAATTGTCTAGCCTGCCAGATTAGCAGAGTTCACAACTATCCAGTTTCTTCTGTGTTCTGAAAACTTACCCTCTCTTGTCAGCATCTTTTTTTCCTGCTGCTACAGTTAACAACCTCTCTCCAAATCTCTCAGTTTTATTTTCCTTAGGCTCTGTCTATTGCTCATATTCTCTCTGACCAGAGTGGGGGACTATATGGTGGTAAGGGTACCCTTCTTAATACTCAGTTTCACTTGGTGCATGTTATCCAGGTTTCTAACATTTATGTCTTTCTACAACTGCACCCATAAGCTCTAAAGTGACTCCTGCCCTGGGGAGACGGGGAGAGAACTTGATATACCAGCACACCCACAGTTCCAGAGCTGGACGTCTTAGGTGGCTGCTCAGACAGCAAGCCTTGCTATTGCATATGCCTGCAGCTGTGGCAGAGATGCTAATTTAGAAAGCTAGCTTAACTGTCCACCTGTCCACCAAAAAAGCTCACAGTGGCCTCAGAAAGGCTTCTCAACAGTGCAGGAACCAAACCTTGCCTAGTGTATCCCCAACAGACAAAGTGGCTCATTACAGCTGACTGGAATGAAGGAAAATGTGGTTCAGCCTTAATAGTAGGGCACGCACAACCCACGTAAGATCAACAGCAGATTAGAAAACGCCGAGCACCAGCAATCTGGAAGAAAGGATAAGGAAAAGCACCAAAGTTGAGCAGCAAAAAGAAAAAAGAATAATAAAAGGTAAGAATAGGTTAAGGGAATTCAGGGACATCATCAAGCATAATAACACTCATATAATGGGAATCCCAGAAAGAGAATAGCACCACGATCAAGTAGGATTGATTCTATAGATACAAGAATAGTTCAATATTCACAAATCAATCAACGTGATACACCAGATTAACAAAATGAAAATAATCATATGATCACCTCAAGAGATGCAAAAAAGTCATTTTAGAAAATTCAACATCCACTTTGGATTAAAAAAAAAAACACCTCTCAACCAAGTGGCTATAGAAGGAATGTACCTCAAAACAATAAAGGTCATATATGACAAACACACAACCAGTATCATATTCAATAGTGAAAAACTGAGAGCTTTTCCTATAAGATCAGGAACAAGTGAAGGACATCGACCTTTCTCACTTTTATTCAACATAGTACTGGAAGTCCCAGCCACAGCAATGCGACAAGAAAAAGAAATAAAAGTCATCCAAATGGTACAAAAGAAGTAAAACTGTCACTGTGTGCACATAACATGACACTATATATGGAAAACACTAAAGATTCCACCAAAAAAACTATTAAATATATTTGGTAAAGGTTCAGGGTTCATAAGATATAT
The DNA here is from genome assembly GCA_002007465.1 of Ailurus styani. NCBI lineage: Eukaryota > Metazoa > Chordata > Mammalia > Carnivora > Ailuridae > Ailurus > Ailurus styani. The sequence goes on from LNAC01000553.1 coordinate 1,026,711, forward strand.
GCACTCCTATGTTTATTGCAGCATTATTTACAACAGCCAAGATAGGGAAGCAACCTATGTCTATTTATAGATGAATAGATAAAGATGTGCTGCATACACACACACACACACACACACACATACACACACACACACACAGAGGAGTATTACCAAGCCATAAAAAAGGATGAGATCTAGCCATTTGTGACAACACGGATGCATGGATGGACCTAGAAGGTATTATGCTAAATGAAAAAAGACAGAGAAAGGCAAATACTATATGATTTCACTTATATGAGGAATCTAAAAAAAACAAAACAAATGAATAAACAAAAAGCAGAATCAGACCAAATACAGAGAATGAACTAATTGGTTGCCAGAGGGGTGGGAGAGGAGGGGATGAACAAAATGGGTGAAGGGTTGTGGGAGATTCCATAACATCAAGTTATGGAATGAGTAAGTCATGAAAATAAAAGGTACAGCATACAGAATATTGTCAATGGTGCAGTAATAGTGTATTGACAGATGGTAACTATACTTATAAGCATTGCATAATGTATACAGATATTAAATGACTATGATGTACAGCTACAATTAAGGTAACATTATTTGTTAACTATACTCAAAAAAATTTAAAGAATAGCATAAAAGTCATCAATATATCTATCATCTATAAAAATTTCCTTGTACCCCTTTGTAATCTTCTCTTATCCTCACCACCATCCCCAGGCAAGCATTGATTTGCTTTCTGTCACTGTATATACATTAAATTTGCATTCCCTAGAATTTAAATATATGGAATCACACAGGGTACACTCGTTTTTTGGGGGATGTGACTTCTTTCACCCAGCATAATTATTTTGAAATCCACTCAAGTTGTACATATGTATTCATATTTCATTTGTTCTTATTGCTGAAGAATATATAGGGATATGCCACAGTTTATCCACTCACATGCTGATGGACACTGAGATTTCCTCAGTTTTGATTATTACATATATAGCTGCTATGAACATTTAAGTACAAGTCTTTGTATGGTCATATGCTTTCAATTCTCTTCGATAATTTCCATACTATTTTCCAAAATGGTTGTGTCATTTTACATTCCTTTTAGTAGTGTAGGAAAGGTCCACTTTCTTCATAACCTCACCAACATTTGGTGTGTTCAATCTTCTTAATTTCAGCTGTTCTAATAGATGTGTAGAGCTATCTCAGTGAAGGTTTTATTTGCATTTTCCTAAACACCAATAATATTGAATATCATTTCTCACACGTAATTTCATCCATGTAACATCTTTGGTAAAATGTCTATTCAAGCCTTCTGACCCTCCCTCATTACCTTTTTAAAATTCGTTTTCTTATTGTTGAATTTTAAGAATGTTTATATATTCTAGATACAGGTTATCAGATATATGCTTTGCAGATATTTTCTTCCACTTTGTGGTTTGTCCTTAAAGTTTCTTAACCATGTATTTTGAATTGCAGATTTTAATTTTGGTAAAATTAATCAATTTTTCTTCTTCCAGATTTTGCTTTTGATGCCATAATATATCTTCACCTAACCCACAATACACAACTCTATGTGTAAACTGTCACCCCAATCTTAGTGACTTAAAATGACTATCATTAATTTTGACAAGTCTGCAATTTTCCCAGGGCTCAACAAGGGGAGCTTATCTTTACTCCAAGTGGTATGATATGCTATCAGGTGTCATAGCTTGACTAAAGACTGGGATTCACTTCAAGATGACTGTTTAGATGGCTGGCAAGTGGACACTGTGTGTCAGCTGAGACTCACTTGTGGCTATAGGCATGGAACCTCAGTTTCCTTCCATGTGGTTTTCTACAGGCTGCTTGGGGATGGTGGCTGGGTTCTCAGGATAAGTATCTAAAGCAAACAAGGCAGAAGTGAGCATTTTTATGCCCTAACCTTGGAGGTCACATAACGTCACTTCTGCTGCCATATACTGTTGGACAAGGAAGTCACAAAAATCCACTGAATTTCAGAGGGAGCACATTCTGATGGGCTAGTGGTAAAATTCTAGATAAAGATGCAGTAAGGTAGATATTATTGTGGCTACCTTTGTTAAATCTGCTATACTCCTGAACATCCAAACCCTAATCTAGAGCTGCCACTACTTTTTTCTCTTTCTCATCACCCCATTAAAAAAATTATTTATTTTTAAAATTCCAGTAAAATTAACACACAGTGTTATACTGAAAACACTAATTCAAATATATAATTAAGGCAATTATAAAGGCTTTACCTCATGGCTTCAAGGGGAGAATTTAGGTGCCACTCATGGCCACCAGTACAGAAAAATCTGTACTAGTTATCTAAAAAGCCAACCTCAAATAATGATGGCTTAATTCAATAACAATCACTTATTTAGGTACATTTAGGAAGTTGAGCAGAGATCAGCAAGATTAGCTCATGTTCCATGCAGTATTAAGTGGAATAGCTCTGCTGGAACTGGAGGATTCTCTTCAAAATGGCTCACTCATATGACTGGCACATTGGTGTTAGTGGGTTGCTCTCCCTACGGGTTTTTCCATAGGGAGGTACGGGTATCCTCACAGTATGATGCTTAGTTTCCAAGAGAAAAGAACCAAGCAGAAATTGTATCACCTTTTATGAGGTAAGTTATAAAGTGTTGTTTCCACTGTGACCACAAACATGCTCAGGTTCAAGAAAAGGATACAGACAAACCATAAGACACTCCTAATCTCACAAAACAAACTGAGGGTTACTGGGGGGTGGGAGGGTAGGGATAGGGTGGATGGGTTATGGACATTGGGGAGGGTTTGTGCTTTGGTGAATGCTGTGAAAGATATAAGCCTGATGATTCACAGACCTGTACCCCTTGGGCAAAGAATAAAAATAAAAGAAAAAAAAAAGAAAAGGATACAAAGATCCCTTACCCTGATGAGAAGAGTGTCACAGTCACATTGTCTGAACAGCATGCAGGATGAGAAATCCCAATGCGGTCATGTTTGAAAAACAGTCTCACAGGGGCTCTGCCCAGAAGCATACCAGGCCAGAAGACAAAGAATTAATACTCACCAGGGAGCAACTCCAAAGCCAATGATGATGCTGCACCCATTGGTGAGATAATTCTGAGATATGTGTTGGGCACCATATTCCAGAGTTTCCCTATAGGATTAAGCTCCAGGTGCTCTGTCATGGTTGGTTCCCCCTCTCACTATCCTACCCACGTCCTTACAGCCTTCTAGATAAACTGCTTGCACCTGAATCTTTAACTCTTGATCAGCTTCTAAAGGAAACTAAGACAATCAATATTACTAAGGAAAATCAAAGACAAATGTGCCACAGAATAATTAAATTATTTGTGCATGTGTGTGTGTGTCTGATTTAATAAAAAAAAGTTTTAAAAAAGTGTTGGGAAGCCAGTTATTACTTCTCAAAAATGTTAGAAAACTATGATCAACTTCAGTATTTACAGCCTCCTTTCAGAAAGAAAGTAGATACCATTCTTACTTCAGATTCTTGGGAGAATTTATCAACCGAACATCCTAGCTGTAGGTGATTCAATATGACAAGTTTAAAGCTGAAAAATATAAACTCTCCTCCTTTGATCACCTTCACTAAGTTAAAAAATCCCAACCTACATGCCATAATATGAATCTGGAGTATCTTCAGGAAAACAGTAAAATCTGAATTTAAACACTGTCTCCAGTCACAGGCTCTAAGACTCAAGGAGCCCATCTTGTCATTTTGTTTCATGTAAGCTCTCATTATCTTGTAATAAACTGTGACTTTTTAGAGTAAGGTAGCCATATATTTCAATCCCAGCTCCACTATTAAGCCTATTTAATCTTGGGAAATTATGGATTAATTTAGCATCTTAGTATTGTCACACAGAAGTTTTCCAAGAAAAGTTTACTGTATAACCTCCACTTGACTGAGCCACCCAGGCACCCTTACTGTATAACTCCAAAGAACACTACCCAATCTCTGCAAATATATCCCCCAAAAAGACATTAGAATAATCTAAGACAAAAATGAATCAGGGGTGCCAGGAGACAAAAATATTAAACCCTGCAAAGGAAAGCAGAGAAGTCAAGCAGGCCAAGGCTACTGTGAAATGTTTATTCATGGTTCAACAATGCCCTTTAAGGTAGGTGCCCAGTAAAAAACACAGCAGTTCCATCTGTATTTCCTCCTTTCAAGTTTCACAGCAACTAAAATAATAATCACTAAGTTAATTTAGGTAAGAAGCATCATAAATACAAAGGTTCTGCACTGAAGAGGTATTATAAGCCACAAAACACATTAATTATGAAATTTTATCTTTTTGAATGTATCTGTTTGGAATAAATATTAAAGCACCCTGCAACTGATACAAAATTATGGATTATTTGAGCTCTACGGATTGCTAAGAGTGTTCAATTTTGAAACATTTCCCAAACTTTTAGTTTGCCAAATTAAACATTCAAAGAATATAGTAAAGGATAACCTTTAAATTAGAAATAAATTATATCATTCCACTGACATTTCCTATCTGTTCCAAGAGCATGTGTACAATATTCCTACTTTGCCCCTCCTCAGTTATCACTGGGAGTGGTCTGTTAACTGGAAAGACAAGAGTTATATACCAAAGCAGATGACAAAGTGACCTTTAGAGGACCGCCATGGATTTCATTCATCCTGATAATGCTGAAAAACTGTTTGACCTTTGTATACCTTAGCTTCTTTAATTTCAAAATGCAAAAGCCTATTTCAATGGCTCCTATGATGAGTAAGTGATATAATGCATATAAAACAGGGAATAGGTGTGTTTATTGAGAAAAAAATTACACGAAGAATGACAGGATTTTTAGAATTGGACATACACCCCCTCTACTATGAACTAGAATAGAGGTTTGGTTCAAACTTTTAAAAATACATTTTAAGGAAAGTCAATTTCTCTCTGTCTCACCTTCCCCTCCCCTGCCCCTTTCTCTCTCCTTTTCTGTTTCTCCTCATCAACTTCTCCACCTCCATTTCACCTCTCTCTATACTGATAAGTGCCCCACACAGTGAACACTGAAATTTCTTTTTCAGCTATTAATGGATCAATGGATAGACTCACAGAAGTTTTAAAATTAGAAATTATGTTTTCATTATCAGGTAACTGTAGATGTCTTTAGACTTATATTAAGATTTTTGGGGGGCCAAACACATAATTACACACAATATTTATTTACCTTTTTGTCACTAATGCTTCTATCTATTCACATACAATAGATAATTACCACTTACTTTCCACAGTAATATGAATATAAATAATATGGTGTTTAAAAAATAATAAAATTCAATATTAAAGTAAAGTAGGACATTAGGGAATATCTAACCCAACTCTCTTACTACACAGATAAGGAAAAGACTTCCAAATGGGTGGCTCTTCATATCCTTTTGGATTCTCTTGTGTTTTGAAGATAATTCTAGGAGGAATGAGATACAGACGTGTGTTCTATGTACCATCTTTAGCTGGATGCCTCCATACAATCTTGCACTCATAATTTCATTGGAAGGATAGCACATCAGCTACAACAGTTTGAAAATCATTAAACTATATACTCTATATTAAACTATATATACTCTGATTCCAAAATGTTATGTCATAGATTGTTGCTAATGGGTCTGGCATCTTTCTCCTAGTGTCTTTTGTGAATTCTTCTACTTTATAGGCAACTCTGAGAGTAATTCTTCCAGACAATTATTAAAGCTGCTCATTAATATATGCATGTTTATCAAAATAGAAATGCAGCCAGAGGCTTCCTTCTTCTTTCTACACCAGCTGTGCAAATTAAAAATGGCTACAGACATGGCTGACTTAGTGTTTTCACTTTCATAGTCAACCTTCTGGTGATCTCGTAGAAACCCTGGGGTGCTAGTTACATTCTTTTTCTTAATAGGAATGGTGGCTTTCATGATTATGTTCACATTCTAAAAATTCACTGAACAATCACCATTTATGTACCCCTTTGCATGTATATCTCATTTTGATAAAAAGTTTATTTTAAAAAGATAATTAAACTATGCAAAATTAAAATTTTCTTATGTACCTTCTAAGAAGTTGTCTGGTTTAGAAAAATTACAAGAGATAACTGAAAAGATAAATGTGATGACATGGAAATGAGAACTATTTTGCTAAATAATTTTCAGAACATTAATTTGGCCAGTGAAAGCATATCAAGTGAAATACATCCCAGATATTAAATTAGAAGAAATTAGTAGATCTCAAATCCTTTCTATAAGTGTTTAATAAACATTAAAATAATTATGCAGGGGCGCCTGGGTGGCTCAGTGGGTTAAGCCTCTGCCTTCGGCTCAGGTCATGATCTCAGGGTTCTGGGATCGAGCCCCACATTGGGCTCCCTGCTCAGCGGGGAGCCTACTTCCTCCTCTTCTCTCTCTGCCTACTTGTGATCTCTCTCTCTCTGTCAAATAAATAAATAAAATATTTTTTAAAAATAAAAAATAAAAAATAAAATAAAATAATTATACAAATCTATATGGAGAGATATGGAAAGAAATCCAAAAGTTACTAAGTTAAAAAAATAAGTTGTGAAGAGGCCTATATTGTCTGACCTACTTTGGGAATTAATTTTTACATTTTTTTTACAGTAGGTTAGTTTTTGAACTTTATACAAATGAAACTATAAAGCATGCATTCCTGTATGTGATAAATAAAACAAAATGTGACCACATATAGGGAAGAAGAAGGTCAGTGGAGAATTCCCAAAAGCGTCAGTGGAATTTATAACTGATGACTGAGATAATAGGAGATTTTCAATAAAAAATTATATAGTTTCATGACACTTTCTTATAATGACTGTGCACTGGTTTGGAAATCAGAGAAAGCAGACCAAGCTCCCTCTGGCTACCAGTCTTCTCACTTATTTAGCACTTTGAGATTTCTTTGTTTTTAATCAAACTGAGATATAGATAATTCTTTAGAAATATTTTAATCATTATTTATAAGTGTTGTGGGTTTTTTTTGTTTTGTGTGTGTGTGTGTGTGTGTGTGTGTGAGAGAGAGAGAGAGAGAGAGAGAGAGAGAGAGAGAGAGAGAGAAAGGATTCCACCTGAGCTTAGTGAGCCACGGTGCCAGAACTGAACATTCTATTAATTTTCTACCTTTCCACTATACCCCATATTTCGTTCCTCTGATGACTCTCTTTTTTTCCAGTAATGTTAAATTTTTTAAAAAAGATTTTATTTATTTATTTGACAGAGAGAGAGAGAGAGATCACAAGTAGGCTGAGAGGCAGGCAGAGAGAGAGGAGGAAACAGGCTCCTTGTTGAGCAGGGAGCTCGATGTGGGCCTCGATCCCAGGACCCTGAGATCATGACCTGAGCTGAAGGCAGAGGCTTTAACCCACTGAGCCACCAGGCACCCCAGTAATGTTAAATTTTTGTTTCTTTTCTTATATTTTCTATGTTCCTTTGCAACAAAGGAATTTGTGTTGGGAGAAGTAGAAATAAGTTTCAGTTTAACACTTTAAAGATCCACAATAGTTATTATATTCACTTACTATATCTGAGATCCTTCAGCGAGCCCTAGAGAAACATGATGGGGAAGACTATCTGACTGTAAACACACTGAAAAGAAGAGCAGAAGTACTGCTTCCATTGACCACATCTTTATGTGTAGGTCACAGTGCAAACTGCTATAAATTACTACATTTTACTCTTTTTACTAGTTTTGTATTAGTTTTGTAGGCTGCTATAACAAATTATCACAAACTTTGTGGATTAGAGCAATAGAAATTAATTTTCTCAGAGCTCTAGAGACCAGAAGTCCAAAATCAGAATCACTGGGCCAAAAATCAAGATGTCAGGTAGCCTACACTTTCTCTTGAGGCTCTAGGGGAAAATCTGTTCCTTACCTATCCAGCTTCTGGTGGCAGCCAGCATTCCTGGCCTAAAGCCACGGCACTCCAATCTTTAGGTCAGCATCTTCAAATATTTTCATGTTCCATCTTCATATTGCATTTCCTCTTTGTGTTTCAAATTTCCTGTTGCTTCCTTCTTCTTAGGATACTAGTGATTGTCTTTAGGGCCATCTCATTTTTCTTTCTAATTTTTCTCTTTGGAATAGTAGTGTATTCTATACAATACTGGTTCACTACTGTTATTTTGAAAGCATATAACCTGTTGTCTAGTTTCACAGATTCAAAGCTATGGAGTAATTTTTCACCCAGACTAAGCATACCTCAATCTCATGCATATTTGATTTAGATGAAATTTTGGAATTAGATGATACTGGAATCAGTTAAAACTTTTGAAGCTACTGAGATAGGGTGACTGTATTTTGTATGTTAGAAGTATATGAATTTAGGGGGATTGGTGAGTGGAGAGTTATGGGCTGAACAAGCAGCCCCCCAAATTTATATATTAAAATTTTAACCTCTAGTACCTCAGGATATGACTGTATATGAAAAGAGGGTCTTTAAAGAGGTAATTAAGTTAAAATGAGGTAATAGGTTTATGCCCTAACCCAGTATGACTAGTGTAATTACAAAAAGAGGAAACTAAGACAACACAAGTAGAGTGAAGACCACATAAAAACACAGGGAGAAGATGGCCCTCTCCAGGCCAAGGAGATGGACCTCAAAAGAAACCAATTCTGTTTACAGTTTGATCTTGGATATTAGCCTGTAGAATTGTGAGGAAAATAAATTTCTGTTGTTTAAGATACCCAACCTATAGTCCTTTGTTATGGCAGGCCTAACAAACTAACACATCCCATCTCAAGATCTTTAACTTAATCATATCTACAGTGTCTTTGCTACAGGAGATAATAGCCACAGGTTCTACAGATTAGAATCTGATACTTTAGGTAGGCCATTTTTCAGCTGAATATACTTTCATTTTACAATTGAAGGAACTGGTTTAGTTTCAACCATTTACAGTCCGAGGCAGGATTTAACCAAAATATAGATGACATGAAAACTAGTTTATGAAATTAACAATGGTAATGGAAAGCTGAAATTATAGTAGATATTGCTGGAGAAGAGCAATGGGTAAGTACTGAGAGAATATTCTTTCTTGTATCTTATCTGGGGTACGTAAGATCATTTTAAAGAAGTAAGTAAGAGTATTTGCTGATGATATTGTAATCAGAAAAAGGATCAAACTGCAAAAACAGTAAACTGCCCATGGATCACACAGCTATAAATAGTAGATACACAGAGAATATTGAGTACAAAGGAACAAGTAACATTCCCCAAAGGAAATTCCAGTGCCAGAAGCCTGTAAGCATGTTTATTTCAAACTCATTTCTGTAATTTTTCAAACATATATTTCAAAATACCCCTATGGTTCACACGACACACTAGGCAGCTTAATCTTTTAAGGAGTTATTCCTTTCCAGGACATTTAAAAGATTAAACTTTGCTCATCTATCTTCTACCATGTAAAAAAACAACAATGAAAAACTCTGCCAATTAAAAAAACAAAACAAAATCAGCTCTACGAAAATGACAGATAATGTGGCAGCAAGCATCAGTAGCCCAAAGAATTGTTATACTTTGTGAAGTATATTTCTAATTATTATTGAAAACTCTTCAAGCATGCAATTTGATTTCTTTCATGCCTGACCTAAACTTTTCTTGTTTTCAGCCTGTAGGATTATGCTAATTTATAAGCTGTGAAGAAATTATTGGAAACTCGTTTCAATTTTTATAAACAGCACCCCTACAACTAGTATGAATGATCAGTGATACCTGGCCATTGCCAAATCTTCATGGACAACTTACTTGGGAGTTTTTAATCCATTTCATAAAGAAATTCTTTGTGGCTTTAATTTGTTAATCTTCTACACTGGTTTCCTGATTTCCTCCCTCCATAAACTTCAATTCCCTTTTTGTCCTCTTCCTTTGTGTTAGTTTAGACAACTCACTGTTGGCACTATTCACCATTTCTCTTGTTCCCCAGAACAAAAGCACCTTAACTTCACGTCTCTTTCCTAATAAGCCATGAGTTATTATATTACACATATAATTTATATGAAGTACAAGTAAGGATGTCAAACACAACTAGTAATATTAAAAATAATATTATGAAGAAAGCCTATGTTTTGCCTTCATTCTGATTATCGAACTTGGCTCAATTCTATGAACTAGCTCTATTTTCTTAGACACAAAAACTTTCTAAAACCCACTGTCAATTTTAAAAAATGATTAATATGACTATATATGGATTATGTAGTTTTCACTTCTGTGACTCTTATCTAATCATCTAAGAATTATTATTTGATAAATATATATTTTCCGTGTTTGATCACTTTCAAGAGGGAAACAGTTTGTGCTCATATTGGTCTCAGAAGAATTGTGGAAAAACAGAGTTAAAAGACAATACTTGTAAAATACATTTCAAGATCTTATGTGATGATGAATACAGACAATGCCTATTATCTGTTCAAATACTATAGATGAAAACTTACTGGCAAGGTCAAGAAGTCTTCCAGAAAAAAATAACTCAAATGAATGACTCATTTATACATTCGTCCACTCAATCATTAATTAAACAAATATGTAACTGAGCCCTTGTGGCAAGGGAAAGGAGACACATATTTAAATCCTGTCTTCAAGAATCTTAGCAAAATTTTACTAGGAATAGAGAAACACGGAAAAGGAAAATGTAACTCTTTCATAGTGCTACAAGCATTTGTATAAAAACAGTGGTCACAGGGAATGACTTCAGATCACTATATTTGGAACATGGAGTAGGTAGCATCATTTAGTTTTAAATAACAGGCAATTATTCACCTTAAAAAGGAAGAATTGATGATAGAGATCTAGAAAGTATCCAGTGTCCGTGAATAAAAATGCAGGCTGGATTCTGGAAAGAATGGGAACCAGAAGCTAAAAAACAGTGTCAGGATTAACACCCGTTCTTGTGCCAACTTTTGTCTACACGTATAAAATTATTCAGTAACAAAGAGAAGCAACAATGAAGACTTAAACAGAATGGCAATATCAAAATGAGAGAATGAGAAGACTCCAGGTTTAATCCCAAATTTCTGGTTTGTAGAGTAATCTGGAATATGTTCTTAAGCACCAAAACTGAGATTATAGGATGTGAGCAGAGCTAACTGTAAATATAGTAATAAGTTCATTCTGGCATTTCTTGAGCTTAATGTCACTATGGAGCTTCTAGGGAGAGATGACCAAGACGCATGTGGATATGCAGAAATGGAATCCAGCAAGAGGATGCTCATAAGTGGATTCACTGAATGCAGGTATTTCAGAGATGATGATGGAGTATACTTTGAAAACTGAAATGAGAGGCACTGTATAAAGTAGTATGAACAATCATAAACGGAGAGACCAATGTGAGGTGACCTAATCAAACAACTTATTTGGGTTTCTTTTTCATGTATATAAAATTCTTGTACATAAATTTTATCTTCTTGGCCAAGCTATAAGGCAGCAACCATGTTTTCATCATATGACATACTTCTTGGATTGGTGTAAGTGTTCAATAAATATTTGTTGAATATATAACTGAAACAACACTTCAAGATCAGGGACTAACAGTGTGTTCAGGAAAATGTTACATTTGCCACAAAGCTGCTTTGTATGATTGGCTTTGTGTTTAACCTTTCAATGAATAACAAAGTTGGTAAAACGCTGTGCTACTAATATTGTTTATGGTGGTAGAAAAATCGATCCCATAATTCTTTTTTATTTTATTTTATTTTTGTTCTTTGCCCAAGGGGTACAGGTCTGTGAATCATCAGGCTTACATCTTTCACAGCATTCACCAAAGCACAAACCCTCCCCAATGTCCATAACCCATCCACCCTATCCCTACCCTCCCACCCTCCAGTAATCCTCAGTTTGTTTTGTGAGATTAGGAGTCTCTTATGGTTTGTCTCCTCCCCCATCCCATCTTGTTTTCCCATAATTCTTGACCAAAGCTTTATATAGTCAGACAATGGATCACCTAATAGTCATTTTTGCTTTTTACAGCTAAATATTTTGAACTATACAAATACCTTTAACATTTGAAATTTATATAGGGAAAATAACTGTGTTGTTTCAAGTATAAAAATCTTGCCTGAATGAAATGATAGATTTTGTAATTTGATGTCTGCTCTTTTAAGTTTTCTTATGAACTTAATTATATTGAACAGAAAAGACTGAAGATGCTTAGTTTTAATATCCCATATTTTCAATCCTGACAATCAGGACAAATGTCTCTGATAACTTTTAGTAGTCAGTGGAAAAGATGATGATTACCTAGAAAATTATCAAAAGTGGTATTTTTGGCCTTTACCTGGTAGATTATTTTGTTCATGGAATAAAAGATTCAAGACTGTAAAATCTCTCCAAACTGATAAACAGATTTAATGCCACTGAATTAAAAAAAATGCAGTTTCTAAAAGTATATGAAAATACCAAGAGCTAATACGCGCAGCAAAAGCAGTCTTGAAGGAGAACAAAATTAGAGATGTATGCTATTAAACAGAAACTCTTATAGTAAAGCCACATTATTTACTGTAAGGAGGTTAAATCATCTAATGGAACAGAACATATTTTGGTGATAAATATAGTTATAAATATTCAAGTTATGGTAAAGGCTATGCAGAGCAGAGCAGTGGAGCAAAAAAAGCCTGGGTCAACTGGATAGCCAAAGAGAAAGAAAAAGTAAACATTACCCATTCCTCATGTTATAAATAAAGGTCAACTGTAAGGGAATTATACAGCTAATTATGAAATATAAAACTATGATTCACCTAGGAAATAGTACATATAAATATCTTACTGATATTTATAACTAAAAATTTCTAAAATAGGTCACAGAAAGCATAAAACAGACAACAATCATGCTGATAAACTCAACTACATTAAAATTAGGGACATTTGTTCATCAAAAGCCACCCTAAAGAAAGTGAAAAATCAAGCTGCATGATGAGACAAGATATTTGCAAAGCATATAACCTATAATAATCTTTCATCCAACCATATAAATAACTCTTACAGATCAGCATGGAAAAAAACAAGGAAGACAAGCCAGGGGTGCCTGGGTGTTTCAATCAGTTAAGCATCTGCGTTTGGCTCAGGTCATGATCACAGGGTCCTGGGATCGAGCCCCTCATTGGGCTCCCTGCTCAGTGGGGAGCCTGCTTCTCCCTCTCCCTCTGCCTGCCGCTCCCCTTGCTTGTGCTCTCTCTCTGTCAAATAAAGAAATTACATCTTTTTTAAAAAAGGAAGACATCCCAAAAGAATAATAAGAAAATATATGAAAAGCACTTTGCGCAAGAATGTGACAAAATGGCCAATAAACATGAAAGGGTGCTCAACCCTGTTAGTCATCTAGAATGATACTTAAAATCCAAATGAAATACTGCTTTACCCCTACCATGACAACTATAATTTAAAAATACTGACAAAATTAGTAAACATGCCAAGCAAATGAGACTTCCTACACTGCTGTTGGAAGTGTAAATTAGTACAGTTAATTAAGCTATTAATTCTATTTGGCAGAATCTAAAGTTGAGCATATAATGTAACCAATAAGCCAACAATTTGACTCACAAGCAAACAGCCAAAATAAATGGGTACATGTGTGGGTAAAAAGACCAGAATGTTCACAGCAGCATTACTCATACTTGAATGAATAATTTGTGCTATATTCACATGATGGAATATGATCCAGTGATAAAAATGAATACACTATTTCCACTTGGGAGCAATGTAGGAAAAGGCTCACACATACAATATGAGCAAAAGAAGTAAGATTTAAAAAGTACATAATGTATGATTTTATTGATATAAAGTTTAGGACTAATCTTTGGTGTTGATTGACAGAATATGACTAAGGTATGGAGAAGGGTTATTAGTGACTGGGGAGGGGTGTGAAAAGGTTTGTGCGGTGGAGATAATATTCTATTTTAAAATCTAGTTCATAATTGCACAGATGTGCTCACTTTTTCATAATTCTAATAACTCATCAAGTTTTCTGACACTTGAGGAAATAAAATGAATATTCATGAAGCAATTTGGTCAGCAGAGTACAAATTATGCTTATTGGCTATTTTACCTTCTGGGTCAAAAAATATTTTGTGTTCTGAGCAATGAAAGGCCTCACACTGGCTATTATATTATAAAGGAATACATTTATTTTGTATAAGTAAAATAAATATACCATAAATTTATATATCATGTCTGGTAGAACTGAGAACAATGTTACTATCATTGCATCATCATTTTGATGGACTTAAAAGAATTAAAGAGTTAAATCAATTAATTCTAGAAAAGGTTCCTAAAGTTATTGAATCAAATATAACTACAGAGTAAGCTGCAAACTTGCACTTTTCACTGGCTCCTATTTCTAGAAATTTTCTGAAGAGTAATTTTTTAAGAGATTTTATTTATTTATTTGAAAGAGAGAGTGAGTGAGAGAAAGAGCATGAGCAGGCGGAGGGAGAGAAGCAGACTCCCCTGCTGAGCAGGGAGCCCAACATGGGGCTCAGTCTGGGGACTGTGGGATCATGACCTGTGCTGAAGTCAGTCGCTTAACCAACTGAACCACCCAGGCACCCCTATGAAGAGTAATTCTTAAATACATTTTCAATAAGTGTTGTCATAATTATGTACTTTAAAAATGTTTTAGATTCTATCATTGGCCATTAAACATCATTTTTTGACCTGCATTTAAATGCTTTTTAAAAAGATACCTTTGTAAATGAAGCAGCACTTCATTTTTAATGAAGGAGAAAGAAGAGAGAGAATGAGATAAAGAAAAAAAAAAAGAGGTCAAGATAAAAACTCAAAATTATATTCCAAAACACGGAAAAAGAATATACATCCAAATGATACTTCTGGTTGGTAGCAGTGTGTTTTATTTTTTCATTTTACTTACAGTGTATTTTCTAATTTTCTTACTGGATATGTATCATTAATTAGTTATACAACAATAAAACATTATAGAGCTTAATATGTACATGTGGCTGTTTACTGACATTTGATTCAATATTGAGAAAACTATCTATACTCAAGAAGAAACTTCAAATTTCAGTGTGCCTACTGGCCCAGTGATCCTAATGCTTTTGTACTTTTAGACTCATAGGAACCATGTTCTTTCTGGTAGAATTTAGCTGAATAAGGAAGAACAAGGAAAATAAAGAGAGTTCACAAAAGCTGTTTTTACATACTTGTAAATAGTGACCTATAAAACACTGCCTGAATATTGTGCCTTCCAAAATGAGACTTTTTAGTCATCCTGTCTTTTCCAGTGAGTATCCTAACATGCAGTATGAACTAGTATGAACACTAGTGACTCTGATGTTCCTTTTTGCTATTCTAAAATAGGGGATTTGAAAAGATGATAGCATGTAAAATAAATGACAAATCCATTTGCTTCTTGCATATTTTTGCCTGTCATAATGCCTGATCTTCTAAAAAGATGAGAAAGCTCTAGGCAAAAATAATTAGCTAATTAATTTTCAAAATACAATTTTAATGTGTGAATTAAATTTACTTTTTCCTATATTCATAGTGGGAAACATTAAACTTTATATTATTAATCTGTCAAGAGTATATAACATCCTTTATTATTTCACTGAAGATTGTATTTAAGATTAAAATTCCCTAAAAATAAGGTAGAAACATAAACTCAGAAAATAATATATATTGTAGCAAAAATATACCACAGCCATTGAGATTTTATACCTAATCTCCAGAACCATAAAAAGATAAATTTACCCAGTGTTTATTATATGGGAGGACTGGTCATCTCAGGATGTAGAAAACTTCATATTTTCATTACTAAAATATCATAAAAGAGTTCAGTTTTGGAAGAATTCTCTATAATATTGATAAATTAGGAAAAATCACAGAGGCTTTGGGTTTGATATACAGTTTCACATGACACACCTACTTCCAAAAATATTTAACAAATATGCTGTATAAAAATAAAAAATATATAAAGAAGTTCATAACTTCAGAAAGATAAGGCTTTTAATAATTTTCACTAATTAATGTTTTAATCATTTTAATAGCTTGAACTCATATACTGACATAATTTACTGACCATAATTTCAAAAACTTTCATCAGATGTTCAACTTTATGCTTTTAGTTATTATGTATTGTTTCCTTTTTGCCTTTTTCCCATGTTGCACAAAACTGATAAAGTGTGGAAATCACCCATTTTATTTAATCTATGTCTCTATAAGCTAATAAATAAGAACTCAAAGTGGGTTTGGGGGATCTCAAAACCTGGTGTCAGTACACACTCTGCTAAACCAGAAACTTAATCAAACCTCTACTTCATCCTGTCATATGCTGAAAAGACCACTTGACTTGTATTGGGTGACTCATTTTAGTGCTAGGTCGGTCATTCGGTTGTTCTCTGGAGGACTGGCATACATAGAAGCACAGGAGCAGATATTCCTTTGTAAGTCTTCCATACTAGCCTTAGATGAGAATCACTATACTGTGAATATAATTACTGATCTTGAGGAATATCTATCCATCCTTTAATTTTTAAAAGAGATAAAGAGTTTTACTAGGCAAGATGGAAGAGATTATACAAAAAGAAAAAAAAATCTAAGAATATAGAAGAAAAGCAAAACCAGTGTCAAGAGGCTGATGAATGAAACAACACAATGAAGAAAAAGGAAGAGGAAAAAAAAGCCCACTATTTGAGCTATATTTGTACCCACTGAACAGAACAATAAAGCTGGATATTCAGAGGAAATAACAACAAATATCCAGTACAACCTGAAGATGAACAAACAATCCCATGTAAAATGGCTGGACCCTTTTAACTGCCCCATGGAGAAAAGAAGGGTTTCCCCTGTTAGTGAGGGTCCAGTGCAGATATGGAAGACGACAGAGATATAACAATGGTGTTGTCATCAAGGTTTTGGGGTTTTTTTTAAGAACAAAAAATTATTTATTTGTGGGGTGCGTGGGTGGGTCAGTCAGTTAAGCGTCCAACTCTTGATCTCAGCTAAGGTCTTGATCTTGGGATTGTGAGTTCAAGACCCATGATGGGCTCCACATTGGGCATGGAGCATACTTAGGGAAAAAAAAATTTTGTTTGCAAATGAGCCCAGTCCCATCACTCAATAGAGCCTAAGAGTAGAAAAGAGTCAAGTTCAAGGCAAGGCAGAACTCCATGCCTCCCCAAAACAGCAAGGCCATCTCCCACAGACACCTATGCCCAGAGACAAGTTGAACACACAAACCACCATGTCCAGAATCAAGCTGACCCGAGGCTTCAGCACATCTCATCCTTGGATATTAATGTATTCAAATCCTTCCTAAAGTTTTTCAAATCTAGTAACTCTAGCTCACTTGCATGGGGACAAATATAACTCTACCTCTTAAAAGCACTGAACAGAAACAGAGTAGAACAAAAACATTAATTTTGTTTCTATTTTTCCTTTAACTTGACATCTATTCTGGCAGACACATATCTAACATAGTCTCCCCTTTTTTAGTCACTCCCTTTCACATCATCTTGCATATTTCTGTTAAAGCTCTAGTCATAGTCTATAACTGCATTATGTGTATAGTCATTTGCTAGCTGTCTCCCTCACAGGAGTGTGAGCTCCAGAATGCTGTTAGTCTTGTGATCATTTCATCCCCAAAACCTATGACATGTTTGCTGAATTTATAATTTTTAAAATGTTTAATTTAAAATTTAAAATATTTTAACACCATAGAAAAAGATTATTTCATAGATGATAGCTAGAATGTTAAACGGTGGTCTATCACCAAGAAGCAAGGTGCTCTTTAGGAAATTAGTATGAACATTTTTGGTAGGCAAAAAAATAAATTTATCAAAGCATCAAAGTGAACTTTGATACAAAGAGAAGGTTAAAATCCTAAATTACACTAGACAACCATATACTATGCAGGTCAAAATTGTATTATAAAAATGAAGGAAAAAGTGTGGGAAATATTTCAGTAATCTTCAGGGGGGAACTAAAGATGGTGGTCAGGAACAGTACATATGTGTGTTCATATGTCATACACGTATACACACAATACTCAATACATATATACACAACACTTACATCACAGATATATGATTTCACATATGTATGTTTTATTGCATACAGTCTAGATGATAGAAAAAGCTTGGCTTTAAAATAACAAAATTCATTTGTTCCCATGAGTAAATATGAGACTTCTGTAGCATTATTTATGGCCTTAATATGAGAACCAGAAATAAACTGGCATTTAGAGTTTAAAAATAATTACATTTATCTGTACAAAAACTCAAGACTTATGGAATGGGAGGAGGGGTGGAGGCTGACTGCCTATAGGCAAATTGATACTGAGGAAGAAAGCAACAGTATTTCAGGGGAAATAAATCAGCTACAGATATTCTAGACAGAAGAGAAAATGGGTGATTATATCAAATGGGTGATTATAGCAGTCAAACAAATATGCAAAGTGATTAAAAACATACCAACTATCTAAACAACTAATGGTAGTCATCTGCCAAAAGTGGTCACAGAAGTGAGAACAAGGAGCAAAGGTTATTATTAATCTTGATTTGTTCCTTGAGTTAAAGAAGAAATGGTTAATAATACAGAGCAGAAAGTTTGAGAAAAAATGAAAATAGAATTTTAATTATTCTAATAATACAGGAATTGAGTAATTAACACATTTGGATAGATACATGCACACCAGGCTTTAAGAAATCAGAGAAATTTTTTAATATGAGAAAAGCTATGTTTTGCTTCATAACAAGAAACTCTAAGGTGTACAGTGACCAAAGATGGTAAAGTCTTCCAATAAAATTTTATAAAAATTTAGATGAGGACACGAAGCAGCCAATTAAAAGCCCAGATAAGAAAACTGTGGCTAGGGCACCTTGGTGGCTCAGTGGGTTAAAGTCTCTGCCTTCAGCTCAGGTCATGATTTCAGGGTCCTGGGACCGAGGCCGGCAGCAGGCTCCCTGCTCAGCGGGGAGCCTGCCTCCTCCTCTCTCTCTCTGCCTGCCTCTCAGCCTACTTGTGATCTCTCTCTCTGTCGAATAAATAAATAAATAAATACTTTAAATAAAAAGAAAAAGAAAACTATGGCTAAACTAAGATTTAAATAATTAAGAAGTAGAAGGCACAGGATCAAAGAACATCACCAATATTAAAGGCTGCAGTTCTTGAGAACAATGACCATAATGCAATATTAAAGCTTAAAAATAAAGAAAATTAAGAAGACTAAAAGCAATTTTAATGTATATGAATAAAATAAAAAAAGAATCAACTCCATTTTTCATAAAGTAATGACAGATGAAGAAAAAGAAGTAATATTATACAAGCTATGTTTGCTTCTATATTCTCCATTTACCAGAATTATCTTCAAATTCAAAGGAGTGGAACAGATATTACAAATATTGTAAAGTGACTAAAACACGAGATACCAAATAAGACAGTGAAGTAGTCCGTCTTTCTAAATGAATTCAAAGCACCTGTATTCAGAAGAATTAAGTTGTAGGGTATTGAGAATATAAATTTATCAGATGGGAAGAGAACATAAAGCCTTTTTAGTAAGTTTGGGACTCCACTTACTACAGGAGATATGCCAGATATCTATACACTAGCACATGTTGTTCCAGATTTTCAGACATGGAAAAAGGAATCTTATAAACTACAGTTAAATACATTTAAAATATACTTTGGCAAAATTCTAGAAAAGATTTTTGTACAGATGGCTCATGAACATTTAAATAAAGACATATTTTCTAGGAATAAGAATGAACTGACTTAGGATGTCATGGAAAATTAAAATAGCTTGTTTTTTGAGGATAGTTTCCAGATTGGCAGATCAGGTAAACAGCATGTATGTAACAAATTTTAAAATTTCCCTGGCATTTAATAAAGCCTTTTAATACATCTTTACTGAAAGCACAGAAAATGTTTTCATATAGTAACAGAGTTTGGGGAGACATAATGGGTTTAATAAATGAAGAGAAATGTTTATCAACAGGTTGTTATCTGAGGGGGGTGCTAAAAGGATAGGTGAAAGGACATGTGAAAAATGTTCTCAATAATTTGAACATAACAAAAGAAGGCAGATTTTTCAAATTTCCAATGGAATATAATGAAAGAATTGTCAAACCAAGAAGGAAACATCTTGGCAGGTTGAAATTATGGACAAAGGTAGTAAGATATAATTAAAGAGGAATAAATACAAAACGTTGGTTTGAAGCTAAATGTTCAAGCATACAACTGCAATTTGAATACTGGAATCATTAATTAAAGCAATTAATGTAGAAAGCCCATGGAAGATTTTGAAGGACCTCAAGCTCATTGTGAGCCAACTTGAATTTGGTACACAAAAACTAAGTGAAACACTGCTCTTTTGTTTGGAAAACACCTTCACGGACATTTTCCCAGGCAGCCCAGTTTCTCTGGGTGGGAGAGACTACAACAAAAGGAGCTAAGAGAGTCTGCCACCCTGAAGTCACCACAGAGTTTGAAGGATGTGGCGGAGGAGCGGCAAGATGGTGGAGGACTAGGAGACCGATTATCATCAGGTCCCAGGAATTCACCCAGATAGCTATCAAACTATTCTGAACACCTACAAATTCTACCTGAGATTGAAGAGAAGAAGAGCAGCAATTCTAGACACAGAAAATTGACCACTTTCTGGAAGTTCTAGGTCTATTCTGCGTAGGTTAGTGTATACTTCTCTGGGGTCATTGCTACCCTTTAGTATTTGGTTCTCTCATCCATCTATTCTTATCTGCATAAAATGACAAGGTGGAAAAAATCAACACACACACACACAAAAAAAGAACAAGAGATAGTAATGATGGCTAGGGACCTAATCAATGCAGACATTAGTAATATGACAGAACTAGAGTTCAGAATGACGATTCTTAAGGTGCTGTCTGGGCTCAAAAAAATCAGGGAAGATAACAGAGAAGCCCTGGCTAAAGAAATAAAAAAACCTGGGCGCCTGGGTGGCTCAGTGGGTTAAAGCCTCTACTTTGGCTCAGGTCATGATCTCAGCGTCCTGGGATCGAGGCCCACATCGAGCTCTCTGCTCAACAGGGAGCCTGCTTCCTCCTCTCCCTGTCTCTCTGCCTGCCACTCTGCCTACTTGTAATCTCTCTCTCTGTGCCAAATAAATAAATAAAATCTTTTAAAAAAGTTTCAAAAAAAAAAACCTTTCTGGAGAAATAAAAGAACTAAAATCTAACCAAGCTGAAATCAAAAAAGCTATTAATGAGGTGCAATTGAAAATGGAGACTCTTACTGCTAGGAAGAATGAGGCAGAAGACAGAATTAGTGATTTAGAAGACAAAATGTCAGAGAAAAAAGAAGAGGATGAAAAGAGAGACAAACAACTACTGGACCATGAGGAGAGAATTCGAGAGATAAGTGATGCCATAAGATGAAACAATATTAGAAT
>LNAC01000553.1:1049357-1076899 GCA_002007465.1 Ailurus styani
CAAATACATGGAGGCTGAAGAACACCCTACTCAAGAATGAATGGGTCAACCAGGAAATTAAAGAAGAATTAAAAAAATTCATGGAAACAAATGAAAATGAAAACACAACTGTTCAAAATCTTTGGGACACAGCAAAAGCAGTCCTAAGAGGAAAGTATATAGCAATACAAGCCTTTCTCAAGAAACAAGAAAGGTCTCAAGTACACAACCTAACTCTACACCTACAAAAGCTAGAGAAAGAACAGCAAAGAAAGGCTACACCCAGCAGGAGAAGAGAAATCATAAAGATCAGAGCAGAAATCAATGAAATAGAAACCAAAAGAACAGTGGAACAAATCAATGAAACTAGGAGCTGGTTCTTTGAAAGAATTAATAAGATTGATAAACCCCTGGCCAGACTTATCCAAAAGAAAAGAGAAAGGACTCAAATTAATAAAATCATGAATGAAAGAGGAGAGATCACAACCAACACCAAAGAAATACAAACAATTCTAAGAACATATTATGAGCAACTCTACACCAGCAAATTTGACAATCTGGAAGAAATGGATGCATTCTTAGAGAAATATAAACTACCAAAACTGAACCAGGAAGAAACTGAAGACCTGAATAGACCCATCACCAGTAAGGAGATTGAAGCAGTCATCAAAAATCTCCCAACGAACAAGAGCCCAGGGCCAGACGGCTTCCCAGGGGAATTCTACCAAACATTTAAAGACAGAATGAATACCTGTTCTCCTGAAACTGTTCCAAAAAATAGAATTGGAGGAAAACTTCCAAACTCCTTTTATGAGGCCAGCATTACCTTGATCCCAAAACCAGGCAAAGACCCCATCAAGAAGGAGAATTACAGAACAGTATCTTTGATGAACACAGATGCAAAAATCCTCACAATACTAGCCAATAGGATCCAACAGCACATTAAAAGGATTATTCACCACGACCAAATGGGATTTATTCCTGGGCTGCAAGGTTGGTTTAACACTCGCAAATCAAGTATCAGGATATAAAATCAATGCACAGAAATCAGTTGCATTTATATATACCAACAAAAAAACAAAAGAAAGAGAAATTAGAGTCAATCCCATTTACAATTGCACCCAAAACCATAAGACACCTAGGAATAAACCTAACCAAAGAGGCAAAGAATCTGTATTCAGAAAACTATAAAGTACTCATGAAAGAAATTGAGGAAGACACAAAGAAGTGGAAAAACATTCCATGCTCATGGATGGGTAGAATAAATATTGTGAAAATGTCTATGCTACCTAGAGCAATCTACACATTTAATGCAATCCCCATCAAAATACCAGCAATTTACTTCAAAGAAATGGAACAAATAATCCTAAAATTTATATGGAACCAGAAAAGACCCCGAATAGCCAAAGGAATGTTGAAAAAAAAAAGCAAAGTTGGCGGCATCACAATTCCAGATTTCAAGCTCTATTACAAAGCCGTCATCATCAAGACAGTATGGTACTGGCACAAAAACAGACACATAGACCAGTGGAACAGAATAGAGAACCCAAAAATGGACCCTCAACTCTATGGTCAACTAATCTTCGACAAAGCAGGAAAGAATGTCCAGTGGGAAAAAGACAGTCTCTTCAACAAATGGTGTTGGGAAAACTGGTCAGCCACATGCAGAAAAATGAAACTGGATCATTTCCTGACACCACACACAAAAATAGACTCAAAATGGATAAAAGACCTCAATGTGAGAAAGGAATCCATCAAAATCCTCGAGGAGAACACAGGCAGCAACCTCTTCGACCTCAACCGCAGCAACTTCTTCCTAGGAACCTCACCAAAGGCAAGGGAAGCAAGGGCAAAAATGAACTATTGGGACTTCATCAAGATTAAAAGCTTTTGCACAGCAAAGGAAACAGTCAACAAAACCAAAAGACAACTGACAGAATGGGAGAAGATATTTGCAAATGACATATCAGATAAAGGGCTAGTATCCAAAATCTATAAAGAGCTTCTCAAACTCAACACCCATAAAACAAATAACCCAGTCAAGAAATGGGCAGAAGACATGAACAGACATTTCTCCAAAGAAGACATCCAAATGGCCAACAGACACATGAGAAAGTGCTCAACATCACTCGGCATCAGAGAAATACAAATTAAAACCACAGCGAGATACCACCTTACACCAGTCAGAATGGCTAAAATCAACAAGTCAGGAAATGACAGATGTTGGCGAGGTTGCGGAGAAAGGGGAACCCTCCTACACTGTTGGTGGGAATGCAAACTGGTGCAGCCACTCTGGAAAACAGTATGGAGATTCCTCAAAAAGTTGAAAATGGAGCTACCCTACGACCCAGCAATCGCACTACTGGGTATTTATCCTAAAGACACAAAGGTAGTGATCCTCAGGGGCACGTGCACCCGAATGTTTATAGCAGCAATGTCCACAATAGCCAAACTATGGAAAGAACCTAGATGTCCATCAACAGATGAATGGATAAAGAAGATGTGGTATATATATACAATGGAATATTATGCAGCTATCAAAAGAAACGAAATCTTGCCATTCGCAACGACATGGATGGAACTGGAGGGTATTATGCTGAGCGAAATAAGTCAATCAGAGAAAGACAATTATCATATGATCTCTCTGATATGAGGAACTTGAGGGTCAGGGGGGGGGGTTGTGGGGGGTAGGGAGGGAAAAATAATGAAACAAGATGGGATGGGGAAGGAGACAAACCATAAGAGACTCCTAATCTCATAAAACAAACTGAAGGTTACTGGGGGGTGGGAGGGTAGGGATAGGGTGGATGGGTTATGGACATTGGGGAGGGTTTGTGCTTTGGTGAATGCTGTGAAAGATGTAAGCCTGATGATTCACAGACCTGTACCCCTGGGGCAAAGAATTAAAAAGAAAAAAAAAAGAAATTGAAAAAAAAAAAGAATTCAAATTTGTTATCTTTAATACTCTATCAATGCTCATTTTATAAGAGGTTTATATATGCATTTATTTATAATGAAGCCCAAAGAAAATTAATTAAACTAAGAGGCAGTTAGTAGATATGGGTTGTATTTTCAGTATTAATTAACTGGCATTAATTAACATTTTTGTCTTGGAATTCCTCTATGCCAGATGTCAACAAACTTTTCCTGTAAAGGGTGAGATACTAAAAATTTTAGGTGTGGGTCAGTCTCTGTAGCAAACCCAATTCTGTAGTTGTAAAGGGGAAAGCAGTCATACACAATACATAAACAAATGAGTGTATCTGAGTTCCCATAAAACTTTATTTCAAAAATATGATGTGGGCTAGATTTAGCCTGTGGGACATAATTTGCCAATCTGTGATATATACCGGGAGTATATTTTCTTTATTATCAATTTCAAGATCTCTTTCCCCTTTTGCCTTTATGTAGTATCTTTTTATTCTATTTAGTCCTTATTTCTTTTTCAAAAAGTAACAGTAAAGCTCAAATACAATTGGTATTTTCACACATTTTTCACCATACTTTAAAAGTTACATACTTTAACTCTCAGTTTTGTGTGAATTAATAACCACAGCATTTCCTTAAGCTGCATTTATTACTACAGGATAGCATACCTACATAAGTTCATACATTTTGCTGATAGTAGCTTCCACTGAAAATCTTAACTTTTATTCAATAACAACACATTGGTGCTAGATAGTATCTGGTAACTATGGAATATCAGACCAGGGAAAAATGAAAAGTAAAAGGATTAGTCCTCCGCTTAACTAGCAATGAAGACTCCTGAAATTCTCCTAACATGCAGGATGTTGCTCTTTATACTGTACCATGATAATTTTGAAGATGACTTTGTTTATTAACGTGCATCATTTTCAGTTATATTCAAGGTCCTTTTCATTTCTCAGTGGAATCTCTATTGAAGTTGAAGTGGGTGAGTGTTATTTCATTTCTCTTCATAAACATAAATAGTAAGTGTTTAATTGGTATTATTCTCTGTAGCTGACTATACAATTTGCAACCTTCATAATGAAAAACATATGAGAATACAAGCTCAATCAGAAAAACATTTAAATTCTTTTATATAAGGGAATATTAGATGTTTTTCTTGACACTTTACACAGTAAAAGCTAGCGCTTGACTGCAGTAACTTGTAACACACTTCCCTTAATAATTATGTTATTTTCCTTAATAATTTCAGCATTTTCTTTTGGCTAAATGTTTTCAAGTTATTTGGGGTGTGGGGAAAGAAAGGGTGACAAAAAAAAAAAATCCCTAAATCCTAAAGAGTTGTTTGTTGCTTTTTTTTCCCCCCACACTGTTTGGTGTGGCTAGTAAATCATGACTATATGATCAACAAGATCATATTTTTAGAGTAAAACAGTTATGATAAAAAAATATTTCATTATTCCTACCAAGGCATCCTTAATTTTTACATTAGAGCTTTTTAAATTGAAACAAGTTAAAACAATTATCCCGAAAGAGGTATTTTTACAAAGCTCTCAAATTTCTGCCTTTTCCTATATATCTTCTGATACTTGATTTTTTAAAATGTATTTTCCTCTCAAGGAAACAACATCTACAAAGACCTTATTTTTAAATCAAAGCTAAGTTTGTGTGCATGTGCACAGAAATATTCTTTTCTGTTAATTCCTAAGTGGTTAGTGTGGGTTTTTTTAATATAAAGATTTCACCAATCACTTACATGAAGAAATAGCTTATCCATTTATATTTTGTTTCAATAAGATGAAGAATCAAGAATAAGTTTATTTGCCTTCATTCATTCATTCCTCTCTACATTTTGATCTAAAAATTTAGGATAATACACATTATCTCTATTTGTTATCTTTATGTTAAAAGTTATAAACACATATACAGCAATTAGGAGTTTTTGTTCACTAGGTTTTGTCACTAGGTTTTCTCGTAATTGTATCAAGGTTTTCCCATCTGAAAGGATGCTGATCTTAGTTTCTGATTACTGAAGGCCACACCTCTCTGAAAAGTAGTAGAAATATTCTCCTATATTTTCTTGTGGTTGAGTTTTACAGTCCTTTTATGACACAGATTTAATGACTATTTCTTTGATATCTTGTAGATAATTCAATCTAAACTTATTTTTTAGTATGGTATTAATGCTACAGACACGTATACATTTTTATAGACGTTTCAATGGAAAATGAAAGTGACAATTTAGATTCCAGTAGTAACTGGCCATTACTGTATCCTGGAACTTTGTATTTTCAGATGAAACAGTTTCAAAATTCCTGGAGGATTCATCAGAAAAATGTTTTGGAAAAAACAACATAACCCAATGATAGCAAAAATAGTGACTATATTTTCACCACTTACTTCAAATACAACAACTGTTTTTTATTACATTGTTGATAGATAAAACTTGTCTACCAAGAAAACTTTATGGCTCATTTTCTTCCTTAAATATTAGACAGTTTAGAAAAATACGGAAGTTATATGGAAGATACAGAAGTTCACTTATATGGAAGTTACTTCCTGAAACACAATAAACATGGTGGTGTTTTGAAATATGTTTGTGATACATCTGAAGTAACATGATGAATAAAGCTCACTGGATCATATTAAAAGGCCAATATTTTCAATACAAATTTTTGAGCTTTATATAATAAATCTGAAATATATTCAACATATTATCAGGTCTCTGGAATACAGCTGATAAAAGAAAGGGTTTGTTCAGACAATAGTGCTGTTATATACATAACAGACTATTATATAGTGCAAACAATAAGTTGAGTACGCACTGGAAAACTACAGAATTCACTTCACTCGCTTTATTACAATATTTGCTTTATGGCAGTGGTTTGGAACTGAACCCACTGTATCTATGAGGTATGCCTGGACCTAGAAATTGTATGAATGCATATGTATTTTGAGAAGGGCACTCCTAAGGTAGTGGTAGTGGTTCCCTCATTCCATTCCCATACCATAGAGCATCTCTTTTTCATGGAAAAACATTTAGGTTAGATGAAATAAAAAAATAAATAGTAACAGGTAACAAAGACTGAGTAGCATTATTTACACTGCATATAAAATGAGAGGAGATAACATGAGCAAAATTATATAGAAATTTAATATAAAACACCCTTGGGGAATTCCATGGTTCTGTTGATCACATAAGAATCAATGCCCTCTGCCAACACCAAGATATATGGTAATTAAATCTGTAAAATAAAGTGATAAAGAAAAAATTGTAAAACCAGCAAGTCAAAACAAGTACTTAACTTACAAGGGAAAACCCATAAAGCTAGCTAGAGATTTCTGAGCAAAACTTGTCAAGGTAGACGAGAATAGCAGGATACATTCAATGTGCTGAACAGGAACAATCTGAAGCCAAGAATACTCTACACAGCAAGGTTATCATTCAGAGTAGGAGGAAAGATAGTCTCCCAGATAAAAAACTTAAGGAGTTCATGACCACTAAACCAGCCCTGCAAGAAATATTAAAGGGGTCTCTTTGAGTGCAGAGGACAGTGACAAACACAAGAAAGGATCAAAGAAATCTTCAGAAAAAACAAAACAAGTAATAAGATGGCACTAAATACATGTTTATCAATAATTACTCTGAATGTAAATGGATAAAGCACTCCAATCAAAAGACAAAGGATGTTACAGAATGGATTAAAAAAAAGACATATCTATATGCTGCCTACAACAGACTCATTTCATACCTTAAGACACCGCAGATTCAAAGTGAGGGGATGGAGAAACACGGATCATGCAAATGGATGTCAAAAGAAAGCCAGAGTAGCAGTACCTATATTGGACAAACTAGACTTTAAACAAAGACTGTAAAAAGAGACAAAAAAGGACATTATATAATCAAAAAAGGGACAATCCAACCAGAAGATAATAATTATAAACACTTATGAACTCAATATGAAAGTACCCAAATATATAAAACAATACCAAACATGAAGGAACTAATTGGATAATAACACAAAAATAGTAGGGAATTTTAACATCCCACTTCTATCAATGGACTCACCATCTAAACAGAAAATAAACAAGAAAACAGTAGCTCTGTATGACACACTGGACCACATGGACTTAAGAGATATATTCAGAACATTCCATTCTAAAACAGCAGAATACACATTCTTTTTCAAGTACACATGGGACATTCTCCAGAACAGAGCATGCATGTGGTCACCAAACAGGCCTCAAAAAATACAAAAGACTGAAATCATACCATGCACCTTTTCTTCCTTTTTTTTTTTTTTAAGATTTTGTTTATTTATTTGAGAGAGTGAGCACAAGCACAAATGTGGGGCCGGGGGGGGTGCGGGGAGAGAGGGACAAGCAGACTCCCTGCTGAGCAAGGACTGGGTCACCAGGCTCAATTCCAGGATCATGACCTGAGCAAAAGGCAGACACTTAACTGACTGAGCCATCCAGGTACCCCACCATGCATCTTTTCTGACTATAATGCTATGAAACCATTAGAAAAGTCAACCATTAGAAAAAATCTGGTGAGACCACAAATATATGGAAGTTAAACAAGGTGTTACTAAAGAATGAATGGATCAACCAGGAAATTAAAGAATAAATAAAAAATAAATGAAAACAAATGAAAATGAAAACATGACAGTTCAAAACCTTTGGGATGCAACAAAAGCAGTCCTAAGAGGGAAGTATATAGCAATAAAGGCTTACCTCAAGAAGCAAGAAATATCTCAAATAAACAAACTAAGCATTCACCTAAGGGAACTAGAAAAATAACAACTGAGCACAAATCCAGCAAAAGAAGGAAAAAAAATTAAAGCAGATAAAAATGATAAATAACAACAAACAACAGGAGAACAGATCGATGAAACCAGAAGCTGGTTTGTTGAAGGAATTTATTAAATTCATAAGCCCCTCACCAAACTTACCAAAGAGAAAGAAAAATAACCCAAACAAATACATTCGTGAATGAGAGAGGAGAAATAACCAACACCACATAAATACAATTATAAGAGAATATTATAAAAAAGGATATGCCAACAGATTAGACAATCTAGAAGAAATGGATAAATACCTGCAAACATAAAACCTACCAAAACTGAAACAGGAAGAAATAGAAAACTTGAACTGACCAATAACCAGCAAAAAAATTGCATCAGCAATCAAAAAACTCCCAACAAACAAAAGTCCAGGAGCAGATGGCTTCACAGGGGAATTCTACCAAACATTTAAAGAAGAATTAATATCTGTTCTTCTCCAACTATTCCAAAAAATAGAAAAGGAAGGAAAACTTCCAAATTTACTTTATAACACCAGTGTTACCTGATACCAGAACCAGATAAAGACTCCTCTAAAAAAGAGAACTACAGGCCAATACCCCTGATGAGCATGAATGCAAAAACTCTCAATAAAATACTAGCAAATTGAGCTTTCTGCCCATGGCTGCCGCCAAGTAAGCATTGTTAAAGTCTCCCCTCCCAACATCATCAAGTTTAAGTCAGAGTCTCCCAAAGACCCTGAACAGCTGCGGAAGCTCTTCATCAGAGGTCTGGACTTTGAAACAACCGATGAGAGTCTGAGGAGCCATTTTGAGCAATGGGGAACACTTACAGACTATGTGGTAATGAGAGATCCAAACACCAACACGAAGTGCTCCAGAGGCTTTGGGTTTGTAACATATGCCACTGTGGAGGAGACGGATGCAGCTATGAACTCAGCAAGGCCACACAAGGTAGATGGAAGAGTTGTGGAACCAAAGAGGGCTGTCTCAAGAGAAGATTCTCAAAGACCTGGTGCCCACTTAACTGTGAAAAAGATTTTTGTTGGTGGCACTAAAGAAGACACTGAAGAACATCATCTAAGAGGTTATTTTGAACAGTATGGGAAAATCGAAGTGATTGAGATCATGACTGACCGAGGCAGTGGCAAAAAGAGGGGTTTTGCTTTTGTAACATTTGATGACCATGACTCTGTAGACAAGATTTTCACTCAAAAATACCATACTGTGAATGGCCACAACTGTGAAGTAAGGAAAGCCCGATCTAAGCAAGAGATGGCCAGTGCTTCATCCAGCCAAAGAGGTTGAAGTGGTTCTGGAAACTTTGGTGGTGGTCGTAGAGGTGGTTTTGGCGGGAATGACAACTTTGGTCGTGGAGGGAACTTCAGTGGTCGAGGTGGCTTTGGTGGCAGTCAAGGTGGTGGTGGATATGGTGGCAGTGGGGATGGCTATAACAGATTTGGTAATGATGGTGGTTATGGAGGAGACGGCCCTGGTTACTTTAGAGGAAGCAGAGGCTATGGAAGTGGTGGACAGCATTATGGAAACCAGGACAGTGGCTATGGCAGGAGTGGTAGCTATGACAGCTATAACAACGGAGAAGGCGGAGGGGGCTATGGCAGTGGTAGTGGAAGCAACTTTGGAGGCAGAGGAAGCTATAATGA
This sequence comes from Ailurus styani, assembly GCA_002007465.1. Classification (NCBI taxonomy): domain Eukaryota; kingdom Metazoa; phylum Chordata; class Mammalia; order Carnivora; family Ailuridae; genus Ailurus; species Ailurus styani. Next base: position 1,058,733 of record LNAC01000553.1, read on the forward strand.
TTTTGGCAATTACAACAATCAATCTTCAAATTTTGGACCCATGAAGGGAGGAATTTTTGGAGGCAGAAGCTCTGGCCCCAATGGAGATGGAGGCCAATTCTATGCCAAACCATGAAACCAAGGTGGCTATGGTGGTTCCAGCAGCAGCAGTGGCTATGGCTGTGGCAGGTTTTAATTACTGCCAGGAAACAAAGCTTAGCAGGAGAGGAGAGCCAGAGAAGTAACAGGGAAGCTACAGGTTACAATAGATTTGTGAACTCAGCCAAGCACAGCGGTAGCAGGGCTTAGCTGATACAAAGAAGACATGTTTCAGAAAATACTCATGTGTATGGGCAAAAAACTCGAGGACTGTATTGTGACTAATTGTTTAACAGGTTATTTTAGTTTCTGTTTTGTGATAAGTGTAAAGCATTCCAACAAAGGGTTTTAATGTAGATTTTTTTTTGCACCTATGCTGTTGATTGCTAAATGTAATAGTCTGATCATGATGCTGAATAAATGTGTCTTTAAAAAAAAATACTAGCAAATCGAATCCAACAGTACATTAAAAGAATCATTCACTGTGAGAAAGTGGGATTTATTCCTGAGTTACAAGGATGGTTCAATATTCACAAATCAATCGATGTGATATACCACATTAATAAAAGGATAAGAAACATATGATCATTTCAACAGATACACAATAATTATTTGACAAAGTACATCTATTCCTAATAAAAACCCTCAAAAAAATAGGTTTAGAGGGAACACACGTCAACATAATAAAGACAATCTATGAAAAACCCACAGCTAATATAATCCTCAATGGTGAAAAACTAAGAGCTTTTCCTCTATGGTCAGGAATAAGACAGGAATGTCCACTCTTACCACCATTACTTAACTAAGTTCTGGAAGTCCTACCCACAGAAATCAGACAATAACAAGAAATAAAAGGCATTCAAATTGGCAAGGAAAAAGTCAAACTTTCACTAGGTGCAGATGACATGATAATCTATATAGAAAACCCAAAAGGCTCCACCAAAAAATTGCCAGAACTGATACGAATTCCATGAAGTCGTAGGACAAAAAATCAATTTACGGAAATCTGATGCATTTCTATACACCAATAATGAGCCAAGGGAAAGAGAAATCAAGGAATCACTACCATTTACAATTGCATCAAAAACTGTAAGATACCTAGGAATAATTTTAACTAAAGAGGAAAGAGACCTATACTCTGATAACTATGAAATACTGATGAAAGACACTTAAGAGGATACAAAGAAATGGAAAGACATTCCATGCTCACAGATTGGAAGAACAAATAATGTTAAATGTCTATACTACCCAAAGCGATCTACACATTCAATGCAATCCTAATTAAAATACCAATAGCATTTTTCACGAGCTAGAACAAACAATACTGAAGTTTTTATGTAACTATAAAACACTGATTAGCCAGAACAACCCTGAAAAAGAAAGGCAAAGCTGGAGGCATCACAATTCCAGGATTCAAGCTATATTACAAAGCTGTAGTCCTCAAGACAGTATGGTAGGTGGCACAAAAATATAAACGCAGATCAATAAAACAGAACAGAAAACCCGGAACGGAACCTACAACTCTACAGTCAACTAATCTTCGACAAAGCAGGAAAGAATATCTAATGGGAAAAAGATAATCTCTTCAACAAACGGGTGCTGCGAAAACTAGAAAGCAACACGCAAAAGAACAAAAGTGGACCACTTTCTTACACCATACACAAAAATAAATTCAAAATGGATGAAAGACCTAAACGTGAGACTTGAAACCATAAAAATCCTAAAGGAGAACACAGGCAGTAATCTCTTTGACATAGGCCATAGCACTTCTTTCTAGATGTCTCCTACGGCAAGGGAAACAAAAGCAAAAACAAACTACTGGGACTACATCAAAATAAAAAGCTTCTCCACAGTGATGGTAATAATCAATAAAGCTAAAAGGCATCTATGGAATGGGAGAAGATATTTGTAAATGACCCAGAAGATATTTGTAACCCTGATAAAGGGTTAGTATCTAAAATACATGAAGATCTTAAAAAACTCAACACCCACAAACCAAATAATCCAATTAAAAAGTGGGCAGAAGACATAAGTACACATTTTTTCCAAAGACATCCAGATAGCCAACAGACACATGAAAAGATGCTGAACAGCAATGATCATCAGGGAAATACAAATCAAAACTACATGAACACCTCATACCTGGCAGAATAGCTAAAATCAACAACACAAGAAACAATAGGTGTTGGCGAGAATTTGGAGAAAGGGGAACCCTCTTGCACTCTTGGTGGGAATGCAAACTGGTGCTGTCACTCTGAAAAACAGTATGGGGGCTTCTCAAAAAGTTAATAATGGAACTACCTTATGATCTAGCAGTTGCACTACTAGGTATTTACCCAAAGAATTCAAAAATACTAATTCAAAGGGACACATGCACTCTGATATTTAAAGCAGCATTATCTACAACAGCCAAACTATGGAATCAGCTCAAGTGTTCAATGACTGTTGAATGGAAAAAGAAGATGTGGTATGCACATAAAAAATGTAATATTACTGAGCCATAAAAAGTGCAATCTTGACACTTGCAAGGATGAGGATTGAGCTAGAGTATATTATGCTAAGCGAAATAAGTTAGCTAGAGAAAGACAAATACCATATTATTTCACTCATATGTGGAATTTAAGAAACAAATGAACAAGGGGGGTGGGTAAAGAAGAAGGAAACCAAGAAACAAACAGTTAAGAAACTACAGAGAACAAACTGATGGTTACCAGAGGGGAGGTGGGTGGGGGAATGGGTAAAACAGACGATGGGGATTACAGAATGCACTTGCTGTGGTAAGTACCAGGTGTTGTGTGGAAGAGTTAAAACACTATAGTGAACAACCTGAAACTAATATTATGTTGTATGTATTAAATGGAATTTAAATAAAAACTAAAAAAAAAAAAGAATTGATGCCTCTTGATGAGTGCACTATGTGCCTCAGGACAAATGGGACACAAGACTCACCTTTCACCTAAAAGCAGGATACCTGAGGAAATCTGTCATGTTTAAGTTTGAATATACACTTATTTTTTGTATTATTATTTACAGTGGAATACTATCCAAATTCAGAAATTTTGCATTTTATTTTGTCCACATATCCTCAATTCAGTGTTTACTCATTACAAACCCAAGACTGTCTGCTTTATACCCCAAGTCACAACAGCCTGAGAATGTACAGGGGTGGGGGGAATGTAACTTCTTTCAAAATCTTTGCTTTTTCTTTTTTACCCATTTTCATACCCAGTTTTCCAATGGAAATTTACACGCCGTGATTTTTTTACTTCCTTCCTCACCTGATAGAAGGGAGGGTTCTGATACACTTGAGGTTCTTTGCTCTGGAGGTTAGTGAGCTTTCGGTCACACCGTGTCACGACTTTTTTTTTCCCCATAAGGTTCACTGTGCTGAGACATATGCAGACTGAATGAATGTATGGATTGTATTATTCACACCTTTCTGTCCCTAACCCCCCCCCTTCCAAACCATATGCATCAGTGATAACCATACAAGACTCTGGTGAAGGTCTAGCTCATGCCTCAGAATTATGTTTTTATAAATAAGGCAAAGTAACAGAATTAGAATGAGTAAGTAACGGATTAAAACACATCATCAGAATCAAAATGTAGGAAGCTTCTGGAGTTGAAGGCATAGGAAAAATTCTAATACTCACCTTTATTAAAAAAAATTGGTAGACTAATGAATTTATGGATACCCCAAATGTCTGCAATGGTTAGCCAGAAACATATTTTTATTATTATTTAGGATCTTTACTGTATGGACATCATTGTAAACAAACAAATCATAAATTACTTTAAATCAAAGCTATATCTTATTTAAAATTATAACTCATTAGGTATTCTATTAAGTTGGATAAGGTACCTATGTGAAAAATTTTATTTAATAACTTAATGAAATTGATGGTGAAAAAAGAACAATCTATTTACAGACTTACTTTTCAAAATTATGTAGAGTAATATGTAAAAATTAAAACTTTCCATTAAAAAATTTAAAGCCCTATACTAGAGTGCATGTTAAAGAAAGATGGAATGCAACTAACTCTCTCAAAGAGCTCTTTCAAACTTAACACAACTAATCTCTCTTGACCTTGTACTCTTTCACAAAACAATTCCCTTCCTTATCTTATTTGAGATTCTAAGAAGTTCTATACTTGCTATTTATCATTCTAATGAAATCACTCTATAAAGTTGCCCAAATTTCCAAATTCCTAAACACAGAGAAAAATTTCTAGCCCCTGTTCCTTGATCATTCAATGGCATTTCACACAAGTCACCTCCTCCCTCAGTTTCTTGGCTTCCTCTTTGAGGTCTCCTCACCTCAGCCTGTCCTTTCAATGGTGTTATCCTCAGGCTTTATACTTTCTGCTCCTCTTTGCTGTCTCTGAGAAATGGTAAACTATTCTTCTTTAGCTTTCACGATCAAGCCAAATTTGATACAGAAGTGTAGGATTCATTGCCACATTATCTCCTACTAAAAATCCATGAAATAAAACAGATGCTGTTTATAAGTCCTTCCAGATTTATTCACCTCCCAAATCTATCACATTGTGAACTGTGAGGAGGGTCCATTTCCCTAGATGAAGTTTAATAATCATGGGCAAATCTCAAACAAGGATACAGGAATGAACCCAAAGAAATATAAACTAGTTGCTTCTGAGTGTCTTTTTGCCAGAATACAGCTCATAGATGGTTCAGAAACTTGACATTAAAGAGTATCTACTAGGTATACATCATCGCCAGCGATGATCGCTGGCGATTTATTAGTTGAAATCAAAGGAGAGCAACGAAAATAGTGTTAAGAGTCAATCAAATATAGGTAACTTTCTGGTGTGGGAAGTCTGTCTTCTGCAGTGTGTGCATTCCTGTACATCTATATTTCCTATTTTTTCTGCTTATATTCAAAATGTATCAACAAATTTTTTCAACCTATTTATATAATTTTCATTGTACTACAAAGGCAAAAATCAGTAAGCTTATATAAAAAATCCTATTTCAAAAAATTCTATTTTACATAGAAATGAGGTTTGTAAATAATTACTGACACATGATAGTGTCAATAATTATTAATTGTTAGTTGTTAATATTAAACAATGCTCAGATATTTAAAACTAATAATCTCAAATGCCATTGTCTGGAAAGTAAATGTTAACTGACAGGGTGAAAAAGCACAGATAGAACGTAGGCTTCGCTTCTCTGATTATTCATATCAAAGTAAAGATAAGTTATTTTACTAGAGCACTGTGGAATTTAATCACTGGAGACATGTTAGAATTTTCACTGAAAAATGTAAGAAATTATCATTTGTAGAAGCATCTATTGTGTCTAGGGACTATCTCTTTCTTTATTTTTTCTCAGTAAAATCTCTTATTAACATGTTTATCGACCAAAGTTATAACAAGAATTAAATTTCTACAATAGGTAACAAAGCTGCAGGAACAGGACTATTTTTAATTGGATTATTCCTATCTCTGTTAAGCTTTCTTCAAAATAATTAAAAAGCACTGCATTCACCCAGAGGATAAAATGTTCAAGCAGAAATAGCAACGTAAATATATGAGAGAAAAGGGGATGAACTGCTATTTGACTCGATAAATTGTCTGGCATATTTATTTGTTTTCCATTATGTGTAAGGTGTTTCAAAGGATTATGAAAATGAGATGGAATCAAGATGAGTGCTCTCTTCTCACAGTAAATGACTTTTTAATACAGCAGTTAATTGAACCGTTTTCCCCCTGAGAAGGTCACAGACAATATTAACTATCAGAACTTTTAGAGAAAAGTGTTGCATTCTTGCTAAAAATGAAGAAAAACATCTTGTTATATTTAGTTGTATTAAGTCGCAAGAGAACACCAAACATAATCTTAAAAACAAAGCCAACCAACCTATAGGCAGGTCTATATTTTCATCAGTTATTTTAAATAATTCTGCTCATTATTTGCTGTCACACTGAGGCAACCATTACAGACCATCCTGCTATGGAAAATTCTGTAATATCAATGTTAGAACCCAGAAAAGTATCTTTAGGAGTCAAGGTCTGAATTTATATCAGTACTTCTCATAAACAGAAAAAATAGATGACTGCAGGCACTACAGTCCTTAAGCTTGGGGAAGATGAGCCCCTGGCTTGGATAACATACTTCAGATGGCCCTACTCTGATTTTCCTTTGACGATGCCTTAAGGACTAAGAGTTGGGAGGCCAAAGAACAAACTCACTGTGTACTGCATGTTTCCCCCTCTAGTAAACCATGTATCTGAGTCCCAAAACCCGGAAATTCACTGTCCAAATGGTGCCAAGCACATATTAACCACCTGCAGCCAGCCCTTTTCCCCCAGGTCCACCTTCTTGAATTTAGACCACATCTCTGGTGTAATCATTCCTAGGTTATAGGAATGACAAAAGAATAGAAGCTGCATGGAAAAATGGGGTTGGATAAGGCATACAGCTAGAGGAGGGAGAAGGAAGGTGAGCTAGAGACCACCTTTGCACCTTTGTTCAAGATGTCTGTTCTCTCCATGTGTTGCTCTCCTCATTCTCCTGGTAAATTCTGACTTATCCTTGCAGGCTAGCTTCCTAGACATACCACTGATTCTCAAACAATTTATACATGTTTCCACCAATGTACTTATCATATGACATTATGTTTGTTTGCTTATCTACTTCCCCTTTGAGTGCTGATAAAAATATCTTATTGAAGTTTTGTATCCCTAGTGCTTTCCCCAGTGCACGTTCCAAATTACCAAAATGGACATTAGTGAATTCTGTTGAGCTACCTAATGATCACGTAACATAAATTTAAACAAAATCTGAGACTTTATTCCAGCTGTTTAGTGGGGTCCCCATCTGAATTTATTGTGTAATATCCTTGTCACTGTGGAAGTGCTATCCTAAACAAGTATTATGGAATATGTGGGGGTTTTTGATGTAACTGTATTTATTAAACTGGCATGTGAGTACAAGTGAAAAGAAAAAATAGCTGGAATTAAGTTAAAATCAGTAATTCCAGAAAGTTCTGATTAAGTGTTGAACTAAGTATGCAGAAACCAAGAAGATGATTGCTAATGGAAACAAAAGCAATGGTAAACCATAAGAGACTCCTAATCTCACAAAACAAACTGAGGGTTACTGGGGGGTGGGAGAGAAGGGATAGGGTGGATGGGTTATGGACATTGGGAAGGGTTTGTGCTATGGTGAATGCTGTGAAAGGTGTAAGCCTGATGATTCACAGACCTGTACCCCTGGGCAAATAATAATAATAAAAATAAATTTAAAAAAAGAAGTTTGTTTTTTAGGCTATTTCATAGAGACTTTATACTTGATAGCATAACTATCACCTACAGTAAGAGGAAAGACTCCATTTCTGTGTGTCTTAATACTACTGTATGGAAAACCGTGTCTTGTGTTATTCTGTATATTTCCATGTACAACCATCTTTGTGAAATGCTAAGTAACCACAAATATGGTTTTACTGAAAGTGTCAAGAATCCTACCAATCCCTCGATATTTATCTCTACAATTATGATGACATGACATTTCTGTCCCAACATGACTTCATTTAATATCTCCAGTAAGCAAATCACAAAATTCTACTATTGAAACTAATATTACACTATATGTTAACTGACTGGAATTTAAATAAAAAACTTTTGAAAAATAATTCCAGAAAGCACCTCTATTCAGTTCTACTCAGCTACTATTTCTGAACATCTTTTTTTAACTCAGCCCTACACCCACGCACTTTCCAAGAGAAATATTAGATGTCACAATTCAAATCATGAGGACTTTCTAGGAAATAAGATCAAACACATTTGGGAATAAAGAAAGGAGCAAGAATAAAATAAGTACACAGTAAGGGCTTTGGAAAATTTAGGAAGAAGGACTTAAGAGCAAGCTAAAGGTTTTAAGTTGGCTCACAGAGCCCAAATGCTTGCTTGGGCCTTGAAGGGTGGGTAGATATTAAGTAGTTAAAAAAAAAAAAGGGTGAAGACTCACAGCTAGAAATGGATCATAGTCATCTAGAAGAGGTAACTGTTCAAGCCATGCAGATCAGAGCAAGTAAATAGCTATTTTAAGATATTTTAACTCATTAGAACCAAATATTAACCAACTATCAGCTCAGAATGGGACACAAGAGACAATAATTTTGACTGGGAATAAAAAAAAAAGAAACCCAAGTAATTCTGAAAAAACAACTTATTAATTACTATACTCAATATTTAACCCAATGTAGCAAAGAAAAGTAAGGATTCTGTGATAATCTCTCCAGAGGCCTGAAAGGGAGTATCTGACTGGTGGCCTGAGACCTCTGAATACACCTATGTGTATATGTGTGAAAGATGAGGAATATGAGGAGGGCTGCTGATAACTTCTAGGTCATTGATATAAGAAGCAAGGTATAAAGAGTATTATCCAATAATATAGAAAGAAAGGTAAGGGGGGGCTATAAAAAGAATTAATACCAGGTATGCTATTTGCATGAGTTTTACTGGAGTGGTACTTAGTCCCAACTACATGGGATTATCAGTAGAAAGGAGAATTCTCTCATAAAATCTTTATGTTGATAATCTCTAAATATATATTTGCAATCCAAATCACTTCTCTGGGTTCTACATCCTCATTTCCACATGAACTAACAACTATAACTGACTATTTCAAACATGTCAAACTCAACCTGTAGAACAGAACCCTTCATTTTCACTCAAATACCACTTTCCCACTTATGATTAAATGCTCCACCATATACTCAGTTTAAGGCCAAAATGAAGAAGTTACTATTTGCTTCCAGTTTGTTCCCAAACTCTGCTTGCCACCATATCTACTCTATCACCAAGTTTCAATGATTTGTTTTAAATGATCTACCTCTAAAATCTATTAGAAATACCTCTACCTACCTATGTCTATGGCTACTACATTGGTCAATCCTATCATCTCTCATTTGAACACTTGGAGCCACCTTTCAAGTTGTCCCCTTGCTTGTACCTGTGACACGCCAAACCTTCTCTAAAATTCAAAGGTTTCCCATCGCAGTTGGGATTCAATTCAAGGTATGTACACACCTTCGGGTTCTTCTTTGCTTTCACCCTGGTTTATTGCTCCAACAGAACTTATCATATAACACGAATGATCAGCGTGATGCTGCCACATTTTTCTTTATTGAGTTCTTCTGTTTGTCACTCACATGGCTAGTGCCTTGTAATTATTCAATTCTTAGTTTAAACATCATTCCTCAAAAAGGCTTTCCCATGAAGTATTTCCATTACACCCCTCCACACACACTTATTTTTCTCCATTCAAAGACGTTTTTCAAATTTATAAAGATTTTTTCATTTGGTAGCTCTTACATCTGTGTCTTTTAGTCTGTGAGAGCAAGAACTGTGTCTGCTTGATTCGCTACTATATTTCCAACACCTAGCATGGCTACTGGTTCATAATAGACACTCAAGTAATATCTGTTAATAAATACATGGATTTTTATGCATTTATTGATATATAGCCTTCTGAAGCATGCTAAAATATTTTAATATAAATCATAGTGATATTTTTCTCTTAAAACTGTATTAAGACAAGATGGGATTTAAGTTCATAAACAATCAATCAAGCAATACAACTCTAAGTTCAAATTAGAAAAGGTAAATTGATACAGCCAAAATGGAAAACAGTATGGAGGGCCCTCAAAGACTTAAAAATTTCTATTTCTAATTAACTACCATATGTTCCAGAGATCCCACTTCTGGGTATGTAATCCAAAAAAGATGAAATCAGGACCTTGAAAAGGTATCTGTGCCTCCATCTTCACTGCAGTATTATTCACAATAGCCAAGATACGAACATAATGTAAGTGCGCATCAAGTGATGAATGGATGAAGAAGATTTGGCATGCACACACAGAGAAATACAAACACACAGGAATACTATTAGGTCATAATGAAGAAGGAAATCTTACAACTTGCAACAACACAGATAAATGTAGAAGACGGTACACTAAGTGAAGGAAGCCAGGCACAGAAAGACAAAATACTACATAATTTCACTTATGCGTGGCATTTAAACAAGTTGAACTTTTGGAACCAGAGAATACAACTGTGGTTGCTAGGGGCTGCAAGGTGGGGAAAATGGGAAGATACTGGTCAGAGGGTACAAAATCTCAGTTATAAATAAGTTCTAAGGCTCTAATGGACAGCATAGTGACTATAGTTAATAATATTGTACTGTACAGTTAAAATTAGCTAAAAGAGTAAATCTTTTTAAAAAAGATTTTATTTATTTATTTGATAGAAAGAGAGCACAAGGAGGGAGTGGGAGAGGGAGAAGCAGGCTCCCCTCTGGGCAGGGAGTCTGACGCCGGTTTTGATCCCAGGACCCTGGGATCATGACCTGAGCTGAAGGCAGATGCTGAACTGACTGAGCCACCCAGGTACCCCAAGAGAGTAGATATTAAGTGTTTTCACCACACACAAGACACGAAAGGTAACTGAGATGATGAATGTGCTAAATAACTTGATAGTGATAATCATTTCACAATGTATACATATATCATCACTTTGTACACCTTAAATATATATAACTTTTATCTGTCAATTTGGCCTCAATAAAGCTGGAAAAAATAGTGAAGGTAATGTATAATTCAATATATCACTATACTTCAATCCTCTGTAATCTTTGATGTATCCATCAAGATCATACTGAGACTCTCCAAATATCCATCCTGATGATAGTGAAAGTCATTTGCTATTTTCAAACTAGGTTGATTCTTATAATTGCATTTGAAGAAAATGAACCTCTTAAAATGTCAAATTTCATCTATAATTTCATATTTCACCTCATAATTTAAAGGTGACTTCCATCTGTCAGTGAGGTATCTATCAAAAATATGTCTATAAATATCCTTTCTCATTTTTGAAATGAGGGAACTGGGGTATGAAAGAATATTGCAAGTTTTTGCAATTTCATGAAAAAATAGTTTTCTGACAAAAGTAAAGCTTCTCTAGATATGCTTGTTTTTCATAGTTTAGTTAGGGTTAAATTAAACAACACAATAGGTCAAATCAAATATGGTGTGATTTGCTAAACCAGTTAGTTTAATATTTTAACAATGTGCTAGATTTTGTCACATACGTGTAAACAAAATCTGTGCCTAAATGCTGAAAATGAAAGGGGTGTTTAAAATGACAATGACACAGATAGAGCCAGATCAAATGAGAGACAATTCAGATCTTAATTAAATTCTCCTTTGGGCTTAAGTTTTCAGGTAAATGAAACAGAAAATACTTTTTTAAACCCAAATAGCCCCAGTGTTGTATTTGTTTGCTCTGATGTGGTGTAGACTCAGTCTATATTTGGCCATTATTTTAAGACCCAAGAATCTGCCCTTAAGTATAAAATGGAAATTCATTCCAATCAGCATTATCTCTACAATTCAATCTCTTGGGGAAAATGTCAGCAAAAAGACCATGTAAGTAGCAGTCTGAAAACAAACCATGCTAGATTAGATACGAAATGAGATAAATCTTAACATTTATATGTTTATTTTTTCTCTTCTGTAGAGCCTTAGTGAACAACTATATTCTCAAGAAGCAAAGAAACATTTATAGTAACAATTACATTATTAAAAGACACATTTTGAGTTTTAGTCTTACTGTTTCAAAGCAACTCATTTTGGAACAAACCTCAGTGTGAGTCTTTTTTTTTTTTAAGTGTTTATTTATTTATTTGACAGAGAGAGCACGTGCATGAGAGAGAGGGAATACAAGCAGGGGAAGAGGGAGAGGGAGAAGCAGGCTTTCCCCACAGAGCAGGGAGCCCAATGTGGGGCTTGATCCTAGGACCCTGGGATTATGACCTGAGCCGAAGGCAGACATTTAACGACTGAGCCACCCAGGTGCCCCCACTGTAATTTTTCTACTAGCATGCTATGTGTAAAAAATTTCAGAACACTAATAGGTAGGAAACAGTTAAAGGATTTTTTGTTTCTTTTTATATCCTATTAAAAAGAATGTATAAACCATATTCAGCTATTACTCATGATGCTTTTCACTATCTCTGCCTGGTTGTGACAAATTCAATAGTCCTTGCAGACTTAGGCCCCAAGCTGTTGCTGCTTTGATATTTTGGGGGCAAATTGGAGGGAGGGTGAATCTATGTGCCTGCATAATTAAACATGATGTGCCAGTCTATTTTTATATTGTGTTTATGGCCTAGGAGTGCCAAGTTGAGGCAAGTAAAACTCATACAATGCCACACTGTTGTGTACTGTAAATTAGTAATTTCTTAAACAGAGAAATAGTTTTCCAAATAGGTTTAGACAGAACAATCATGAGGATTCCAAACTAAGGACTTAAAACCAGGACATACATACAACAATATACAACAAACTTGTACATATTTTTACAGAAAAAAAAGGGGAACTCTTTCTGAGAGCAAAGTTTGCATTTAAAAATATTTTTTTTTCTCTTCTCCTCTAAGAAGAGACACATTGTTTGGCTGAATAAGAGATTAAGGATTCCCCAAACCTATAAAAATGCCAAACTATAAAATCAAAACTGAATCATCCTAGCAACTGGATCTCTATTAATATTGGAATGAATTTCACCATATTTGGGAACTATCATAAATGTAAAAACCATGTGTAAGCTATCATATATAAACCATCATAAGTATCAAGCTTATTTTGTGCATAGGGAGATACTATAAAGGACAAAAGAAAGATATACTTCAAAGAACCAGGCATTTTTAATTATTTTACTTGATTCAAGTGATTTTTGTTATAGATTTTTTCATAAACAGGCAAATTTACACGATGCAGCTTACTGAATAGTATTAACCAAAGCATACAGTAATACAAAGTGAAAAAAAGTGAGGTTTAAATGATTTGGAGAATACTTGAATTAAACCAGCATATCTCTCTGTGAACCTAATGAGTTTACATTATAAGTATCCCTTGATTCATCCCAGCAATCCAAGACTGCTTAAGCATCTGGCTAAGCAGTTATTTATTTATTTATTTATTTTTGAAATTTACTTAGGATTTTATATGTGTAGGAATGGTCATGGCTTGTGTTTTTATTTGTTTTGAATCAACAAAGATAATCTTCCTGGATACGCTAGAGGTTAACATTCTACTTAAAGGTTTTCTTTTTAATAAGAAAGTTCACATTTATCTCAAATAAACTGCATATTCTTAGTATATTCATGCAATGCTCAGAGTCACATCAGCTTCAACTAAGACAGGTCATTAGTCACCTCATCCTTCCTCTGGCCATACTCCTTCCACCTCTTCCCTTTTTACCCACAAATTTTTATACACTCATGTACTGCCATCAGCACCTGAGTAACACTGATTTGTCTGATGTTCAGACCCATCCCCAAGAGAGTCACAGCCATGAGGGGATTTGAAACCATGTACTGCTATGGAAGGTCCAATCTTGGACAATACTTCAAAAGGGATACATAAGTAAACATTTGTAGTTCTCCATGTGGAAGAAGGACAGACCTCTGAAACTTCAGGCATATTTCAGCACATTATGAGGAAGAATTAAAAAATGTTAGTCATTCAGCATGCCTCAGAAGTATGGATGCATTCACTAGAGTTTTCAAATGGATGGTAAATGGCCATTTTGTCTTAAATGTCCAAGAGATTTTTGTTCATCCATTGAGGGTTATACAAGGTTAACTATTAAAGTCTCTTGAAGTCTAAGGTTATGTATCATAATATTTAGTACTTCTGATCCTTGGAGAAAAAAAATCTTTACCCTCAGTTTTCACAGAAAAAGTCATTTGACAAATATGGGAAGCTAGATAGTCTGTTAGGAAATATATTTGGTCTGGAGTATGCAACAGTGCATGTCAGGAAAGTCCTGTGATACAAACACATCAGAAAGACTGCAGCAAACAGGCCGTGAACACCAACAACAACAACAAAATCAGAGCTAAAGTCTTCATTCTACATGCTCAACCTTGGGCAAACATCTTACCACCCAAGGTCTTAATCAACGTACCTACAACATAATGGGGGTTGACAACATTATTTTATTCATCAAATAGTTCTTGAATATTCACTGTATTTCAAGCCCTAAAGATAAAAAAGGTAAAGATATAATCTTCAAAGTACTTACAGTCAAGTTCCATATGCTGTGATAGAGCCCACTGGAGTGTAGCATTTCAGGAACGCCTTCATGGAGGAAGAGAACTCAGAGTCTGAAAAAGATAGGGATTGAGTCAGGGAGCACACTGAAAATATAACAGATACCAATCCTGGCACAGCTGGAAAGTACTGGTGGGCAAACGTGTGTGTGATGGGATTTGGGTAATGGAGAGAAATAATGACAAGTCCAACCAAGCTTTTGGCTCCTCTGTATGTTTGCTGCTATACTGATTTTTTAAAATTTATTCATGTTTCACTTTTCTACTTAATTTTTACTTCTTAATGAGAGAGACCACATTTTAATATTGCTTTGAATTTTTCTTCTTTTCCAGTCCAGCTCTCTAAACCTCCACCCTACTATCCTCTACTTACAAGGACTGCTCATGGGACACTCTCAATAAGTAGGCTGTTAAATAAATGCTATCTTCCTGTTCCCTAATTAAGGGTACAAAGTTAAAATTGTGGTACAAGCTTCTAGGCATTTAAGTGTCTCTTGGCCTCTTGACTCTATTCCACCTTGCAAAGTTTTTGTAGCTTCCCTCTACTCCCTCCCAACTTCCGTATCTCAAAGTGGTCTAAATGGAGAAGTGTTTTCATGTTTAAGGGACATCAAGGTGAAATGGAGTCTTTAACTGTGAAAAATACTCTTTAACATCCCCTCAGCCTTCCCGAAGGTAGAACCAGCAATCAAAGCAGCAACAAGATGCTAAAATTTGGTGGCCTGAAAAATGAAGAATACAAATGAAAGGCTAAGTCTGTTTTGCCAAGCAGTTCTGTGTCTTGAGGCATTTTCTAAGCGCTCTCTAAGGCAGCTACATGTTAGGGGCATTTTTTTTTCAGACAAAATTATTTCTGTGCTTATTTATTCCTCACTAAGTGGCTGGCACTAGCTTCAGAGAAGCTATATACAGGAACTGTCTAGCAGGTGGCTTAGGTAGCTATAGTGCATGAAGCACAATGTTTGCTATTGAGTATTTCTGTGCCAAGCTGATGAATGAAGGTTTTTAAATGGGCACTTAAAAAAATTATAGGGACTTGATTCATTTCAGAGGCAGTAAGTATGAGTATCAGTCAACAATCAACACACACTATGTTTTTATTCAGTATAGGAATAGCAAATTCTCCACATGTCAAATGAAAAAGGAATCTTTCATCAGCCCTGCTAAGGGCTGTGTATTTGAAAACAGCCCTTTTTCTTTTAGTTTCAACTTACTCTGATGGCATCTATGTGTTTGGTCAGCTCCAGAGTCTGAATCAGGTGAAGCGATTTTCTTTTAGTGGGGGGAGGAGGAGAAAGCAGGCATTTGTCCCATTACTAGAATATATTGATTTGGTACTAGAAAGAAATGAAATATATAGGTCCTATCTATGTCTAACTCCTTTTAACAAAATTGACATAATTTGAACTTGGGGGAAAAAATGGTCACATATCAGAGAAGTACTTTTGGAAAAAGAATGAATAACAGTGAGACCTGTCTTTCCGGGACACTTTTAAATAAAATATACCTCAAATCTACAGAAAATATATAATGGCATTTGTAATGACAAATTCATTCAGAACATAAGTTAGCACTTTGAGAAAGGGAACTAATACTTTTATACCTCCCCAATAAACTCTTACTGGATGCATTTTATTTTGTACAAGACAGTTTTTTCATCACTGATAAAGGATAAAATAACAAACTATCTCTAACTTGTTAAGCCACTAGATATTGGTAAAGATTCCCTTGAACTTCCTCTGTCCTCAGTCTCACACCAATTGAGAGGGACAATAGCATATGAATTGTATCATAAATGTTCACAGTCATGCAGAGCTGGGTTCAAGTCATGTCTCCACTACTGTATCATAAAACACAGTTTCAACTAGCTTAAACAATTAAAGGGAATTTATTTGTATATATAATTGAACATTTCCAGCCTAACTAAAACTTTGTACCCTTTGACCAACATCTCCCTATTATCCTGACTCCCTAGCCTCTGGCAACCATCTGCCTACTTTCTGCTTGGTATGAATTTCACTTTTTAAGATTCCACACATAAATGAGATCATACAGTATTTGTCTTTCTTATTTTACCATATTTTACCTTGCATAATGTCCTCCAGTTTTATCCATGTTGTCACAAATGGCAGGACTGCCTCCTTTTTTAGGACTAAAAAATATTCACACCAACACAAAACACATTTTCAAAGTTTCGGTTGTGAAAGATGAATAAGTTCAGAGATTTAATGTATACCATGGTGACCGTAATCGCTAACAGTGGACTGTATACCTGAAATGTGCTAAGAGAGATCTTTTTAAAAAAGATTTATTTATTTTAGCGAGAAAAAGAAGAGCGCTCAAGTGCATAAGCAGGCGAAGGGAAAGAGGGAGAAGAAGAGTATCCTCAAGCAGACTCCCTGCTGAGTGCATGGGGCCACCCAGGCACCCCATAAGAACAGATCCGAAACATTCTCACCACACACACACACACACACACACACACACACGCACACACACACAAAGGTAACTCTGTGAGGTGATGGATATTTGAATTAGCTTTTGACTGAAAATCATTTCACAATGTATACATCTATCAAAAGATTAGTTTAAGTATATACAATTTTTATTTGTCAATTACACCTCAATAAAACTGGGGGGAAAACAACAAAAATTTCAGGGAAATCTAGACTCAGGGAGATCCAAATTTAAGGATCAAACAGTATTATCAGGACTGAATTTCTCTCCAATTCTTGGAATAGTTTTCTCTCTTCCATACAATGACTTTATTTATTGTGGAAAATGGCTAAGCTCCAAATTCTCTCAGGTTATGTTCTAGCTAAGAAGACGAAGGACTTGTAGAGTTTGAAAAACACATGACCTGAAAATTGAAGGCTACTACTAGAGGTGAAGTAAAATGTTTCTTGGTGACAAAAACGCCATTTCTCCCCCAAAATCATTTACTAACTGTATGACCTTGGACAACTTAGTTAACTATCCAAGCTTCAATTTCAATTGTAAAATGGCAATCACAATATCGATTACCTTCTAAGGTGTCCTGAGGTTTAAATACATTTTTAAAAAATAGTTTCTAATGCTCTAGGCAGAACGCATGACAAATAATAAACATGGGATAGAACTGCTGAAAAATGCTCCAGAAAGAGGTAGAGTAGGAAAATGGGGTCCTGATCTCAACACCTGGTCACTGGGACTGAGGATTTCTCTAAAGCTAAACCACACTTCTCTTACAAAAACATATTTCAAAGTGTGTGACTAAGTGCACAAAACAGCTTAAACTTGCCAAAGAAAATTACATCAGCACTTATGAAATGTAGTATGTTGGCAGAGAGAAAGAAATAGAAAAAAAAGTTATCCACTGGACTAGAACAATAAGAGAGAGAAAAGAGAAGAGAAGGGGAGCAGAGGAGGAGGAGAGTGGGAGGGAAAGATGGAGGAAGGAAGAAAGGATAAAACAGAGATAATGTAAATTACTCCATACTGACAAGTGAAGAAGGCGCTCCTAGTCTCCTTGAAAATGTGCTAATAACTTCTAGGGAGCGGCAAGATGGCGGAGGAGTAGGAGACCGATTATCATCAGGTCCCAGGAATTCACCCAGAGAGCTATCAAACCATTCTGAACACCTACAAATTCTACCGGAGATCGAAGAGAAGAAGAGCAGCAAGTCTAGGAACAGAAAATCGACCACTTTCTGGAAGGTAGGACGTGCGGAGAAGTGAATCTGCGGCGACGGGAAGATAGACCCCGGGGGGAGGGGCCGGCTGCCGGCAAGGGAGCGAGCAGCGGAGCACAGACTCGGAACTGTGAGAAGTCGGCTCCACTGAGGGACGTCGCCCCAGAGACCAAGCGGGGGGTGAAGCCCCTGCAGGGACAGNAGACTCGGAACCGACCGAGAAGTCGGCTCCACTGAGGGACGTCGCCCCAGAGACCAAGTGGGGGGTGAAGCCCCTGC